>VZTF01000681.1:1355051-1469879 GCA_013397755.1 Cnemophilus loriae
GAGGAAAGGGGAAGAGGAAAGGGGAAGAGGAAAGGGGAAGAAACATATGTCTGTGTTTGGCATTTTCTTTTATTCTGACAGTACCATGTGCCCAAGTCCCCACATCCTATTCATGAGTGATGGAAAAGAAAATGCTTGATGGATTCTGACACAGAGGGACCATGGTCTGAACTCAGACTTGCAAAAGCCACATGAGGAAGTGAAATTCAAATACGATGCACCCCTGCCACTGCCACGCACAGAGAATGACTTGCAAGACAAAAGGCAGTGACAGCTCCAACAAAGCTGTTTGCACAGCAGAACACTGGGATAGTCAGCTGGGGAAAATGGGGTGGAAAGGATTGAGCTTCAAGATGCGTTTCAGATTGAATATATGATTTTGAACGTGTAATTTGTTATTATCATTCATATGGATACTGCACCAGTCCTGAGACACTCTGTGCACACAGATTCATAAGGAAGCAATGCTCCTTGCTGTGCCACAGTTAAGGATGGTGAAAGGCAAGATGGATATGAGTATATCAAAATGAGACAGAAGCCTGTGAAAGGTACAGTCCTCGGCCCCAGTCACTGACTAAATCACTACAAATAAAACCAGATTCTTCTGAGTCAATCCAAAGGTTCCTCTTTATTTCAAAGTACCTTTGGTTACAGTCTTGCAGAATCCAATATCCTCATCTTTCCCTCGCTGTCTCTGGTGATAGAGACTCCGTTACATTGACACACAGCTGGCATCACCATTTTTCTCTGGAAAGACTTGACAAAACCACTCATCCTTTGCTCTCCATTTCCTGTCTATAAAACAGAGCTAACACTGCTTGCCCTTCTGAGTTGCTTTCTCATATCCATTTTTTGTTCAATACTTTAGGGCAAAGAATTCCTCATTGTATGTCCTCTGCAGCATTAAAACATAAACTAACAGCTACTTGTGGTAAAAAATGTGGCTTAAAGGAAGAAAAGAGCCTCTCTTTTTGAAAGTGGTGCTGTACAGATTTTGCTATCTTGCGATGTTTTAATATAAAGTTTTGAGTAATAAATATACATTTTTGAGGTCTTGAAGTACCAGCCACTACCATTACATTTACCAGACCAGGCTGGGAACACAAAGTATTTTTGCAATCCAAGTCTCAGCCTTCTATTCTTCCCTCCTTTCAAAAGGCGTCTGCCATTCTCATGGGGAAACAGTCTGTGACCTTGTTTCTTAGATGGCACTTCTTCCCACAGAACTGGCTAAAACTGGCTAAGTTCAGAGAGCAAATTTAAACCGTTTGGGGTTTATTTTGTTTGTTTGTTTTTATGATTTCTACTCCTTTTAGAACACAAATGCCTGGACATCACTTCAGTGAAGGCACTTAACAGCAGAATGGGTGTCAGCTCATACATGAAATGTAACATAATGAAAAGTTGGCTGCCACAAGATCATTTTGGGGAATTTTATACTTTAGGGCTTTAAAAAATATTAACTCTTAAAGAGTTACAGTTTCCAAACTGCCCCATTTCCTGTGTTTTTCTTGATTACAGAATGAGGGAAAAAAAAAACAAACCCTGGAAATATGAGCAAAAGCTTTGTTTGCCATAAGATCAGCCACACCATAAAATAAGCTCATAAAAAGGAGTGACACGCACCATAAATCTCAACTGCTTTGTAGAAAATAAAGCAAAGCTGTCACAGGGGTGACATCACTGAGCACACATGAAATGCAAAAATCTTTGCAGAAATGCTGATTTCAGTAAGTGTTAGGATTCTACGTAGATTAAAGTGTTGGGGAAACTTTTAGCCTAGCTCAAAGTCAGTGGCAGGGACAGGAGGGGATAAATAGGAAGTAGACAATTTTTTTCCTTTTCAGTAGCAGTTAAGAACCAGAGAACCAGGTTAAAACCATCTCTGAGGATTCATATTCCAGCTGAACTGGTAAAACATTTGGCCATGAAGAGTCCAGTACAGTCACAGCACAACGAAATACCAACCCTATGAGGAGTTTTTGAATTTTCTTTGTCCACAAATCTACCTGGTTCAACTACAGACCACTAACTGCACCTCTTGACCCACTGTTTTTAGTGCCTGGTTCTAACAGTCCAGAATTACATGTATGTTCTTTATGCACATCACCAAAAGGAGCTATTCCACCCTTATTTGCTTCTTCAGTCTCAACACTCGGGTGACTTGGAATGGTGAATGCATTGTTCCCACTTTGCTGAGACTCCCAAACCAAGTGGAAAACTCAAAGGTTAAATATCTGGATGCACTGAATCCTGGAAAACACTGCTGCCAGCTCTTTAGTGAAACTCACCCGGGGCTGAACTGAGCACTGGGGCCTTTTGCACTTGAATCCCCAGCATTCATTCGTTATTCTTTTTGCCACAGACAAAATATATATGGGTGCCATGGGGATTTTTTTAGTGTGTAAGAAGTTATCTGTCTCTCTTGCCGACTGTTCTGCTGCTCACCCTTGATGAACATCCTCTGATGTTTATCTTTTTGATTTGCCTGCTGTTTATTTACTGATATAGGTTTGCTTCTCTCCCCTTCTGAGTAACCTTTGGAGCAAAGCTTTCACTAAGGGCTAGCCTGAGGTGGCTGAGCACACAGTCTTTTCTTCTCTGCTTGTTTAGTTGGGAGGCTACAAAGAACGAACAGACCAAAGGTCAGCTCGGTTTACACAGCCTAAAACCAGTATTATTTATCAACATCTCCTCTGAAGTCATCCAGGAAGCTTCTGAAGTCATGCCTACCTTAGGGATGGGGCTGCCAGAAGAATAGTAATGATGAGAATACAAGGAAAAGAGGAAGAACAAGGAAAGGGAGAAGGTAATGACAGCAGAGGAATATAGAATGCAAAAATATTCATCAAAGGTTTAATAATTGATTCACAAGACAAAGTACTTTTCTATCTGGAGAGACAGAATGGCCGCTGAGATAAGCAGACACCAACAGAAATAAAACCAATAAAGGTAAGTTATTTGGCCTTGGAATTGGTTACATATTCTATTGTAAATCACAGGTTCTTTTTCAATCTGAGACAGGACAGCATGGAGCTACACATTACAGTTTTGGAAACTCTGCAAGCACACTGGAGGAGGCTGGAAGGGAAATTCAGAGCAGTGACATGTTAAAGTGGATAAATAAAAGATCTAACTCTGGCTTTCGGCAAGAGTAGGGGACATTTGTAAAGCTAAAGAATGAGAAAGGGAGGAATTGACCAAAGCCCCAGATGAATTCACACACACACATTTGACCAACTCCTAGAAGAAATATCGAGAGATTTTTAAACATGGACTCATAACGACCCCAGGCCATAAATTTCTGGAAAGAGAGGGAAGCACTGTTCTGTGCTTGCCTTGCTCTTCCATTCTTTTCTGATTAGGCTTCCTTGCTGCTGGACAGTTGGACTCGACCAGTTGGAGCTCCAGTCTCACCCAGTTCTTACACTATGTTGTTTTTAATTAGGGGAATAGAGAAGGGACTTAATAACACAGCTAAATGTGTCACTTACACGAAAATATTATAACCAAAAACCGCAATTTTTAGTAGCCACTGAACTGTGAAATACGTTCTCACCAGAATGTGCATCACTGTTACACCCAGGAGAGATTTCTTGGCACAGCTCCCTGTGCTGGAATCCAACACCAATACATGGATTGTTTTGCATTGCATCCATTTCTAAAGAACATGTAGGTAAGCAAAAAACCCAATATTACTGTGATTATTCTGGATATCTCCCACTAATGTTGACAGAAGAATCGTCATTATCTGGCAGGAAGGAAAAGTAAACTCTTTTGTTGCTGGGTACTGGAGCTGAACAAATTATTTCCAATGAATAATTTATCTGACTAAATGAGATGCTTCCTGCTTGCTGAAGACCACCAATTCCTCTAATATTTATGTATTTTACTCTTTGAACGTCAGACAGCTCCTCTGGGTGTAAGGTGCCCAGGAGCTGGTGGGGAGCAGCTCTCTGACAGAAGCAGCTTTCACTGGCTGAGCTCAGTGAGAGGCCAACACAGCTTGGCTGAAGGACAGAAGTCCTCCCCCCACATCCACGGGGGACTCCTTTGGACCAGCAGGTAGGATGGGGCTGGGGAGGGATCTTCGTGAGCACTGTGTCTGTTCTGGATGGCTGAGCGCCCACAGCACTTCCAGCTTGCACATGTATAATTCAAGCCCTGTGAGTACCAGCTGTGACAGGCTGGGTAACTATTTGCAAAGAATCATGTTTTATTGGGGAATGATGATCTATTTTGATCCATCTGTACGTTTTGATATGTTGCCAAATAAAGAATCAGGGCTGGTCAAAAACATAAACGAAAGGTCTGGGCCAAGTCCCAATATTGGCATATACTTGAGACAGTTTAATTAACTACATGATTAGCTCCAGCAATAATGTCCAGAAGTGCCTGAAGAACCAAACTCTGACACGGGACTTGGTCTTTAACTTCCAGCAGCAAACCAAGCCTCTCCCAGATGATGCGGGGTGGGGCAGTGCTGTCCCTGAGCTCACCAGGGGAGCGGTGGAGGTGACGGGCAGCACCCGAGGGTCACGGGGAGCCCGCGGGTCACGGCAGCGCCCTGGCACTGTCTGACAGCTCCGGCAGCTCATGCACACATCGGCTGGGAATTTCTGACTGGGGCAGGGAAGCAAGATGAGAGAGGGATGTGGTGGAGGGCAGTGACTCAGGCTGCCGTATTTGGGGTGCAGGCAGAAGCACAGACGTGAGTCACCCATCACGGCGGGCAGGAAGGGCCAGCTTTCTATCCACAAGATTAATTTGAGACTGGCTGATTTCCAAGAGGAAATCAGATGGAGGGATGCAGGAGGCAGTGTTTCTAGAAGAGAGATATTTCAGCACATGAGAGATGAGAGGGAAGATTAACCAGAAAGACCCATTATAAATGAAGAGAGAGTTATTTTGGAGAGGGAGGGGAAATGAGGAGGATGCACAGCCCAGCAAAACTGCTTAAGGTTTGGGAATATAAAACTCAGTTTGCCGTGTTGCTAATTTCTTCTTCCCTGATGAAACTGTTGAAATCCTTCACATGATGGAGCTGAGGGACCTCTTTTATAAACATCCAAGAGACAAGAAACGTTGGAGGATGATTTTCTGGGATATTGACTTCATGTAGAGATACAAAACATACAGCTACCATGAGACCAAAGAAGACAGGCAGGCAGAAAAGAAATGCAAAGAGAAAGTTGAGAAGTAACCACTCTTAATGCTCTTTTTGTCTCTGTTAAAATGCTCTGTTTGTTAACTGGACTCTTGTGAATGCTACACTGGGCTGATTTACTCTAAGGCTATTCCAACAACCTTCTCCCTCCTGCAGGAGGCACAAAGTGTGAGGCTGAGGCTCAGCCTAGCTCTGGTCCTCTCTGAAGACGACACTCCCACTATGGCCAAGCTGCAGGAGGGAAAAGGTGGTGTAGCCTGATTATGTTACCATACCTACAACCAGGGAGGGCAGCAGACAGGAGGAAATCTGCCACAACCTTGAGAGCATCAGTTACGCTCTGCAGCCACTTCGCCTCATCTACAAAACAGCATTTATGAATTTTCCCTGCTTCATAAAGATATTCTGAAGGTGTAGTTCAGCTGAAGACAGTGACTTGAAGAGGAGTGTGTTATCACTCTGTCAAACATTATAATTTGCTATAAATTGTAGTTTCGGGAGTTTTAAAATCTTGCTCACAGTGCATTGACTGAAAATCTGATTAAGTATGCGGTGAAGAGTGCAGTGACTTCTCTTCAGAGCATGTTTTCATTGGAACATCAGAACTATTATAGCTGTCTAAGTAATATACAGGCTTGACATCTATGGTATCATTAAGGATTTACATCTTAGGTAGTAATGGATTGAGAGCACACACTTTCTGGACTCTCTTGTCACTAATATTACACTGAAAAAAATCCCCTGGTGAATTGTTTATATTTGTTAATACAGCTTTTAAAAGATACTGAAGCACTAGACAAAGTAATTTCATTGCTTGACATGAAGAGATTGCCTCCATTTCTTTAATGCTACAACTGTAATGATTTGTTCCTGAGGACTGAGGATTACAAAAATTCTCCCTACAGACAAATTAATATTTTCTTTAACCAGGTATTTTCAGGCTTCTATTTATTATCTGAAACAGTCCGTGGTGGGCGTCACAAGTACTGCAAAGTGAGTATTTCAGTCATTAATGACTCGCAGCCTCCAGCAGCTGTGAGTAGCTGACAAGGTCTGCGGTGTTTCCCCCAAGGCCCTGCAGCAGAATCTAAGCAATAAAGAAGAGAGAAAGGGTTAAGATAATCCAGGGTGTTAAAAACTACTTCTGGATCCCCTCCCTGGTTGAAATGCAGTCCAGCTGGTGGAAATTCAACAAGAATTGACTGATGACCTCTGCCCAATCGACCGTGTATTATCCCTCTCTGACACAGGCAAATCACTTTGCAAGACATTTCCATCTGTCTCCATTCAGCTCTTGCCCTTGCAGTTCCGTGTCTCCGTAGCACACGCTGCACTCCAGCTCTCCAAGCTGAGGCGTGAGGATGTGCCAACCACCCCCCTTTTGCCAGGATGATGTTGTTGCATCTTCTCTCCCTCAGCTCCCAGACCTCTGTCCCACAGGTGTCCGAGCCCTCTGACTGACCACACCACACAGAAGTGGACTCTCTTCTCCTGCTTCTTTCAGTGATCCCCTGGAAGGGGACAAAGCCCTTCCAAAGCAGCCCCTGTTTCTGCTCCTCTCCCAGCAGCCTCCTACAAGCAGGTTGCTGTAACACCTTGCTCAGACTCAAATAGGCCCCAAGACTTTTTCCTATTCAAGGGAGAATCACTCAAGAGATTAATCTGTTGTGACATAGATTTTGTTCAATAAGAGCTATAAAAACATGGCAGGAAGTGGGAGAAAGAGAAAGAATAGTCTGACTTGAGGTCATTTTTCTTCTGTGGAATTTCTTAATTCCACTATAAGATACATTTTACATTGAGGGATGGTTTAGTTTCCACTTCAAACTTCAGGTCTCTAAACACTTAACTAAAACAGGGAGCCAGTGTTTCTTTCTTCTCTCTCCCTCTCACCTCTCCCCACTTTCTCTCTCAGTGTCTGAAGGACATAATATGGTCATAATGGAGGGGAAAAATCGTGGCATATGATATGAAGCTGCAGAACTTTCCCAAGAAACATATTTTATCTGATTTTTTTTTTTTTTTTTTTACACGGCAGCAATTTGAAAGCTAAGTGGAACTGCAATGCATAGCTGCAAAGCTATTTCTCTTTTTAAAGATCCTTATCATGCTCTACATTTGTCAGCACCCTGGCTGGGTACAGGTCCTGGAGGGCTAGAGGAGGAACCAAACCCGCTGGCAGGGATCCAGGTGGGAGATCAAGCATCGGGAAATAAATGTGCCCAGCTCTCCTGGATCTCCAGAACCTGAGGTCGAGTTTAATGCTCACTGTCACAGGTATGTAAAGATGAAGATTTATAACAAGAGAAGCTCAAAGTCAGGGCTGCTGTGCTCATTTGCATGGTTACACCTGGAGGGGAAGCAGCTTTTCTGGATCTAAGAGTGACACCTGCACAAAGCACAGCCTTCCTATATTGTCCTCTGCTATTGCAGTTGCCCCAGACACAAAATAAAAGCAGAAAAGCCATAAGGGGACTTTTCCAGCAGACATTCTAGGCTGTAGGATAAAAAAAAATCCACATCCCAGTCCCGATGCTGCTAAAAGATTTCCACACAGCTGGGCTGCAGCTGCCTTGCCTCTCATCTTTAAAATTTGGCATCGGCTTGTCTGCAAAATGCTACAGCTCCCAACAGAATTGAAGATGGGTCTCTCTGTCCCCAAAAAGGCACTATGCTGACATTAGGCAACCAGCAATACCAAACTTTATCTGTCTCCTCGGTGAACAGGAGAGGTTGTTCCTCCTCAGAGGGTCTCTCCCCACCAGCACAGAGCACTCAGCCATCCCCGAGCGCCCAGAGCTCTCTAGCTGTGGGCAGGGTGCCAGGCTGACTGCCACAGCTTTCCTTGGACTCCAGTTTTCCAGTGCCATAAGCACAGGCAGAGGTCCCCAGCTGGAGCCGTGCTGAGTGTGACCTGTCAAACCGTGTTGCCAGGCTGGTAGGAAGAGGTTTGTTTGCTAAGACCGGTGCTGCACCGAAACCTTCTGTGGGCTGGGCCTGGGATGGGTGAAATCCTCCGGAGCAAACGGGGATATCTTAAACCTTGGAGCACCTAATGGGGGCCTAAAACAAGGCTGGAGAGGGACTTTTTACAAGGCCACGCAGTGATAAGACAAAAGGGAATGGGTTTAAGGTGAAGGAGGGCAGATTTAGATTAGATAATTAGGAAGAAATTCATCCCTGTGAGGGTGGGGAGGCCCTGGCACAGTGTCCAGAGAAGCTGTGGCTGCCCCTGGATCCCTGGAAGTGCCCAAGGCCAGGTTGGATGGGGCTTGGAGCAGCCTGGGACAGTGGAAGGTGTCCCTGCCCATGGCAGGGGGTTGGAAACAGAAGATCTTTGAGGTCCCTTGCCAGACAAACCTTTCTAGGATTCTGTGAAACCTTTCAGAACAGGAACTTGCTACGGAAGCAATTGCCATCTTCCACCTCATTTCAAATGGACCCGATGACATTAGGGGTCTTTTACAGCCAAAATGATTCTGTGGGGGTTCTTTTCTGGTCATACAAAAAGGAATAGAAATTCATGTGACAAGGAATACTAAATTTAAGTGAATGTACTACAGCAAGACATTTATTTCTGTCTGTTGATGACACTTAAACAAGAAGAAGGACTAAAGCTCCTTGTTACAGAGCAGGATAATCTCAGCAGGCCTAACAGAATAAAAATTCATTTCTGCCAGTACACTGAGAATGGCTCAGAATAAACATGGCAAGGAGATCTTAAAATAAAAAAGTGCCATAACTTCTTGCTTCAGGATAGGGAGGAGGGGAAGATTAAATACTTTCATTAAATTAACTCTCATCTGAATGAGGCTTTTGTTTCATTTCTAAAAGAAACTCGTTTCTTTGTTGTCATTTTTTTCTTGAGTGGTAAACATAATGCAGAATTCCAGAAGCCTCATTTCTTAACAAGCAAATGTAATCAATTCCACAGAGCACTGAGACAAATCAATATGGAAGGAGTCAGAAAACCAAACAAAAGCAACGAGAGAAAAATATTGCCCCTTTTATGTGTCCATAATACATGGGAGAAAAAGATATTTCAAATTACAGAGCTAATTTCTAAAGCAGCAAACATCACTGGTCAGTGATAAAAAACAGTAAACTATTTCAGCTGAAAAATGCCATGAGACTGTGATGATTATAACGACCCACGTGATGGTCATTATTGTCTGCAGTATAGAAACATCAGCAATTTTGCCTTCTTTTTGTTCTTTTTAAATTTGTCATTAGCAGAGAGTAAGAGACCAGAAAAGTAATTATTGCCCAATTAACCCATGTAATATTATATGACATTTCAGCTTCATTTGCTGCTTCAAAGTTGGATTTTATAGCCTGGTGACTCTTCAGAAGGATACCAAGACTTTGCTGAAACACGCAATATCTGCCTTGGCTGGCAGCTGCAAGATGCATAAAATCAACATTAAACTGGCTTCAGCCCTCAGAGCCATGGCTCAGAGTCTGGCTACGCCATCACAGAGAAAAGATGCTACATCATAAGTGGAAAAAAACATTAAATCTCACCCTTTTTTTCTTTTTTTCCTTAAGATTCCTCCTGTCCCCACTCCAGGAAGTGTCATCTTTGCCCAGAAAGCACAAGCTCACGAGCCAGCTGAGAACCCACACATTTTTCAGTGCATTTTAGCAGGGTGGGAGCAGGCTTGGATATCTTTGAAAGATGTACCTTTCCTGTTCTCTGTTATTAAACCCTAAATCACTTCACTTTTTTCACAAAATTCATAGTGAATTAATTTTCTCAGCTGTAAGTCGGGAAACAATATTGATGGAAAACAGAAAAAACAACCCAAACCACAACTGGAGGAGAACTCTGTTCTTTTGACATCGTGTTCAATGAATCTGAACATAAGGAAAGCAGCACATATCCACTGTTGAAAAAGGAGAAAAATTATAGTAGCTAACTACAATTTATGTCTGCTTTTGGGGTAGGAATATCCCTTCTCAGTCACTGGGAAATAGAAAAATCGAATCACCCTTAAAAAAAAAAAAAAAGCCATAAAGTTCTATTTCAGCAAGGAATACAAAGGCTGAAATTAAACCAAATATTAATCAGCTCACCCATTATTCTTACGTCAGTACTAGAGAACCAGAAGGAAACATCCAGAAAAAAAAAGTTAATATTCATCTGGAGACATATTAAATGAAAATAACCACAAAGTCAATGAACTTCAGCTCTTAAAAAGTTGCATGCACATTTTTATTCTGCCGTCAACTCTGCTTTACCTTTGGGCCATTTCATATCTGCTTGAGTTACAACTGGTGTAATAAATGGGTTTTCAGGCAGCATATTTCCATGCAAATTTACATTGTCAAATTACTATTCTTATTCCAACTCCATCATAGATGAAAAAATAAATTGAAGGATGTGTTTTAAGAAAAAAAAATCTTTATGATAAAAAAATGAGTGTTTCAATAGACTTATCCTTTCAAATATTACTTTTCCCTCTCATGGAACAGAAGTGTATAAAATTTAATAGGAGTAGATCCAAAAAGCTTGTAGAGAAATTCCACTAAAGACCCTGTAAAAGTAACCCTGTTTAGAGAAGTTTTGTTCCACTATTTAAAAAAAAAAAAAAAAAAAGTAAAAGCAATCCAGTCCGAGTGATTGATTTTCATTGATTGGTTTTCAAGGGTGATCATTACCAGCCAGTTTTCCCTCTGTGTTAAAATCACACTAATAGAATCAATTGTAAAACACGGTATTTTCCTTTGGAAAATTCCGACATTCAAATCCAGCTGAAGTTCAAGTGAGACGTGTGTTTAACTGCACTCTTTAAAAGAGACCCACGGTGACTTCCCAGGCCCTGCGTAGGTGCCTAAAGTCGTACCAGCACTGAGAGGCTTCACTGAATCCAAGCCCTGGGAAGCTGTGGAGGAGAGGCACAATGCAAGAGCTGAATATGGTAATTTTTCCTGTGTTTGCACCATTCTCCCACTTTTTAAAAAGGAGGAAAAATTTCAATGCATTCTTTTTGCAGTCCACAATAGCACGAAAAAGCCTTTGCAGCATGTGCAGCCAGTTGGCTGGAGGAGCTGGCTGAGCTGGTAATTTTGCCTATAGTAAATGCTGACAGAAATTTCTCTGATACTGTTCCACTGCAGCTGCCTCATTGTTCTGTTTTAACGTAATCAGCACAGTAAGGAGGAAGAAAGGAGTGTTAATTTTATATCAAATAAACTTTAATTGAGTCTTTCATACTTCAGTACTGTATGATAAATGCATATAATGGTCTGCGAGTTAGCTCTGGTTGTGAAAACGTGGTGTGTCAAAACTTGTCTCGGGCACATTCTGGTACATTCAGCTTTGTGTCACCGTCTTGCAGCCTAAGAATGGCTCCTGAGACACCCCCAAACTCCTCTGCAGGAGTCCCTGGGAAATCACAAGCAACAAAAGAGGCTCCTGAATAAGGGAGAGGCTTCTCAAAATAACTGAAAGGGTCAAGGTGGTTCAAGGTCCCCCTCACTGTCAAACGAGAAGGATGATCCAGAGGGGAATTAACTTCCAGCCTGGGGTACATCAGAAGCCCTCAGTGCACGGAGGTGAGCCATGGCAGTGACCTTTCACAGACACTGATGGAGTGCCTGAAATCCACCGTGAGGAAAACACGGCAGATCTCACCACCAAACCCTCATGGTTCCCCTTTCCAGTTCTCACAAGAGTGCAGCTCCTGCTGAAGGAATGGACATTCTTCATCTCTGTCTCCGCTTACGTCATTACAGATAAGATGCATTAACACAGGGGGATTTTGAGATGCTAAACCTGGCTTACAGATAGAACACATGTAACCCTTTAAAACAAGAAAAACTTTACTCAAAACATGTACAAAGCAGTGCAGCTACTTCTTCCTCCTTCCCAGACCCCCCTCGTTTTGCTTATACCAATTTTAAGTAGGGGATGCTCAGATAACTTTTAATCCTTAGATATTGTGAGTGAAAACGAATATTCTCCCTGGCTAAATTCTTATTTTCTCACACATCTTGTACCAGAATCACAGACATGGCAGTAACATGGATGAAGGTCACGGTGCCTATTCCCCATGTCTCAAGGTGGAGCATATTAGACTTAAAATCATGCCTCAACTGCTCTTAAAATAGTCCTAGGCTGGAGACTATAGATGATCCCTTAAATGTTTAATTAACCTTCCAGTTATAATACTTTATTTAGAACTTTTTTATTCCATGGTAACTTGTCCCAGCCCAATCAAATATACCAAAGAGTTTATCCCCCTACACACTTTTTTTTGGTGTTATCTTTGTGCATTCTCTTTCTCTAGAAGCTGGGCAGCCCCAGTTCTTCTCATCTTTCTGGCTGCTAGATCTCCAATCACTTAACACTAGTTAATTCTCATTCTTTGTAAAACATAGAAGTTCAAGACAGCAGATTGTTCTCAAAATTCCAAATCAAACCAGAATAAAAATCCTGTGACAATGTTACATTTTATGCTTTTTTTGCTTACTTGAAGAGTCAAGACCCATCAATGAAGGTATCAGCAGTGCAACAGCCAAAAGAAACCTGTTACTGATATTTATTATTAGACCTGGACAAAAGGAATAATTTATCTGAATAGTTTCATCTTTGTCTGTTTAATTAATTGAACTAATTTGTTGCAAATAGTCCTTGGTTGTTAGCATATTCCCAAGCACATTGTGGCAAGTATTAATTACTTCAATTCAATTTGTTCTGCTTGATTGACCAACAAGGTCACAGAACTCTGTGGTTTTGTGTTTGAAAGAGGGCAAAGAGGTCTCAAAGAAGCTTCTCAAAGAGATGCAAGTTTGATTTGTCCAAATACCCTGCAATCATCAAAACTGTTCTTTCCAGAATTATGCCTACAATCTTTGCTAGAATAATTACAGAAAATGGGCAGTGGAAAATGAAACAAACGAAAATAAAATTCTTTTCCTTTCCCTCTCTATGCAAAGACTGATCCCCTTCCTGTCATCATCTCCCAAACCAGTTCAGGATCTCACAGCACACAGGTATATTTTGATGGGAAAATTATGAAGCCAAGGAGTAAAGCAGAACAAAGGGAACAGCTGTTGCCAGTCAAGGCTGGAGAAGAGAATCGGAATTAACACGGAATTTGTAAATTTAGCAAATCTATTCTGAGAATTCGGAATGATGAATCATTCCCCGCCTCCCTAACTTCCGATACGCCTTGAGAGAAAGTTCATTTGGCTTAACTCTGGCCCTCCATTGTCTTTTAGCCAAAAGAATCCCACAAGTGCTGTGTTTCCAAAGATGAGACCCTGGACTAAAGGTCTAAACACATATCCTAAGCTGTTGCTTTTACCTTTCAGTCCTTTTTATTAATGAGTCGATTTTGCCTATAATGTAACAAGCTTGTTTCTCTAATTGCCCTTACAGTTTTAACTCCCTAGGCTCTGGAAAAGACTTATTAGGAACACTCACCAGGAGAACTGGTAGGAGCCATGACTGGTCCAGCTGAGCAGTCCAGTGCACCCAGGTGGTGCTAAGCAAGAGCAGCCTCCAGCAGTGGTGCTGGAGAGCCCCAGCCCCGAATGGAGAACAGCCTAGGAAAGCAGAGAAGGATTGGATTTCACCACTGAGAGGAAGTGGTTCAGCTCCTGTTATCCACCTCTATTTTTTTACCCCATCTCTTGTTTGCCTTGCCTACCCTCTACTTAGACTGATTCCCTTGTTTTTGTTTCCCTACCCACACAATTTCCAAAGCATTCTTGGAGGTGCCTTTTCCTGCGAGCCCCATTGTCTGTAGTGTCTCTCCCTTTTCTACAGCTGCTCTTTTCAACCTCCTTTCTCCTCCTTCCTCCCTAACCCATTTTTATCCTTTTGCCTTCCCTCTTAGCACTTCTCTGCCCTGTAACCTACCACTTTCTGCTCAAAAGGGAAACTATAAATCAATAGCCTGCACTGTGGAGTTGCTGCCTTTTTCACTTTATTTAAATTCTGCCCTCATAAGAATCAATTCGAAACTCCACTATCTCAGCCAGAAGGGAGAAAAAGTGCATGCAAGAACTTTCTTCATGTACAGTGGCCCACACAGAGCTCCAGTGCCTGTACACACCCAGACACACACAGCCCAGTGGCACTTGAAAATACAAGAGGTGTGCCAAAAATCACACTGTCATCTCTTCTGAGGTTTTGGTCTCCTTTCAGCCTCAAGGGAGCAAGCAGAAAGGAAAAGCAGGATTTTGCTGTTCCCATTTCACATTTTATGCTCCTCGGAGCAGGGAATTTTCCCAACAGAACATTGCGTCGGATGACAGAATTTATAATTTGTCACACAGCAATATTGATTTAAATTACCCTACAAAACCACCAGAAAGTCAGGCTCTGAACCTATTACTCAAATCCTCATCGCTAGACACGTTTGGCCATAGCAATGCCAGGTAGAAGGTTTATTTTGGTCAGGGCATGGATGTTGCTGTACAGACCCACAGTCCTGCTCCAGCTGGAGGACGCAGCAGCAGCTCAGCAGTGGAGCCCATGGCCCCAGCACTGGCCAGCAGCTGGACAGGAGCCCCATCCTGGTTCTTGCAGCACGTCCCCATTACCCAAAATACAGTCCAGGTAGTGCTGATTCAACCATCAGTCATAAAAGCAGCAAAACGTTTGGCTAAAAAAGTCAGCGCCTGTGACGGCAGCCAGGAATGAACAGATTTATGTTCATAATGCATTAGGCAACCTGTGAAGATATCTCACCTATTTTTAGTGAAAGAAGGAGCCCACAACACCTGGGGTCCAGCTGAGACTCTTCAGAAAAGTGCCAAATTGAGGTGGGACTAACCTGACTCCTTGTCCTTGTAACAGGGCAATTATGAGTCGGTGTGTTAGCAAAGGACAAGCCGTGCTCCACTGGAGAAAAAAATTTCATTTTCAGGAGAAATTGGTGCTCTTAGGTTAGAATTTTTCATGGCAGAAACCTCTGTGATCCTGGAGCCCACGTGCATCTGGCATAATTATTTGGTACACTCTGTAAGAAAGGCATCCAGTTGCTCTTTGGTGCTCGGGCTAAATTCTACTTGGTCCTTTGATGGCAAATGAGAGGCATAAATCAATGGCAGTTGATCAGTAATTATACAAAATTACAGTATGCTTTTGTGGTGTTTTTGAAAGAAAGTGTCATTTTGCTACTCAGCCTGACTAATTTCTGGCTCACATTGAATCATTGTGCCATGTTTGCAACTCATTAAAGCCACACTCACAGATCTCTCACCACTTTGCCGTGGTTTCTGTGACGACAAGGGGGAGAAATGATGCTTTCTCCAGGCTTCTGCAGTACCCCGTGACTTGCCTTGAGGCGACAGGGCTTTGTCAGGAAGAGCCAGCCCTGAGGCTGGGCTGACAGCTCACAGCTCAGCCTGCAGGTGCCGCAAGGTCCCTGACTCAGCCTCTCAAATTGCCACACCGGGGTCAGGCTTGGGGAGGGACACAGAGGCTTTAAAGCCTCCTTAGGCTGTTCAGTCCCTGTCCTGTTTCTTGTAGCCCAACCAGACCCAAGGAGTCTGGAGCTGGAGCACAAACACACACAAATCTGCACTCCATACAGTGTTCCTACAGCAGAAATCCGTTTCAGTACTGGTTGGTTGGTTGGTTGGTTGGTTGGTTGGTTGGTTGGTTGGAGGTTTATTTGGTCAAACAGTCTGTGCTGAACTCAGGATTACTTACAACACACCCATTACTTATTTCCACTTTGAAAAAAACTGACTTTGACTTGAATTTTTTTCCACTTGTTTCTATTCCGTTTCAACATCCTGGGTATCTTAACCAAAGAAATAGAAAAAATAATTTAAAATAACCAAGCTCACAAAACAGTGTTATCTCTTCTGGAATATCAGATCAACACACAAACCAATGAGAGGATCTCTTCCTGTGTAAACCTAATGTCCCCAGTGGCCTCTTTTATGCCAGTTCTGTGCATAGCTCTAAATTATTTTCAGCAAAAGTGGTTATTACAGCCACTTTTAGGCAGCATTTTGTGACCACAGCCTTGCTCCATTGAGGCCAGTGCCACCCAGCAGGACAGAAATGCATCTGAACACTGTCAGCACCCCCAGCTGACTTCACAGAGTGATTCTGCTGTACTGAAGGCAGCCAAAAATCCAGCTGGAATTACCTTGCTTTCTAGACACTTCCAATATCCTTATTGATATCACCCAGCGTCAGCCCAACACCTTCCAAGTGTCCAGCACTATTCAACAGCTGTGATCACTCAGCCAAAAATGAATTTGGGGCAAAATTAGAGGAGGAAATGAGACAAATACACTTCTCTAGGAAGCTCAGATAGAGAAGGCAAAGGGGGAGAGACTTGATATTCCTGGAATCCAGAACAAAAGTCTTTGTCACAGAAAACCAAGTGAAATATTTCAGTGGGGGTCATTGTTTTGTCTGCTTTGCTCCAGAAGAGTCAAACATTCCTTTCTCAGAATAAAGCTTAAAATTTGAGTTCACATTTGGACTCACAAGCCCGTTTCATTTTCTCAAGTACCAAATGCCTAACTTTGGGTGAGATCACTGTCATCTTTGCTAAGCAAGATCATCAGGCCCCCAAACGGATTCAGGATCTTAACTTCAGTTAATCTGCCTGACAAGCTGGAAATCAATCTGCCATCTGGTACCCAAATATATCTAGAGAATAAAAAGCCCTTTGGCTACGAGCAAAGACAGAAACAATAGGTCTGTAACCCTTCCCTTCCCCCCTGAATACATGCAGAATATTTTGGGGGTTTTATACTTTCATAGTGTTCTGGCGGACTAGAAGCAGTAGGAGTCATATGTCACTCTAAGAGGCTAAGAGAGATCAAGCAGACCAAAATGAAATACTTTTCTAAATTACTTTTATGAGAATGTTCAACAATCATGATTTTTTTTTTCTGTGTTTTTTGGTGGGTTTTACCAACTTATTTAAGGAAAGGCATGTTAGGCTGTCTTACATCCAGGTTATACTTATATTTGGACAATTCTGAGCATGTTGGTGATTATTAACAACCTCTAGCTTTAGGCAATTTAGCATCTAACTTGAATGACCAATCCATCTAGGATCCCTGCAGGGCTTAACGGGAAAAGAGTCATCTTCCTTCAGACGCCAGTTCACTGGATGCACCTAACCTTTGTATCCTCAGCTCTCTCAGACAACTTTTTTTTCTCTGCAAACTCTTTTTGAAGGGTAGGCTCCCACACCTTCCCAAAATTCCAGCCTCTGACACCAGGATGATTAGATAAGTTCTTGTATTCACAGGGAAATAACCATGCAACACCAGAGCCATGCAGCAAAAATACTCCTGCTGCACACACTACTCTGATTTCCAGAGCACATATATAAATTTAAACCAGCATTTCTGAAGTAACATTGTGGGTGCTGTCCCCAAGATATTCTTCCCATCAATAAGGACACATGATCATAAATGAAATGGAGTGTGCTCCATGGCAACCATAATGAACAACATCTCTTCGAATGCTGCCAAAAAATGGCAGCATCACAAATTTAATATTGCAATACCTTGTCTGTTAATTAAAGAGCAAGGGCCAGTTTCAAAGGGGAAATACTAAGGTTTTAAAAATATGCCAGGGATAATGTATTTCATGCATTGCTAATTATGCAGGCATTTTCTAAAGCAAGCCGGAATTAATTACGTATCAGATCCACTCCCAGGATAAGGGAATAACTGAGTTTCTTGCAAAGTTATGGCTCAGTGAGAGGCACTGCATGGGCTGCACACCCAGTGCTGTGTCACACGCCGTGGTGGAAATGGGCTGCCACGCTGCACTCGGCTCAATGCAAAGGCTGCTGCCAATTAACACTGCTAATACATGTTAATTTAAGGTTTCCCTCTTCCAACTAAGTGATATCTGATTAAACACAGAATAAGTTTTTTTAAGTGTTCATTAAGTAGCTAAAATTTCCTCACAAGTTTCATGTTTTATATGAGGCCACAATCACGGAATACGTAGCTCATGTAATTTCCAAATCATTACAGAGTAATTGGACTTATCAGTTACATGCTAATTAAACTTCCACTGAATGCTCTTTCTGCAATCAGTTGACATCAGATAGATGCACGGTACCCATCTCATTATGGTAAAATGGAATTGCTGAGCCACTTAAAGTGGAGGGCGGCAGAGAGAGCAGAAAAGCGTGTTCTGCTCTGTGATGGGAGCAGCACCTGCAGCTCTCAGAGCTACAGCGGACCCAAAACTCCAGCAAAGAGCAAGCAGACATTGGAAAGGCCTCAAAACGTCTCCCAAAGCCTGGGTTAACCCAGGTATTTCACCTGCCCTGGGCTCTGCTCTGCTGTTGTCACACTGACACTGACAACGAGCTCGGCTGGGTTTGTATCTACTTCAGGGCATCCCCAACCCACCACAGCTCAGAGTGTCCCAAGAACACGAGCTGCACTCACTGACAGATTGTGCCTACGTCAGAACACGGGGCAATCTATTTTTGGAGACCTGCTAAACCAGCTGGATGCTGCTCCTGCCATGCAATAGTTAAGAACTTGTGATTTCCATGGGAAATAAATGATCCATGAAGAAAAGAAACAAGAGAAGAAGCTTTGATACATCCCAAATTCAGATGTGCTTTCCTCACCTGGTGAAATGTGTTCATCAACGGTATGATAGGGACAGAAAGATTTGGTGACGTTACATCATGAGGAGGAAATCATACTTATGTCCACAATGAGATTCACTGGCTTTTGATGGACTAGGATGACTGGGTGAGGGAATTTGGGGAACACAATGTGATGACAATTGTAACTCTTCCTGGTAATTAACAAGAAGGAGATAAAAAATATGATAAAACATCAGGTATTTTTTTCACTCTTTCTATCTGCCAGCACTTCTTTTCTCTAGGACTGTGCTTAGCATCCCTTCTCTCCCCTGGATTTGGTTTTCGGTGGCTGGAGTCAAGAAAAATTCAAATGAATTGTCTTTCAGGGAAAGGGAAGGGAAAAGAAAAAGAAATGTAAGCAAGTTTCCCTTTTGGTGCTCCCAGGGAGCTGGGCCTTTACTCCTCTCTCTTGAATATGAGAAAACCTGCTGAGCTGCACGGGAGGTTTTCCTGAATGTAACTGGTGGGGTTTAATCTTCCAGCGGATCAGGCGGGCTGCAGTGCAGCTCTGCTGTGTCCCAGCTGCACAGCTCTGAGGAATGCTGGGGCTCCTCAGCCCACGGATCCGCCCCAAGCCAGCCTGGGAGCATCGTGGTGTGCACCCAGAGCGCGTCTCCTGTTCCTCCCCGTGGGAGCCTGCACCAAAATAAGCAGCTAGAACCCAGGGAAACACACATATTTCAAACCCACAGGGACCAAGCCAGCTCCCAGAGAGGTTCTCTTCAGTTGGGTTTTTTATTTATTTTTGTCTCATTTTAAAAGAGCACAGGTTTCTACAAATGAATACTGTGTAGATACTGATTTCTCCTGCTGATATCCCTGTAGTGCTGATTTACAAGCATTTTCCAAGTTGAAAGCCAAGCATGAGTGTTTTACTTTTTTAATGAAAGCCTGAGAATTAGTAGGAAGACCTAGAAGAGATGTCATAGTCAATTACTAATGTGAGGCTCTAAAAGTGCAATTAAGCATGGATGAGTATTTGCACTAATTGCAAACAAGTCACCTTAGACCAGTTAACCTGTCTGCTCAAGAGAAAGCGAATTTCTATGACTTATGTGAAAAAATCCTTTTTAAAAAGTCTCTTCCATTAAAAAAAAAAAAAGACAAAAATAATTCTAAACCATGCCTTCAATTATAATCAAGTTCCAGCACAAGGAAGATAATTATTTGCCTGTAAGCTGAAAAGCCAAGAGCTTTATGTTTCTTATTAATGCTGTAAGACTAACTGTTGAGCTTTTCAGCGCTGTAAGAGTCACTACCCTACTTTACTCTGGGTTTAAAACAATTCTCCAGACTCCCTGCCTCCAGAGCAGCAAAGCTAAATTTTCTGAAGTCGGCAAGTGTCCAAGGTGGTGGCATCTCTTAGAAACAAACAACAGGAGACTCACCTGGGTTTTGGTGCTGCTTTGCCTCTCAGTGGCCTTTGGATGTTGTTGACTTGGGCAGTCCCTGTTCCCAGCCTGGGAGCTGACTAAAATTTAACTTGAGGAGGAGTGTTCACTCGAGGATCACTTGAAGAAGTGTTGGAGAAAATCAGGTGGAAATCTGCTGCCACCCTTCCCCTTTCCTCCCAGCACCGGCTGCAGAACCAGGGCTGTGGAAATTAAGGGAGTCCCTCAGCTGTAATTGCATGAGGCTTCTTAAAATTAACATTCATCTTCCTGACACGCATATCCCCACACCTGGAACAGCCTTCCATTTGTTTTTATGTTCAAGTGGAAAGCAGGATCAGAGTTGACATGCACCTTGTTGTATGATTACCACTGATTCGGGTGGTAAATCCACAAACAGCTACAAAACCTGACAGAATCGTGGATCACTATTATTATACACGTGTTGGATTTTTTTTTTTTAATTTCAAAATGATTTCCTTTATGGCACGCTGATTTTATTTCTGTATTGAATTCCACTTAATTGTCTCTTGTTTTAATCTTGCAGGAGATTTTAAATCACTGAGAAGGTGCAAGAATGTCACCTGCTTACAGGTACTGTATGCAATAAGATGTATTCCTGCTATTATTGCCATTATTAGGGGTGTATGTTATGGTGGGAGTGTCATTTGATGTGTCTTATGGGAACAGAAAAGCAAAATGAAACCAAGCCTTTTCCCTATCTGGCACTTTGCCATTTCACAGGTTCTTTTCGTAGAACTTTTCATTCTTTTCAAGAATTGATTGTTTTTATTTGGAGCACGGGAAGATAACATCCCCAGTAACACCGTTACCTTGGAGGGTTTAATCAGAAGGAATATGACTCACTTCAAGCCAGCTGGGAACTGGCTAAGTGGGAAGTGGCAAATATTTTAATTTTGAGCTGTCTAAATCAGTATTTCCTTGGCCTTCTCTTTAGGTGCAGCAGACTTACTTCCTCAGGCAACCTTTTGCACTTTTGTATTTTGCAATTAAACACAACTGCAATTGTCTTTAGCATATGAGCACAGGAGAATTTAGCAGCATCCCGCAAAGAGAAGGTTGACTGGCATTTTTCCTAACAAAATTTCATTTTCAATTGTCAAACAACAGTTGGGACATGAATTCTCTTCTGCAGTTCAGCTTTATGATGAAGTTTCATCTCAGGTTGTTTACCATTTCCAGAAGTTACAAACAGGTAAAATACACTGTTGCAGTCAAGGTAAAAAACCCCATAGAACCATTTAATTGAATATTTTTTCTCTTCTTTCCTCCTGAGGGCCATTTTGTTGCTTTCTGTGAATAACAGGATACAATACAAATATATATCTTAAATCCACCACTGCTTTTTACAATTGCACGCTGTTTCCACTGTTACTTAATAAATTGTCCTGTCTAATATAAACTGCCCTGCATTCACCTAACTCCACTTTCACTTGCTACTGCGTGCCTCAGAAATCTGGTTTTGCTAGAATTTGCTGCCATGAATGAGTTTATAGGTTTCTAGCATGAATTTGGGATGAATGTTTGTAATTTTCAGCTTCTTAAGGGAGTCAACATGTGCACAAGAAACAGGACTGGATTCTCATCCCAGTCCATAAAGGCCCCTTCTCTCTAATCCTACTGATGTGCCTCCTGTGACAATTACAAGTTATTTCCTTTATCCTTCGCTGCACAGCGTTTAAAACTGACAAAATCATCACAGGATTTAAATTGAATCTTGTTGCCAATGTTTCACCTCCAAATGAACGCAGCTTTTAATAAATTATCTTGAGCCTAGGAGAGGTTCCATCGTGATTCACTCTGGAACATCTTGAGTGCTGGGGGATGCCAGCAGAAATAATTTCAGCAAGGCTCTCTGTTAAGATGCAGCATGCGTGATTAAAGGAGCTGCAGTTCTGAACAAATGGTTCAACATGTTGGTGTCAAAAGGAAGCATTTTCCCCCCTCGACTGGCTTGGCAGCTGTTGGGCTTCGTTATGAGGAGCAAAACACAGAAGTGTGCAGACAGGTGCACGGCAGATTAAGGGCTCCAAAACAAGGCAGAGCAACAGCTTCGCTTTGCTGGTAACAGAGCAGAGACAGAAAAAGAACATCCATGCAGAGCTGTGATTCGGGGAGAACATTAGTTTAAAAAAAAAAAAACCCAAAAAAAACAACCAAACAAAAAACCTCCCAAAAAACCAAAAACCCAGTACTAATACTAATACTAAATATTGGCAATTCACACAGTATAAGCACTGCCTCCAAAAATTGGAGGGAATTGCCAAAATACATGAAGTGATTTGTGCCTGTTGTCTCCCACAAGCCTGCAAGAACGTTTTAAAAAAAAATTGTGTCTTGAGCTGGCAAAGCAACAGCCCCGTTTCTCAGCTTAAAATGAAAATTAAGAATTTGGCTATTGTTATTTAATGCTGAAGGACTGATTTCCTGATGCTAAACATGTATTCAAAGCTTAATTCCCACTGAAATCAAACTGCCAAAGTTCATCTCAGAGTGTCTTCTTAACTTACACTTTTGGAAGTGCAAAAAAACCCCACTTTTGGAAATGTAGGATAGACACAATGCTCACAAATTGCCTAGACAAAAAATAGGCTTGTTCTTATAAGTGAGGCTCATCAGAGGGCTTAAAGAGCTAAGCAAGACAGGACCTGGAATAATTTAGGATATGTAATAATGATTAAGGCAAGCATTGCCTTGGTGCCTGTTCCCCAGCATCTCAGGAAGGTGCCAAGGAGGTCTGGAGGAGCCTGGCAATTCTCCATGGGAGGGAGTCACACGTGGCTGCACGTGGGGCAATTATGAGGCAGGATGGGAGAGCCTTCCTCCAAATCATCCATCCCAGAACAAGCCAAAAACACCCACTGAGAACTCCACAGCCTAGAAATTGCCATTAGGAAAAAAACCATCTCCTGTCCAGTCACAGATATGGATATTGTAGGTCTGGATATTCCCTGTCACAGATGTGGGTACTGAGGTCACACCTGGATGTTTCAGGAACAGCAGGAAGCAGGGTGCTGTGGTGTTGGGCAGCTGGCAAACACACTTGGAACCATCTCCACCAGGCCCCTCAGCAACACGTGCCACTAACTGGACTGGACACATAATTTGACACAAAAGGTCTTCCTTTCAGCCCATGCAGGTGAGGACCAACCCACAGCCTTTCTCCAAGGTTAGTGGGATACCATAAAACCAACAATCAGCAGCTTCTCAGCTGAAATCGTTCCCCCACATGTAAAGAAAAGTGAAATCATTGGTCATGCAGGGCACAAGGGCAAAGAGCAAACCAGGGAGGCTTCTGCTGCCCAGGGTAACATCAATAATAAGATACTGGTGATGTTAAGTGCTGTGTTTATTTTCCCACTGCGAAGCGATGCTTGCCCGTGAAGAATTGTCTTTCTTTAAATAAAGCACCTTTCAAACAAGCTCGTTACAAAACCATCTGAGCACTCCTGACAGTCAAGTTGGTGTGTGAGACAATGGCAAATTATTCATCATGAATAAATTACCAGATGAACACACTCTCCCTTTTTTTTTGAGATGTATTACTGGAGTCCTTGAGGCTGTGGGTGGAACAAGGGCCTCAGCAAAGGACTGTATAAAAACTATGAGCAGTGAAAGGTACCAAATCCCCAGCCCCACTAAACCTATCAGTTAAATTTACAAGACAAAGAACCACATCAGGAAGGAAACTGTAAGATGAGGAATACTTTTGGTTAAATTAGTGACTAAATCAAAACTAAAGTCAGGTCTCCTGGAAACTCCTAGACTAATAGTTTAGGTTAGGAGCAAATTAGGGATGGTAAAAAGGAGAGGTGAGTAAAGAATATAGGGATGATTTTGCTAGTGTTTGAGGACCACTGGTGAAGAAAAATCAGGTCACAGCTAGATTATACTATCTGATTTTTATCCTCCAGATCTTTTGCAAATTCCAGCAGGGTGTTGCTCAGAGGAGGGGGATAAGATTTTTCTGTTGCCTCCTTTTTACAGAAATGGTCTAAATAAGAGAATGAAGAAAAGGGTGCAATCAGTGGATAACAAAGGAATAGCTGCTGATAGCATAAGGAAAATTATGGCTGAAACACCAGCCTTCAGTAGTGACAGAAATGCAGTAGCAGGAAACATGTGAACAGCAGCAAATAAAACCAGGGTTGCACACATGCCCCGAAGATGGCTTTCAAGCAATTTTCTCCATAACCTATTCATAGCATTTGGCTTGCTGGCTCTGAGTTTTTCTATTTGTTTTCCTTAAACGAGCAATTAGTCAAATCTGAGTTAATGAAGCTTGCTGAGTCATCCAAGGTCTGTAAAACTTTGCCAGAAGTCAGCATCTTTGGAACCCTTGAGAATGAGGGAGTCTGGCATGACAGGCTTTGCTGACTTGCCTCTTCCATCATCCGAAATCCCATTTATCAGCTCATTTCAGGCATCTTCTGAAATGCAGGAGAGATGAAGAGGGAAGACTTTGTCCTGTCAGGGTAGTTCATATCAGTTCCTTTAGACTAAAGATTGAGAGACTTAATCATCTCAAGTAGAGATGACAGTGAAATATCAGACTCTCGAATCAGTAATGATCAAGGGGGATGGATTTAGAGTATGTCTGAGAAGGGCTCTTTGCTCTCCGTATGGCAATTTGGAATCAGGGTTAAGTCTGCAGGGATTTATCACACATCTGGGACAAAAACTGAAAGTGCTGCTCTGATCAAGAGTAGTTTGATGGCCTTGAACTCTTTCAGGGTAAAAAAAACCCTTTTCCTCTTCTAAGCTCCAATTGCAGACTGAGTGAGAGGCTCTGAGGAGGGCACATTTTGAAGGGAAAAGGCAAATGTGGTGTCCTGTACACTGCAGCTCTTGGCAGTTTTCAGCATGGAAAGGGATCTCCCAGGGAGGGAAGGAAACTCACACCTATTAGACTTCACAGACATGCAGCAATTAGTGTGCCAGCAAAACTTAATTTCCTTGATAGAGTTATAAAAGCAGCACAGAAGAATCTTTTGACACACACACTCTCAGCTAAAGCACAGACCTCGGTACGCCTTGATATCCAAGCCAAAGTTAGCATTAAACATTCTAACTCAGATTTTCATTCAAATTATAAAAACTAATTTAAAAAAACCCAACCTAACTTTCTTGGAGGAAAATGGAGAATTAATTCCTCCAACCTCTATGAGTCTGCCTTCTCTCAGATGCTGCTGACACAAACACTTGGTATTTCATTTGGCACATGTGACTGAACAGTCAGTTCCCAGAATGAAAGGCATGGACTTTTACATGGGAATTAGGAACTAATGTCTCAGAGTGAAGGCCATGGCAGATTCCTATTTTTGGTGCATTATTCATGGAGATGTACCACCAAGACTCGTGTATTGCAGGATCCCATGCTTGCATCCTCTCCCCTGGGGAGACAGAGTCTGACCTAAAGTTGGTGCAATGTGCCACCTCCTCCTTTCCATTCCACTCTCCAGTCTCTCCACGTCTCCATCTGTTTTGAGGCCATATAATAAACCACCTTTTGTAGTTTCTCCTCTTGCATAAATCTTTCTGAAACTGAAATGCATCTTAGGAAATCAATTAGCTGAAGTAAATTAATGTTTAGCTGAAGTAAATTAATGTTATGGCCTTACATCTACCTTCTGCATTTACTCCTACCTTCTCCACTTTTCTCCTAACTTCTCTTGAGGCTGGTGTCTCCCTCCTGCTGTGCAATCACTGATCTCTTGAAACAGTTTTAGAAATCCTGTATGCAGGCCAGGATGATATAGGATGTAGGCAAGGATTTAAATTCTTTTCGGTTCTGTGAGAAGGAGAATCTTCCTGCTTTGGGGACCAAAACAGATTTAAGGTCCATCCTCAGTGTCCAGCAGCTCAAATACCCAGGTGAGAAGTTAACCTGGTTTGGGGCCAGATTCCAAACCACTACCAAATACTAAATGAAGAAAATCATTTTACTTTCTAGATTTGGGATATTTTCTTCCACATCAAGGAAGAGCGAAGTACTTTATGTTCTATGTCCTAAGGGGCCAGTAAATTTGGACAAAAATAAAGTTCTTCTTGCCTTCTGGCTTCTTCTTTATGATCTAGAGCTAAAGCAGCTCCCTTCTAGGATTCTCTCTCCTGACTGGGATTATCTGTGCACTATCTAAGGAAGCAAGGTTTTGGTGTAAAAACATGCCTCTTACCTCTTTTGTTAACCAGAGGCATGCTGATTACAGCTTAATCATAGGTTGTTAAATATATTAACTAATACCTGTAATGAACAGAAAACCAATGTACAAGCTGCATTTTCAAGAAAAACAAGAGTCAGTGTCAGCCCTGTGGTGATTCACCGTAAAGGTTTCTTCTTCTTTCTTATTTTTTCATCTTTTTCTCCTTCTTTCTTTTTTTTTTTTTTTTTTTTTCAGGGAGGAGAAAACAAGCACAAGCTTGCAGCTTTATACAAATATTAGGAACTACTATTCCCATAGTAGCAAATTTATTGGTTGTATGTCAACTGTATGGGCTATGCCATGCACAGATGGGTCAAGGCAGACTGAATTTAAGCTGATTTCACACACAAGGAGATATTTGCTGAAGAGGACTATAGTTCCTAATCCACTGGCTTTACACAGCAAGTGTCTCTTTCCAGCACATTTCTGGCAAGCCTTTACTGCATGAGCCATTTCTAGAAGCCCGGAGCATTTCTTACAGAAGCTGTTCTCTAAAAAATTGTGAGGGCCAAGGGATGATGAGGTACTACAGCCATTGTAAGGGACCTTGGGAAAACACAAATCAAGCCTTTCTCCACTCCCCAGACACATATAACCATAAAACTGAGAAAACATTGTAAAACGTTACCCCGCCAACCATGAACACAAAGTTTAAAAAGTTGGGTTTTTTCTCAAGTCAGCTCCTTCAGATTCACTAGTTCTGACATTTATTTATTTGTTTGTTATCCTGCAGCAGCTGGAAACATCATCGTTAAAGCATTTTCTGGGGCAGCAGTACCAGAAATAATTAACTGGGCAAAGCTGCGATCCAGTGGAGAGGAGGTGGAGAGTGGCTCATCCTGCTCATCCCCCTCAGAGGCTGCAATCACAGCAGCAGGTCCAAACTGCTTCTCCAGCTGCAGGCCCAAACCTTCTGAGAGGTTTGGGGAATGAAACGTGTTTTCTGGGAATTCACAATGAAATCATTACTCTGTCACCCGGTACCATTACAGGTTTGAAATCAGACCACTTCTGCCTCCAGAACAACAATATTTTTCTGATGCATCTTATATTTAAAATGCCCTCCCTAATCACAGCTTCTCATAAGGAGTAAATCTCCAAAATGCACACACAGTGCAATTGAAAACTGTCGAGCCAACAGTGCTCAAAAATCTGATACAAGCAGGGTGTGGAGCTGGCTAATAATAAATAATATAATAAATAACTTCTAACCTCTCATCAAGCCACAGGAAACAACTGAAACACAGGTGAACACGTTCCTGGTTCTCTCCTATCTCACAGGACACTCCAGCCCACCCCACCCTCTCCCAACCCCAAAAATGAACAGATAGGAGGGAACCCAGAGCAGTCTCCCAGACTCCAGACTAAGAAGAGCATGAGGAGCTGGCAGCAGAACCAGTGAAGTTGCCCTGGTAGATCCAATCTTGACTGCAGGATTGGGACCTCTGTTAAAAAAAACCTCAAAAACAGAGTTTGCAGCAAAGGTGCTTTGAGAAAGAAAATGATTTTATTTTCTAAGACCCGGTCCCAGAACAGTTTTTCTTGTTCTGTGCAATTAAAAATCATTGCTGAACATACCACGGAGTGCAGATGAATGATAGAGGTTTGTTCACAAGGATGAGATACTTCCTGGCAGTATGTGATATTATACTATGCAATAAAATCTTTAACCCCTATTTTCTCAGTATGCTACCTTTGATTATTTAATTTTAACTTCTGAACCACAGGTCTAAAGGAATTACCGTCCCAGCACAGTGCTAGGCTCTAATCCAGATGCAATAACTCAGGCACAAGCTCTTCTGGGCTTTTCCTTCAGAGTTTTCCACTGAGCCCTCAGAGCTGGGGAGGAGTCTGCCTGAAGCCCAGTAATTCAGAATCCTGCCTACACACAGTTTTTGTTATGATTATATCTCCAATATTTTTATTTGTATCTATTCACTGTTCGTGTCAAAAGTCCTTCAGTTCTGTCTCGGTTTTGAGATTTGTGAGGGGGACCTTCGAATATCAAAAAGGCTCAGAAATGTAAAGACATTTCTAGCAATTTTGGCAGGCCCAATAAATCTGAGAAAGAAAATTAAAATTTTATACTTCCTTTTTCCCTTTCCTCCTCTTCACTGGAGAAGGAAGAAAGAGGATGAAGGAAAAAGACTTTTTTTTTGGAGCTTCCTTTGAGGTAGCCAATGCAAGCATTTGCAGGGAAAATGAAAAGCTCACTTTAAACAGTTTGCTACAGCAACGCTTTGCCTCCCTCCTTTTCCATCAAGTCAGGAATCTGGAAATGCAAGCACATAAAATGCTTCAGTGAAGCTTTCAAAAGTTAGAAGCGGTCTTGTGGTGAGAAACAAACAGTTTATGAAGCTGTTTGAAGTCTCATTGGAAAGCAGGGCTGCCTTTGCAGGGCAGAGAAGGCTTTTGGAGTGCCTGCCTTAGGATGAGCCTCGTGTGGAAAACAGCCGTGATTTCCACGGGCAGAGAGGAGATCAAACACGGGGACACTCAGCCACTGCAGAAGGCAGGACAGTAAATGAAGGATGTTCTCAGGAGAGAGAATGCACAAGCACAGCGCTGGAATGATGGAATACCTGCCACCTTCCAGGTTCCATACAGCTAAACGTGCAAGAATCCACACTGTGCATTTCCTCACCACACCTGGAAATTGCTTGGCAAATGGGAAACCCAAACCTGCAAACGCTGAGGGTTAGATTTTGTCAAAAGGGTAAAATTACAGCAGGGAACTGGAGGCACTCCCCCAAACCCTAAGCTCATTCTTGCTCCTGCACCAGTCAGTCATTTTGTGAGCTCTGATTTATTCTTATTAGAAAAACAAAACACAGCAAAAGAAGGCACAAACCAAGCATTCATCTCGTATTGATCCAAATTCTTTCACTTAACTCATCATTTCAGTCCCTCAGAGAAAACACATTTCTGTCCAGGCTTCAGCTAAATTGCTCCAAGAGACATATTCTAAACATATATTCTAAAAGTTGTCATATGCCTCCGCCTCTTCTATTTGGAGAAAATGGAAAAAGCAAAAAAGCTAATGGAAGAGGAGCTGAGTATTTCAGAAAATTGTATTCTGCTTCTGCAAACCCAAGGGAATTCAACGATTCAGCTAAAAATGGGCAGCATTTGTTTTTGGTGTTCTTCATTTGCAAGTCTCTGGAATATTTTGAGCTTTAATCATAACACTAAAAGGAGACACGTTCTGCATTGGGATTCGCTGGATCACAAAGGCATCATCTACACTTGGACAGCAGCTTTTTATGCTGGAAATCTCTAATCAGGATCAACACCTAAAATATGTGTGCGTGCTCTTAGGTGAGTGGGGAACAACACCGTAATTCCAGGCTGGGGTATCCCTTAATAGCCACATGTTTTATTTCCTATATTATGTCAGGGAAGTAGAATAGAAAGGTGTTAACAACATCTGGGACTGTACAAATAGAATTGCAGGCTGGGGGGAGGCAAAGCCCCAGCATCATTAATGGAATTTTTAAAAGCAAACCATGTAGTAAATGTCTCCAGTATGCTAAAGATTATCAAGATTAACAACCTTCTATGCTGGAGTTTTCCTCCTATTTTTTTTTTTTTAAATTACTCAAATGCCTGAGTAGTTTCTTCATTGAATTTTTAATTTCATGGATAACTCAAGCATATACAAATAGACAATAAATACTGATAGGTTCAGTGTGCAAAAACAAAGAGAATGGGGAAAACAAGAATTTGGTTATTAAATCCTAAAAGCAGGTAAAGCAAAAAAAAAAAATCCTATAGAAACCTCCAAGCCCTGGTGGAGTTCTTGAAAAAAATAAAACTAAAAGGTACAGACAAAGAATAGGCTCATTCTTTGGATTACGTTAACTGAAACATGATTCCCTGTCTGACTCTGAACATTTACTTGAAATAGAACATTAATTTTTCTAATGAAATAATGGAAAGAAACTGAAACAATATTACAGTTAATGACATTTTCTCCTGACTGTACAGGTACATTTCCTTATTTTCTGTGGGTTTTTTCATTCCTATAAAGAACACCAGTTTTCTGCAAAGTAAATCAAAACTGCCAGTTCCTCTGAGTGATTGGGAAGGGGGGATGCAATAAGGAGAAGAAGAATATCCTGATGGTACTTTATACTCAGTACTCAATTCAAAGTTTACTGGAAGAGGATTTCCAGCGCTCCTCACTTACAGGAACTCCTCTAAGAGAGAAGAATTTATGGTGAGCAAGCTGATTTTATTGGAGTCTTTTCCAGCGCATTACACTGTAATGGAACCTCGTTCATTTACAGACAAACCCGTGTCCTGGGCTCTGTTTCAAAGGGGGTTGTGCTCCCAATAATTAAATTGTGTACAGAAGGCAGTCACCTAAATTCCACACTGTTAATTTTATGTAAAACAGAACCCTATTGATTTCTTGCATGTTCCCAAGCCTTCTACCGGAGTAACACACATTCCATCAGGGGTATGAAACAGATTTTTCCATTAACTGGAAGTCTAAGGAATGGTACATGTTATTTGAAGCTACAGTAAGTCCATGTGTCAGAAGAACCAAGGAGAAAACAAGAATGGGGCAGCTTCCTGCACATCTCACACTTCCAGCCATAAAGTTTACTCAATTATCTACTTGGGAATTCACCCTGGAATATTTCTTTTCACTCAGTCAATGCAATTCCCACAAAATACCGAGCAATTCTAACGTTGCCATACACACGTCTTCATTCTTTTTTCTGGCGTGGAAATTTTAATGAGCTCTAAGGGCTGTTTCTCCTAACTCCTCTCTCTCTCCACGCTGTGTTGTCACTGCCACGGGAATGAGGTGCCACTACACAAGTGGCCAAGTGAGGAAAGTTTGGGATGCTCTGGGGTTGGGAGAAATGAGCACAATGCCTGCAGCAGCCCCCCAAGTCTCCAGGCCTGCAGACCCTGTTGTCACCTTCCCTTTGGGTCTGGACCCCACTCTGTGACCTGCCAAGGCAAAAAGCAATGCAAGAAAGCCCAGCTGCTCTGCCTCCCCTGCAGAGGCTCCTGGGTGAGCGGGATGGGGCTTGTTTGCACAGCAAAGTCCACTCGAGTCAAAGGAAATATTTCAATTATTTCAAGTGGGTTGTAGATTGGAGTTATAATTGAGGCTTGGTTTCTCAGTGTTACTGCAACGTGAGTGCTGATCCATTGCAGCAATCAGCACAGTGCCCTCGCTCACTGCAATTATTTAAAACTGTTGAAAAGCAACACCCCATGGAAGCAATTTCTTTTCTCTTTTAGGACATCATTTATTTGTAAATCACCCAGGGTGGGTCAGTGTGTTGCAAACAGCACAAATGAATTCTGCTTCTCATAATACAGTCATCTGGTAGCTCTTCAAATTGGAAAATAGAGCTGTAAGATTATAAGAACTGCTCTAATTGACCCCTTCATTTCACAAAACTCAAACAAACGTGAGCAGTAAAGAATAATGAAGTAAATTTTCTAAAACACATCTTTTTCTTCTAAGAAAAGCACAAGGTATTTGTTCAGTTGCTCACAAATTCCAGGAGAGGTTACGCAAGCTTGACAAGAGATTACCTTTCCAGCCAGAGCTGCAATGCTACAAATTTGCCAAATCAGATTTCAGGCATTTCAAATGGAAAAACCTTGAGAGATTACTCAGTTTGTGCAGCAATTCTGATATGATGCCATGAACAGATCAACTTCCTAATGGAGGAGATGGGGGCATTTGCTAAATACAACACACAAACCAGAGTGAACCACGGTATTAAGGCACGTGATCGTCCACAGGAACGTTTAAGAATGAAGGCAGTTCATCTGCCATGAAATAACCTGCCAGCTGAGTTGGGTGAGACATGTCACCAGGGTCAAGTAAAAGCAATTTTTTCCCCAATCTCAGGTTAAAACACAGGAAGCAGGGTTTTCTTTTTAGTTTTGGGTTGATTTTTTGTTTTCTGCTTTTTTAAGGGCATCTATAAAAAGTCTAGACACACGTAGCCTCCCTGGAATACCTGATGATACAGCAAGGACTGGATGTGCAATCCTATGTTTGTCTTTGCAAAGAAGTTGTTTTTTCTTCCTCGTGGGCTGATTACAGTGATCCCATCATACTTCAAATCCAATCTGTGCCATCAGCGTCAGCAGAAAGATTTGTTTACCTTATCAAAATCTATTTAGGCCACCCAGAAGTGACTCGACGACAATGCACAAATATATTCAGAGGGAGAAGATATCAAGCAGTAAATGACTATGCAGTATATCATAAAAGCACAATAGCAACCACTGGATGAAAGATAGAGCCTGACTCATCCAAATTAAAGTATGGTACTAATTATTGAATGACTGCAAGGGAAACTGCTGGCATAGGCTGGCTTGGGAGTTTGTAGCAATCACCTTTGTGGAGATGAACAAGGACTGATTGGACCCACATCTGCAGCAATTTTTCAGGAGGAGCTGTTGCTGCCTTGGGGCAGGAACACGGGCTTGTGCCACCTTTCTCATTTCTCCCCCAGCCCTCCTTTCCATCACAAAGCAGCACAGAAAGCTGTAGGACTCCCAGAAATGGTAATGGCCAGCAGAAGTGAGAAGCTCAACACAGCATGTCTGCTCACCTCCAAATCCACTAAATCTGGACAACAGGAATGAGATCAGTGCTAGCCCCTTTGAACTCTGTAGCCAGCAGGATTTGATAACCAACAGGAAAAAGATTAGGAAATGGGAAGAATGTTTCCCAGATGTTGCACGATGCTTTCAGACAGGGGCAGGTGCAAGTCAAGGCTGGAGAATTGGTGCCCTTTGATTTCTTCTGCCTCTGGGCCCAGGGGAGCAACAACAGAAAGACGAATTTCAAGGTTTGAGCTTGGTCTTACAGGTCCTGTTCATCTCTGTAAACAAAGATCAGGGTGGTGAATGGAAAGAATCTCGTCCCACTTCGCCAAGCCCTGCTCAAAGCACACTCTGCTGTGGTGCTGAACAATTTGTACGCAGAACTTGCATCTTCTGGCCAAAGAGAGCAGGGCAGGAGGATGCTGCTGCTCGTGACCTCTGTGAAGGGTACTTGGCTTCAATGTGCACTGACAATTCAGACACAAATATAAGTTTCAGTAGTTCCAACTCTACCTCTTCCACTGTTCATGACCAGAAAACACCACAGGTGGCTGCACTCCTCGGCTCTCCCTCTTGACCTTCATTTGACATGCCCAGTCACTTACAGATCCTTTCATAGCAATCACTATAAATCCATCCCAAAGGGTAAAAGGAGGAATAAATCATGTAGCTTCATCTCTTCCCATTCAAATATTCATTTGCATTATTTATAGATAATGAGATATCAGAGACTTCTTTCCTCCTCTCACTGTGCATACTGTCCTGCCAGAATTAATGCTGCTCTAGCTCTTCATTGATTGCATTGAATCTAAAGATCAACATTTCTCCTTTTAGGCTCCATTCTCTAGGGTGAAGCCCTGAATACAGAAAATGAAAGAATCACCAGTCATAACCTTAGAGTGAGATTAATTTCACCTGTACTTAAAATACTTAGAAATCTTTTGCAATACTGGGAGTGAAGTTACTGGTCCTGATGAGACACTGGGCAAAAGCAGAGCTCGAAGTGTTCTGACAGCCTCAGTGTCTTGAGGCTGGACACTCTGCTGTGCAAAGCAAGCGCTGGGCTAAGCCAAAGTTAAAAAATAAAAATAAAAAAAAAAAAAAGGAAAAAGGAAAATCTCCTGTGCTTTGAAACCCAAACAGCATTGCAAGCAGCCTTCAAAATTCTAGGCAGTGTCAAGAGTTGAGCCAGGGTATAGGCTGAGCCAGGCTGAGCCAGGCTGAGCTCAACCTAATCTAACTAGTCCCATCTTTGGACTCTTGAGGGGTAACAGATTTTGAAATCTTCAAAATATTTGACCCCGGCGGAACAAATGGAATTGAAAGTCAATCTCTGAACAGAAAACAAAAGAAAAAAAAACCCTAAAAGTGACGTGTGAGGTTATTGAGCCGGTCTCTTACTTCAGGGAAAACAGACATAGAGAAAATAGGTCTGGTCAAATATTGCAAACCTGGAAATCTTGCTTGATATCATGACTGTGTGCAGTCTATTCAGGCCCAGTCATGTGGCAGTGGGCAGTTTGCCTGTTTAACATCCTCTAATCCCAGTTTTAACTCTCCCTTCACCCCCTTTGCCCCCCAGGTTCTTAACAGCAGTGGTTTTACCTCTTCCAAAATGCGGCACTCTCCCATCTCACGCTCCCTGTTTCAAAGCCTTACCTGGCTTCCAGCAACAATATTCCACTAGTAACAGTGAGAGGTGGGTGAAACTCCTTTCTGGTATCATTTCTCATGCATAAGAAGTTAAACTGTGCTTTCAAGAACTGTGTGTATTGGTAAAGAGTTACAGGAGCACCAGCCAAGAGGAAGCTGAAATGGGATGCTCAGGTGCAGAACTAAATTAATTTTAAAAAGGCTGAGCAAGTATTTCAGGGAAGACTTTTATGAATTTACCCAGGCTCTACAAAGACTGTGAAGATTTGCAGTGGAATTCAGTTTGAAAATAATGAACTGAAATACCATCCCTACCTAAAGTGTTCTCCAAAAGCCCCTTATCCAATGCTTCCTCCAGGCTCCTAACTTGTGTCCTGATTGCTGCAGAAAACATTCTTTATAAAAACCACGTAAATTAACAAAATCCATGACTTGCAGAGATTAGGAATTACTTTTTTTAAGCCTTGCAACCCTCCACATTCAGTGCAAAGTATATGAAAAAATAACGTCGCTAGCAATGGCTCTGCTACTGCTCATGGAAAACATCTTTCCTGATCACTGACATGGCAGATCTGCAGCTGACATCTGCTCAGCAGTTTGAGATTGCTTTGCTGGCACATAAAATTGAGTTTCACTGTGAAATCAAGATAATATCGTTGGCTATTATAATAAGATGTTAAAGCCCACGGTGATATTTTTCTCTCTTTCTCAATCAAATTGTTATCTTTTTGCTGTCCTCTCTCCCTCCCAGTCACTAGCTCTGATTTTATCTTCTCCACAAAACACTCACAGAAAAAGTATTTCTGTTTTGTTTTTAAACTGCCATGTCTTTCAATAAAACTAATTAACATCTTGCAGTAAATCAGTTCCCTGGGTCTGCTTAGATTTCAAACGAAGCTGACCTATGCACAACAGGGTCTTCACTTTCGATTGAATGTGCTCATTAGTACCTCCTGATAAATGAGACTACTGGGTGGTGCTGCTCATCCCACCTCCCAGAAAGTGCTGCAGGAGTGGAGGGTGGAACTGGGACAACTATTTGATTTAAGCATGCCCCATACCTGTGCTCTTTTTCACGATTCAGCAACAATTAAAAAGCTGAGAAAGACTGAGGAAAAATAATTGAGAGGCTTAGAGCTACAGGAGGTTCCTCCTCAAAAACTGGGCTGAACTAGAGAGGCCCCATGAGCAGCAAGGAGCCCTCCTGCACCCCCGTGCCCCAAGGACACACAGGCCTTGAGGATGCCGGTTTTACCCTCAAAGCTGTGGTGTCACGGGCCAACATCTCTGATAGAGCAGAGGAGCAGCTGAGAGGAGAGTTGTTCTTACATTACACCTACTGCAGGCTCTGTGCAGCCCATCATCATCACGTTGAAACTCCACGGGGAACAAGCCGAGCTGCCTGTCAGCCAACACAATCAGAGCTCAAACCTTTCAGACATCCCCAAAAAGAGAGGAGAAGTTGATGAGGCAAGATTTCTCATCCTAAACTGTTCTTCAGCACAGTCACTACAGTCAGAGTTCAGTAAAGAAAACGCCCCCACACAGCATTTCCAAAGGTGATAATCTTTTGCTTCTACAGACAACCCTGAGGTTACTTGGCAAATGAATGCAACATTATTAACACCAGAAACACTCAAAGCATTCCCAGGTGAGGCAGAGGTGTGGGGACCCCTCAAGCTTCAGCAGGAAGGTTTGCTGGGCGGGCTTTGCCAATGGAAAGGTGAAGGTCAGAGCTGGGTCAGCAGCGTAGTGGAGGAAACCCAACGACAGTCTCATCACTTACCTGTCCTTGTGTCGATCCAGAGGAAGCACTTGCAAGTCTAGCACTTAGGGTCTGTTCAGAAGAGGGGCAGGGAACATTTCTGAATAGCTTTAAAAAGTAAAGAATAAAATAAATAAATAATTTAAAAACGAGAAAGAAACAAATGTAAAAATAACCCAAAACCAAACAACCAAGGGGAAAAAAACTGACCTAACCAAATCAAACCAACCTAACCCAACAAAACCCCACTAGCCTCTTTCACTTCTTGTTAGCCTTTTTACTGCTTCCTCTCTTTGGGCCTAAATGCTGTTCATAGGTGGATTTCTTGTTTCTACAGGCTGTCCAACTCAAAGAAGACCCCTTACAAAAGATCCCATCTATAAACTCTCATTTGATGAACAAGAATATTTGTCTTTCCTGCCTAAATGCCAGGAGCAGCACTTCTTCCTCCTGAGAGCTCCACATAGAATCCTGATTAAATTAAACCAGAAAAATGCTCACTCATTCCTTTTTAAAGTAGCAGATTACCCATAATCCCCTCCCAAGGAATTCAAATTTTCTTTCCCTTAGAAAAAGGCTCAGTCAAGTCACATCTAAAAAGAGATCACTTACAGATCTGCCACGCAGGATTAGAAAGTAAATAAAAGCAAACTCCTTGTTAAAATGTCTCCTTTCATTCCCCAGTGATGAAAACAAGGCCTGCAACCAGATGGGTAGCCAGTTGTAAAACTACATTTCCCAAGAGGCCACAGGAGCCAGATCAAATTTCCACACTAAATTTCCTTCTGTAGAAGGCTTTGTGGCCAACTAAAGCTTTTTACAGATAATTTGGGAGGGTGGTGATGCCATTTTGTGGTTGTTATTATTCCTTAGATGAGTAAAAGATTGCAGCTTCTAAAGAGTTGCTACTTTCTTTTTTTTTTTTTTTTTTTTAGGTACCTATTTCTTGAGTTGATAATTTAACCTTTTATTTTCACAACTTCTTATTCTCATTTGCGAGAAGGTAGTCTTAAACTCAAGCTTTAGGTTTGCATGACCAAAATTTTCAGTTGTTCCATAGAAGAGGGTTTGAAATGTAGCAAAATTCACAGTTAGGCCTTGGTACGAAGGAGTCAAGCAGCAAAATGTATTCCAAGGAGAAAAATCTCCGAGCTGTTTACTAACAAGTGTGTGTGCCTCTCCTGCCTCAGGCTGCTGATCAAATTATGGTCTGGGTTAGTTGAGGATTCAGAGGCTCCTGTATTCGTCAGAGTCTACTTGTAAATATAGTTAGCATTTGAAAAACCCTTGCAGATTCATTAAGTGCTCTAATAAAAGGAGGGAGAAAAGCGAAGCTAAATAGAAAAGCTCTTAATTAACATCACAGTATTGTCTTTTCCATAAGGTATGCAAAGGAGCTTGTTTGTTTTTCAGTCCCAGTAATGTTTAGATTATGTCCACCATATCTTTTTTTTTTTTTCCCCAGGAGAGTGAAGATGGAGATTTCTTTCTGAATAATGCCTGAGTACTATGTGTTTGAATTTGGTGCATAGAAGGGGAAAAAAAGGCATTTAAAGACTTTGGGACTAGGCTTATGCTTTCAAAGATACTTTGGAGCTCACAGAATCAAATATTAATACTCTGAGATTTAGGTCCTAAATATTAAGGCAGATGATATCTTGAAATCACACTGCTTAGCTTGCTGGCTTGAAGTGCAAAAGTCTCTTTTTGTACCAGCGAGAAATTTACTCTTACAATTGATTAGAAAAAATGTAAGCACACAATTAGAGTTCGTTTTCACCGAAGGCTTCAGAACAGCAATCTACCTCCTATGTTCCTTATTGTTTAACAAGGCACCTGCTGGGACTTTTTATGTGTGGAGGTTAGGTATATTTAGAAGTATATTCTGATTTAAATACATGTTATTTTGATGTGGTCTACTCAATTATAAATGCAGAACTCTGGTATAAAAACACAGCTCCTCCTAGAGAACTAATATCTAGGCTTTAATTTAACTATTAAGCACTTCCAAATATACGCACTTAATTAAAGCATTAGGGAAACCTCTCGTAGAGTGCAAACAAGGATCCTCCGCATTTTTCACCCCAAATGCCCCTTTCTGTCTTTGAAACTTAGTTCTCCACGTAACAAAACAAGTTTTTTAGTGCTGCTGGGTTTATGGATCCGAAGGGGACTCAGTGCCAGGGTGTTTTCATATTCTTCTGCAGCGCTGGAGGATGCTGTTGCCTCTAACCCCATCGCTCCTCTGCGTTGGAAGAAGTGGGGGCTCAGAGAGGGTCTCCAAGAAGTGGCAGCCACCGAGCAGAGCAGCAGCCCGGGCTGGGGAGATGTGTTCACGTGGAGCCAGAGCAGTGCACGGGCATATGCTGTCAGAAATGAATGCTAATTGCCCTGGCATCGGCAGGCCAATAAAGCTGATTGGTTTTTAATTCCTTGGCGCTGGGACTCCAGCTGCAGGCAGCACAAACAGAGCCACATTTCGCAGGTATTGCTCAGGCTGCTCAGCTGTGCTGGTGGCTCAGTCACACATGGAGATTTCTGCTGGAGCTGCCCAGGTTGCTCTGTTCTCCATCATTACCTTGATGCCTTTTCAGGCTACCTAAAAACAGAGGCCAGACAGAATTAAGGGAATAAAAAGCAGTTATATTTATTGAAGGGCCTTCAGGTACATTTTGGGCAGACAAAGCCCCCCAGGGGCTACTCCTGAAAAATGGACGACGGGTCACAGGTTTTCATACTTTTATAAGTTTGGTCCATTTGCATATTGGGGGTTAATCTTCCAATTACAGCTTTAGGTAATGAAGTCATTTACCTCAAGTTTGCTCTCCCCCCCACTCACTTTTATTTACATTTCTCAGGGCCTGAGACAGTGAGGTGTCCGTGATCCCCAGGCCTAGAGAGGAATTGTTTTGTCCGACCAAAATGAGAAAGCAGTAGCCAACACTCCACATGGAGTTTAGAGTTATACACTAAAGNAGAATTAAGGGAATAAAAAGCAGTTATATTTATTGAAGGGCCTTCAGGTACATTTTGGGCAGACGTAGCCCCTCAGGGGCTACTCCTGAAAAATGGACGACGGGTCACAGGTTTTCATACTTTTATAAGTTTGGTCCATTTGCATATTGGGGGTTAATCTTCCAATTACAGCTTTAGGTAATGAAGTCATTTACCTCAAGTTTGCTCTCCCCCCCACTCACTTTTGTTTACATTTCTCAGGGCCTGAGACAGTGAGGTGTCCGTGATCCCCAGGCCTAGAGAGGAATTGTTTTTTCTGACCAAAATGGGAAAGCAGTAGCCAACACTCCACGTGGAGTTTAGACTTATACACTAAAGAATCGCAGGATTACAAATGTATGAAAAACATAAAAGCTAAAATCCTAAGGCATCAACCTCCCCACCAGCTCCCAGCTGTCCTGATTTCTCAGGGAGGTGGGCTCTTGTGGAAAACAGCACAGCAAATTTGTCCTCCTTTCTTCTTCCCTGCCTCTTTCAGGCTTTGCTTATCCCTTCAGCTCACGGTGTCTCCAACCAAGTTTTTGTTGCAGCAGTTGGTGGGTAAAGGCAATGCTATAATGGGCCAGAAAGGCAAGTTCAGGGAAGCACTAGCCATTGTTTACTGTTCCAGTTATTTGAAGAACAGGGAAATATTCTGGAGGTGGAGCTTGCAACACACAGCCAGTAATAAGAGAGGATGAGGAACTGCAGTGTTGCCTTTCTGTGAAATAAATAATAATGTAGGCAAGTTGTCCTCTCCATCTGTCTTCCTCCATGTTTGCCATAACATTGCAGTGGGGCAGAACCTAAATCCTGCCTGCCCAGCACCTTGCCCTGGGTTAGCACAAAGCAGATCAGTTTATGTAAAGCTGATGGGGAAATAGAGCTGTGTATCTACAATTAACACCTCCTTGGAAGGGTTTGCTTAACTCTTGAGTTATTATAAAATCTACTTACCCTGAACTTGATTAACTGTGGAGAAAGAGTTATAGAGTCATTTTAAGGACTTTGAAACTCTTTCCGGGAAACTAAAAGTGACCTGTTCAGCTGCACATTGAAACCTTGATGGGTGTTGTAAAAAATTAAACACTATTTATTAAGTTATTTTTATTCATTATTATTATTTCTTTCCCCTTTCCTTTCCTTTTTCCAATCTGCTGACTGGGCAGGTGATGTCATTTACATGTCTCAGTTGAAGAAATAGGAATTACGGTTATTTGTATTGTTTGAACAGAGTTTAAAACCCAGGATCAATTATACAAGTGGGTAGCTGGATGTACAACGAGCAGAAAGGGCCAGGAGCTGGCACGACCAGGTAGATCCACCAGCTGAGCAGGTCTGGTTCTGCCAGTTCAGAGTGTTTTACTCACTTGTCTAAACCAGGAACATGGATTTTGCTTTTTCTTGAGATGCATTTCTACTCAGTGAACTTGTATCTCATAAATTTCTCAGATGTTTTAAACTGGTGACCTTCAGCTTTTGCTGGCTTAACTGCAAGCCTACTGAAAGCTTCCTAAAGGGGTCATGGACTGCTGTGGTGTGACACGAGGCCCCAGGGACAATGGATATGATCCTACTGATTCACTGCTGGCATGCCTTCAGAATTAGGGCAGGGACTCCAAAGAGCCACCAGGGTATGAGTACAAACACAGTCCCTGATACGGTAGGAGAGGTATTTGGGGTGCTTGGCATTTGGAAGGCACTGACAGCTATAAAAACAGGTCACATAAGGAATGTGGGATCTTGTGAGCCTCTTTTGGTCGTTTCCAGGTGACCACTCAGATTTTCCAGTGACTCCCTCTCTCCCGATCTTTTCTCAGTGCCCAGAGATGGTGCCCCACTTGGCAGGTTTAGAGAACCAGTAAGTGATATTTTCCCTAGAAACATGTTGCTTTTCATGGGAAGTTGAAGATTTACTGTGTTAACCAGAAAGCAAGTTCTGTTGAGGCAAAACCCAAAGAAATTTTAGGCTGTGGTAGCTGCATGTGTGATTTTGTGTATCCAAAGTGAAAAGTCAAATGAGCAGGTGTTCTGACCTGCTGCAGTCTGCGTGCACTGCAAACTGAATTGCCTGAGCATCACAGGAGTGTCTGAAACCTGTGTGGGATGGCACCGAGGTGAGGCTACAGCAGCTGTAAAAGCTCTGTTTTGGCATTTGATCATCTTCTCAACATAAGCAGCAAAATAACTCATCCATCTCCAGGATCAGGAATGGCTGTGCTAGTTAGCCTCAGCTTAAACCTTGTGGGTTTAAATTGGCTTTATGTACACTCAGACTGAGGTCAGACAAGGTACTGGCAGGTTATGCAGGCAGGCTGAATCTTTCATTTTTATAAAACTCACTGGAATCCATTTGCAACAACAGATGCCATGGAGTGCATCTGCCTGATCGTTCACCACTGATAACAGAGCTGGAGATAGCTCAGTGAGCCTCTTCATCATGAATTTCTATTTTCTTTTATAGTCTTAAATATTCTCACAGCCTTTATCTTAGAAAACATATTGCACTTTGGTTTCTATTTCGCTGGTTTTTGAACACTGCTATTTTTAAGGGGCTATTACTTTTCCCCTTTGCTAAGTCCAGCTCTTTATTCCTAAACAAGAAAAAGTATAACTAAATAAACTAAAACCTTTTTTTTTTTTTCACTTTGTCATTCATATGACTTTGGAAAGCCGTAAGCTGCAGATACTTTTGGGTTTGATGAGTGTGAACCTGCAGTGAAAATCAACCACTTTCCTGTATTTGATTCTATGATTTTTCTTTTTTTTTTCACATTGCTTACCCAGAAAAAAACATGTAAACATTTGCAGTCACTAAATGTTGGCAAGCAGATAACTGTGCAATGATTTTCCCTACATTTCAAATTTTTATGTTTGGCATTACTTGAAAAGGGCATTCTTCTCTCACAGAGTGTATTAAATTGGGATATAACTTTTGTTTCCCTCTGGAGAAATCCTATTCTAACCCCATTAATTTTGGATCCATCCTTATGCACACCAGATATTGTTCCTGTATCTTTGTTTCTTCACTAAGATTGGTCCATTTGACGAACTTATCTTCAGAGAAGCTGAGAAATAAGATTACATGGGCTTGATTCAGTTTGACAAGCAGCAGCAGATTTGCATTTGCTTGGTGCTGATGTGCTGCTTTTCCCCCCTCAGTAGCAGAACCACTGCTGTGCAAACCTCCCCCTGCTTTCATTCACAGTCTGAGACAAACAGATGTTTGGCGGGATGTTCAGCATCTGAAATGATTAGTCTGCTCAGATTCTTGCATTTGTTTACTTTATATTACTTGAGGGGTTGGGGGTTGGTTTGGTTTTGTTTTTTTCCAGTTGTGTTATGAAGGGAAAAACTTCAGCGTCCCATTGTGAGTTTCTCATCTTCAAGCTGCAGCTTCTGCCCGACAATGGGGCAGTGAACAATGGCCCATCAGAGCTGCAGGAAGCAATTCAGGATGTAGTGGGTAATGAAGAGCAAATGTACTCTCATCACCACAACTACGTGGAAGATGCTCTGAGATTTTCTGACAAATCTTCTGCAACAGTCCAGCTGCAAGAGAAATGTCTTGTGGGAGAGCAGAAATAGAAAGCCTTCATTCATCAGCAGTGTCTCTTCGATGGCTCTTTTCTTTCTTTTTCTTTTTTTTTCTTATTTAGTCAGACAAATGGATATATTCCACATGCCAAGGTCAGTGGTGCACATTTTCCTCGCAGCAGCTACACCAGAATCATCATGTTTGTGTAGGTGAGAACTGGTCTCTGTCACACCAAATACCAAGAACATGCAGGGGGTTTTTTTTAGGTCTCTATATTAGATATACATCATATTTTGATAAAGTGTATTTGCAGAGTGAATAATGCTTCTGGTTCAAAGCCACTTGAGTTGTAGAGGCAGATTTCCCATCTTCCTTTGGCTTGGCATGCTGCAGTGGGTCTGTAATTTATTAAAGATAACATTATTAGTGTTTAGTCCTGGAGAACGACCACATTGGTTAGGCCTGTGGGTGAAATCAATGCCATGCAGAGAACTAAGTCTCATTTCTCTAATTCTGCAGCTAAACTGATGGGATGTTTAAAATTGTGATGGATAAGTTGGAAAGTAAACTGAGGAGCAAGATCTCTTTGGTCTATGAAAGGACTGGATAAAGGACAATAGAAATGAGAACATGCAGGCTGGAATATAGCAGCTGAAATAGTAGTGATTGGTGTTTATGTGCATACCTGGCATAGGTAACTAATTCATTCAGAAACATTTGATAGATAAAGGACAGAATAATCAATAGGAAAATGCATGATCTGACATCTGAGAAACTGGTTATGGGTCTATGAAATGACTGATGACTTGTTTGGACCTGCTTGCTGGATGCCTGGTGATGGTTTGAACTAATTCACTAACGAACATCTGAACTCATTACTCACTGAACTGATTCACCTGACTGGTAAATTTGGACCTGAGCTGTGGCTGTTGGTGGGAACAGACCCAGGGAAACAAGGGCTGCTGGATGAATGCTGGGGAGAACTTTGCATGAATATTGGCTAATGGGTAAAGAACTAATTATGGAAACAGGAAGAGTGATGGATGGTTCTCGTAGTAAAAGTTTGAGGAGGTGAACCCTCCTGTAGAAGGAGCAGCTGCAAAGCAAATTTGATCAAGTCTTGGGTTGTTCTGCCCTGTGCCCCTCTGGTAGAGGAGGAGAGTCATGCTCAAAGCACGTCTGAGAAATTTATGTTTACTTGTCAGTCACAGAGTTATAAAAGTTGAGGGATGTAGGTGCAGTTAAGTTACTTAAAGAATTAATAAAGCTGCTGGAATATCACCCATTGTATTTTTCTGGGTGTTGGGGAGAGAAAAAGAATCTATATGATCTTCCACTACAGTTTCTGGTAGAAAGGTGCTTCTTTCAGCATGGGTGGAGAGAAAAAAACGCTCTTTGGTTTTTGATAAGACAATTGCCTCCCTTTCTACTGCAAATCCTTCTGGTTTGAGGGAACAATATTTCCTAGAATGAAAGTAACAATGCTGGTTTGAAAAGTACATTATAAGCCACAATAGCTTTCCCACTGCATTCTGGTTTATGCCTCTGCTGTTGTATTTTAGTGTTTCTCTGAAATGAGCAAGCTGTGTCTGTTCCTTGTTGCAGTTTTCCTATGAGTGTATTGTGTCAGGTCACTAAATACAGTGTATTTACAACCATTACTAACAAATCAGGTTCAATGGGCCATGATTCTCCGGTTCTTGGTTTAATCAAGCACTTTATATATTTTTTCAAAAAGCAGGAATAGACCTCAATTATGTAACTATTCTTCCCTAGAATTCTATGGAAAAGCTCTTTTTTTTCAAACCTTGGTAGGCAAAAAAATAGCAATACTGTTCTGATCTTCTGTATAAGCTCCTTCTTGTTGTTCCTTGCTGTCACTCCATATGGTTCATATATTTTTAGTAGTAGAATAAGAATATAAATCTCTAAATATGTGCTTTATTAGTATGGACAAATAAATAAATGAATTGCCCTAAAAACTGAAAGTGCCCCTTGGGATTCACTGAGCCATTCGCAACCTAAGCTTGGCAGGCAATGATTTACCAGACCATCTATAACGTTTATTTGAAAAACAAGGACAATTAAAAATAGTATGAGGCATTTTGGTCATGAATTATTCTGACCAGGATTGTAACTAGAATTTTATTCCAATGCCTAAATGAAATATCTCCCTGTATATCCAGTGAGTTTCATTATAGCTTCAGTTTTATTCCCTCACTTTGAGAGATTTAATCCTTTTCTTGGAAATGCATTACTCTTCAGAAAGTACAAATAAAAATGAAATACAGCAATTTTCTTTTTGGGGGGGAAGGCGAGAAGAATAACAGGAGTGAAGGAATCAACTTTTATGTTTAAGATGACTAAACTTTTATGGTATTATTTTACTGAGGTGCTCTTAGCATTGTAACAGCTTTTTGAAAACTCAGGAAGGGCAAAGTTGAGAGGCTTTTGCAGAGGCCACAGACGTGGTGCCGTGGTGCCCTTCCCACCTCAGCAGCACTGTCAGGAGGGCAGTGGCTGTGGTGGGTTCCTTGCAGGGTCCAGGTGACCTGGATGCACAGCAGAGGAATTTTCTGTTGTCGAAAGGAACGGGACGGACTGAATCCCTTCCTTCCAACCCAGGTCCCAGCACCTCACCTCAGCCACTCACCTCCGTGCTTTGGAGCCTCTTTGGATAAAGACCAGCAGCTCCTGGGGTGAGGGAAGAGACAGAGAACTGCAGAAGGCCGAGTTCCTTCCAGTGACTCTGCAACAACGGCACAAGCCAGGGGATTCCTCTCTGATCCCCACGTTGCTGTGGAGGGGCTGAGCCCCACGGCTGGAGCAGGGAGCAGAGCACTGGAACTGAGGGCAGGGGGCTCTGGTACAGCTCCAGGGGCTTTGAGATGGAAAAGTGCAACCTAGGAAGAGAAGTCTTGCTGCAGATGAGTGTCAATAGGTCCAGCATTTTCTTTCGCGTGAAAGTCACCGTTCGAAAAATTTAATAATTTTTGATTTTTGGGTGACCTGACAAGTGTTTCTCTTCGCTCTTCCTTCCCTTTCTTGCTCCAGTTTTCATCAGTGTCTTGGCACTTATAAATCCAACCTATTTTGCGTGTGAAGGGTAAAGATTAATGCAACTGAATAGGTTTATCTTTTTAACAGAGCTGTCACAGGCTGAAGCATGTTACCCACAGTCTAAAACAAAATTGCATTGTAGATATTTTCTGTCTGAAAATGAATTTGCTCTTTTGAAATATAGATGGAAATAAAATTATTGTGTTGGTAGATAACGATATATCTTTTCAACCTGTTTTATTGCATTTGTACAAACAAATGCAGCATGAGTCTTAAAATGTAACTCAAGAAGAGGAAAAGGGAAAGAGAAAAGAAAAAAAGAAAAATTAAAGATAAAGGTAAGGATTGAGATGGAAACGCAAAACAGAAGAGTGAAAAATTCCTGCAGTCAAACCCAGTGGTAGAGTTTAGATGCAAAAGACACAAGGTCAGAATTTAAAAATTGTTGGTGCTCAGCTGCTGTGTTTTGTTTTTTGAAGTCAAACAACTGACATGGAAAATGATGGGCAAAGTAAATTGATCTTTCTGCACACTAATGATGGCACTCATATGATAGATCCCTCTGAGAATAAAAAAAAACAGAATTCTGAGTATGAAGTAGTAGAAGAACTTTTCTTCTTGTAGTACCTATGGAAAGTTATAGGAATGCAATAGATTATAACTTCTTGTATAAGTGGCAAATATTTGGTGGAGACTGAGGTTGGAGTATCAAGGCAGAAAGAGTTTAAGAGTTTCAACTATTAATTGTTTTTATTTAAAAATGAAAATACCTAGAGGGGAATATAAACTCTGAATCTCCAGAGGAATTTCCAAGACAGGTACTCTGTAGTTAAACTCAGAGGAAAGGAAAAGTCAATGGAAATTGCACATGAAGAACATGAATGGAAAAAGATGGGGCAAGTCCAAGTGAAGGAAATTAGATAATGCTAAAGGAAGCAGAACCACCTTACCTCATCCCTGTGTGTTCTGTAAATGTTCTGCAGAAATTTCTTCAACCACCACAAAGACAGAACTCCTGAAAATACTGTCCTGAGCACTGGCTGTGCCCCAGCTCAGAGCTGCCTGCAGAGGGTGGGGACAGGCACAAGCCAGTGTCACAGACTGCCTGGATTGTCCCCAGCACATGCTGTGGGTTCTGTGCACAAAGCACAAGGGAGGATTTATCCAGGAAACTTTTACCTACCACCTTTCTGCCTCTTACTTCCCGCAGTAGACCCCACTCTCCAGATCTTCTCCTTCCTTTTTTTAGTTTGTTGTTTAGGTTGTTTCTGCACTGTGCAGAAGCTGACTTTCAGTACGCCCTGACCTTCCCTGTGATGCTCGTAACTCGTGTAAATACTGAAATGTTTTCTCTCAGCCTCTTCTGGAAGAAGCAGTGCTCAGACAGCTCAAGGACAAAGTGCTGCTCACCACAGCGCAGGCTGAGACAAACTGAAAGTACCAAGAGGTGTGAAAAAGCTGGAGACCAGCACAGAGATGGTGATAGCAAACTGGATGTGTGGAAGAGACCTTCCAGGAGCCAGATAACTGCAGAAAACATTGTCAGTGAGTAAGAAATTCGAAGTTTTCTGGTGACAAGGGGAAAACCCTTTCACCCTAATATAAGGATGAGCAGTTTTCACATCTGTTGTTGTTTCCTGCTCTCGTGCAGATACTGCTCTGTGCCTGATCTTGTTAATACTGACAGCAGAAACCTTAACCATGTGTTTCCAACCTTGGGCTCCCTTGTCCTTACAGGATGGGAGGTCAACGAGGCAATAAAACTGCTGGTTAAAACATTGTTTAACACGTTGTCATAAGTACAAAACCAGCTGTTTTACCGTTAGTACTGAGTGCTAAGCTGCTGATCGATGTTACAGGCTGGTCACAGATCTCGTATTACAACGTGAGGCAAATGTCATGTAAAGTCAACCCTGTTCTCTAGTGAGAAAAGCAAGATTTTAGAAAGTTTCCACAGAGCAATCCAACTCCAGGCTACTGCGTGGGAGGTGCTTTGGGAAAACCTTTCCTAAGGTTTTAGTGTGAGCAACAGGGATTGTAGCTGATGCTCGAAATCCCCCTTTGAATCAATGGATATAGAAACTGAAACCTGTTGTCTTGAGCTTGACCTTGGAAGATTACCCAAAGGAAAAGGCTTAAAAGTTTCCCCCAGTCCAAGGTCTGTTATGACCTCTTATTTTGGGAGAATTACTTGCACATTTCTAGAAGGTGTCACCCAGCCCAGGGAGTGTTTAGCAATAATCTCTCCTCAGTATACACAAAGCTACTTTGCCACTCTCTCTTCCACCCAGCTGCCTGGTCTCAGTTACAGCTGTCTGGGCACAGATGGCTCCCTCACATACTGATCTAAGCCTTTCTTTGATTACCTAACACACTTTAACTCCCTTTTTTCCCCCAGACACGTCTCAGGTTGACAATGAGCCCTGGCAACGGGGCTGTGCTGGGGTTCAGCAGCAGCGCTGAAGCCAACCATGCTGTCCCTGCATGTCCCAGTTGCAGCTGGGGCCACCACAGGTAGGGCCAGCAGCTGGTACAGGCAAAGAAAACCTCACATATGGCCTAGGCTCCAGGTACAAGCTTTATTTCTCATCCACTTTTTCTCCTTGTCGGGATCTCCGGACTGATGCCAAACCCCCAGGCCAGTTCAGGATCACCCACACGTCCCGTCGTGAAGAGGTAAATACAATTTGTCAAAAATACAAGCACGGGAGGTTTCAGAGAGCTCCAGGAGCTCAGGTTTGTGTAGACAAAGCTTGGGAGATCAGCCAGTGATGCCATCTGCTCTGGGATGATGCAGGGCCAGCTGCTGTGCCCGTGCTCTGCTGAGAAGCCCCTTCTCACAGCACCCATCCCTTACCTCTGCCCACAGCCTGGCACCCAAAAACGAGTGCTGGGAAAGTCCTGCCTGCCAGCTCTGCTGCACTGAACACACACAGCATGGACACTTCTCCTCTGGGGTTGTGCTCAAGGTCTGCGGAAAACTTTGGCTTGTCAAAAACAGCAGGAATGCAAAACATTTCTGTTATTGTGCATAGGAGGCCGAGTTCTGATGGAGAACAATCTCCTATTTAAGAGATTTTATTCTATTGTATAAAGCACACTTGGAGACAAAGAGTGTAATAAAACCCCAAAGTCCTAGTACAATATCTAACACTGCCACTAAATGGATTGATCGATTGATTGACTTCTTTATTTATTTATTTTTCAAAAGCAGGAGGAAGACCTTAATCTGCTTAAACTCTGCAAAGCAGAGTCAGCTGTCAATTATGGAAATAATATATGAATGTAATCTACTTCTATCTCCCTTTTCTTTTTATTTTCAGAAGTAACATCTTTTTCTTTCTTTTTTGCAATCCGTGCTGCCGACCTGCAAAGGCATAGGTCTCTGTTTACAGGGCAAGTCCAACTGACAACAATCCTGCTTCCAGATCCACAACTCTTTTCCCAGAAGTTCCTGGATATTGGTTCAGAAAGCAGGCAATGAAATAAAAATAACAGCAGAAAATAACCTGAGTGATTTGGGAAAAAAAAATCTCCACTGAATGCTCAATAATAATAATAAGAAAAATAAACAGAACAAAAATAAAGGTATTGATAATTTATTCTCCTATCTCTTCCTGCTCCAAGCCTGGGAATGCACTTTTCAGCTCCATCATGCAACTATTTCCTCTATGGAGAACTCCAAAAGATTTCGAGTAGAGAATTAAATAGTTTTCTACAAGCTGCTAGAATCTACTAAAAAACTATATCCTTTCAGTAGGAATATTGGTGGGATTTTTTTTCCCAAATGTCTTAACAAGCCGGAGCTAAAGCTGACGCTGCTCCCCAGGGTGGCATTTGAGATTTGTCGTGCTCTGTGCCGTTTCTTTCAGCAGTGCTGGGAGGCAGGTGAAGGTGCTGGCAGCGGTCCGGGCGCTCCAGCCTCGCATCCCGGGATTGATCTGCGGATTCCTCAGCGCCACCTGCTGCCGCTGGGAAAGTTACAGCCGGGAATAATTTTAATTAATTTATTGGTTTGGTTTGGTTTTGTTTTAATTATTACTTTTATTTTCAATTACTGCAAAGAAAGTGATTCCTGGGGAACACAGGAGCAAACCTGCCGGGCAGCAAAGCAGCGGGGTCTGACTTCATAGCCCTGGGGCTTGCATTTGTCAGCGCTGCAGTGGCACCTGGACACTGATGTTATTCCCAGGCACACAACGCAGAGGGCTGCGGGCAGTGCCCAAGCAGCCGAGGGCCATCACAGGTATTAAATACCCACTGCTCCACACCACAGTCCGTGCTGGGAGCTGTTTGCAGGAAACAAGTAGAAATGGAAAGGTTTACTTCTTTATCCACTTGAATTAGAAACTGGGAGACTTGGGAAGAGGCTGACAGACCTTGGGAAGCTACAAAGCAGATAGTCGGGTAACACAGGCATTATTTATATCTGAGATTCCCAGCTGGATAGGTATCCCAAATATTCTCGTCTGCCTGTCTATCACCACTGTATCCTGGGAATATACAGTCAACAACAGAACGACTTATCATGCCTTTTCCCTTGTAATAATCTCAGTAATTTACTGGGGCTGGATATTAAAATGTCTTTCCCCACCGCCAGGCATTTGCATACATCCATCAGCCAGCCTGTATCCGTGGGATGGGAGATGATTTAATGCTGCCAAGGAGGCTTAAGATGTGGATAAATGTTTTTGTAAGGATTGTTAATACTGTCATGCCAGGATTTAGGAGGCCAAAGACTTGTCCTAGGCATAATGACTGGCTGAAGCAATCCTGGATGTTTCCCTGTCTAGGGGAGTTGTACCTAAGAAAGATTTTAAAAAACTGTATCTAGTCACAATATCTAGCAGAATAGAATTTCACGCTAATGATTTTAATCGAAATACAAAATCAAGTTTCTTGAGTGAATTTTCCCAATGCATCTGCAATTTGAGCCTCCAAGTATTACAAAGCTGAATATTTGCATGTCTGATCTGCCTGGACACTGGCCCAAATCAGCTTTGTGCATGCCCTGGAGCAGCTGTTCTGCATACAGGATGGCAAGAGGGAATAGCAGGAGTAGGAGTAGGAGGGTACATACCTGGGGCTAGGACAGCCATAAATTCAATAAGCATGGACAGTCTGTGGAAGTGGGCAGCAGGTAGATTAATATTAATTACCGGCAATGATTTACATTTTGTGAAGAAATTGCTTTTGCTGATATGGAGTTTCTCAGCTACAGTTTGAATACAGATCTCACCTGGCTTCTTTGGGGGAAAAAAGAGAAGTGCAAAATCTTGGTAGATTAAAAACTGTCATTAACTTACAACTGTACTTCCTCATGAAGAATGTTTTTACTGATATAAGCCCTGAAGATTCAGGAAATCAACTGAAAGTCAAAATCACACCCTCAGAATTGTGTGCTTTGCAGTCCCTGTGTGTACATCTCTTCCTGATGTTCCACATCTCCTTGATCCTCCTTTCCAGCCCTCCCTGCAGCCAGGCACAAGCACCCAAATCCAGCTGGACCCAAACACCTGAACTTAGCTAAGACCTCGAATGCTTGCCTGGACTAAAGTAGTGTCAGTGCCCCAGGGCTTTGAGAGAGGCAGCATCTTACTCCTTGTGCTCGATGCACTTGTCACAGAGATGTTTCGTGCTTCGGAAATGCAAACAAGCTCTGGTGATTTGAGAGATGCATGGCTGCTGTTAATGTGCTTTACCCAAGTCAGAGTTCCAGTTGTTTGTCTGAGGGGGATCCACAGCAGCTCCATGTTAATTAATTCAGTATTGCAAGACAGAACAAGAACAAGACTTACAATCCTCTACTGCACCCCACAAGAATTTCCCAGAAGAAATAACTGCTGGCTTTACTAAACTGATTCTTATGCTAGTAACCAACAGAAAGAATGTAAAGGAACCTGAGCCTCCTTATCAATGAATTTAACATTATAAGCAGGTACTTTTTCAATAAAATATTTACTTTTCCTCCCTCTGCATGGAGAGGTATTTTGAATTAGAATAAGAGCCTGGTGCTTAAGCCCACCCGTGCAGGTTCATTTGCAGCATGAGAAGTGCAGTGACTCTCCTGCAGACACTCTGTGTGCTAGAGCTCAGCTGGGGCCATGGGGACCCACTTTCTTTGCTTTTTCTTCTTAATTACTTGCCTTCTCTTCTCCAGAGCATTGCCCAGACATGTCAGGATTTAATTTCTTGACAAAGAGGAAGAGATTGTTTCGCTCACAGAAGTGTGGAAGCCAAACTCTTGCTGTGGAGGCTGGAGTTTCTGCTGGGATTAAAGGATCTTGGCCAATTCACCCCTAGAGATCTAACCAATTGCCTCTTGCTACTGTATGATTTTTGTCAGGAAGAATTCATGTTTCCAGTTGGCTTTGGCTTAGTGGATGTCTGTTGAACTAAAAGTATTTTTTAACATGTCACTTTCCTCTTCCCTATCCACAGTCCAGTGTGTCTCAATTTCCATTTCAAATACAGCTCAGATCTGACTAATCTTTTGCTTCTTCAACATTTTCAAGGAACTGTAAATTCCACTATTTAATTAATGGGTCAAAGAGGCTGAGCTGCCTTCATGCAAAATAGAAACTTACAGTGATTAATTAAAATTGCTCTCACTGTTCCAGCTTGGTAGATAGACTTGAGCATGGCATGTTCTGCTACAGAGTGCAAAACAAAGTGTGCTGAACTTAGAGAAGCAAAGGGAAATGTGATTATTACAAATGGGGGAACAATTTTTGCAGTATGCAGGGACTGATTTTTAAAGGACATTTTCAGGAGTTATGGTGTACTTAAATTTGATCAGCCTTAATCTTCACTCCCTTATGCTGTGCTGGCAGATGTCTCTGGGTTCAGAGAGCTTTCAACCACACACCATTTTACCCTTTAAAAAAGAGGAGGAACAAAAATACTATTTACATGAATTCTGCAGATCAGCAGTGCATCGTGCAGTCTCCTCTGGTTCTTACAGAAGCAGCCAAGTAATGAGAAGTAATTTCCAGAATAACATGTTTCGAGTATGCAGAAGGCAGCAAACAAATGAAACACTATTAATTTGAGATGCTATCAGATGTATTAGGGAGAATTCTTTTGGTTTGCTGGAGAGACAGAAGTCTTTCATTGGTCCCTTACTTTAGACCTCCTTTATGAAACTCTAAGCTGTGGCATGACTGGAAAGGATATTGAAAAGAACCTGAATTTGAGGAAGAACATGCTGATCTCTGCTTGCGTGTTTGATTGGGCAGGTAATATGTGCTTTGTTCTTTTTAATACAAACTTTAGCTTTTGTGGAGTGATAGCTTTGTAATTACCACCACAATTTGGCTCATCTGTGTTTAAAGGACTTTGGGCTTTGCCTTGGTTCTCTCTCTGTATCATAGCCATAATACACCAGTGCCTGAAGAAGCATAAATCTAAATGCATTATCTGTTTTCCTGTCAAGATAAATTATCTGTTTTCTGTCAAGATGTTCAGTTTGCAACTGGGGAACCTAAAGCCAAAACCTCAACAGATGCTTGCATGGAGAAATGAAGCTGGACTATTGTCCTAGTGATGTGGCCCTGGAGGTGACCTGAGGAACTCCCTCCATGGGAATATCACATCACTGTGCTCCCAGGGGCTCAGCACTCCTGCCAGGGGGTGGACAGGAAGCACCACATGCAGAAGTGGTGATGCCCACTGGTGCTGTGCTTCATTTCTGGGTGCCTTGTGCAGCTTCTCATTTGTGTCTGAGCCAGCAAGGTGTATTACACACTTTCTCCTGTTCAATAGATGGGAAATTCAGATGTTTCCACCCTGCAGGAAGCTCTGTGCACGAGTCTGGGACTGCTCTTGTGATGGTTCTGAGTTGGTGTGGTGAGGGAATGCCAATGTAGCTGCTAAGAATGAGAGCAGCCAGCAAAATGGAATATTTTGAGTTATTCTCAATTGAACAGACCTCTTATTTGCTGTGTGGTTTAGTCTCTTGTGCCTTTCTTTCTGTGAAACACATTCATTTCATTCTTCAAAAACCTTCTCTAGTTCCCAGTGAGAGGATTCCTCGGGAGAAACAGCAGGTGAAGTTCCGACAGTGGATAATAGAAGTAATTTCCTTTGTGCATTTGAGAAACCTCAGCTTAACCTGTTTTCCTTCCTTCATGCACACTTACACGTCCTGTCGCTTGCAGATCCGCCCCTCGGTTAAAAGTTTAAATGGTGAGCAGCAGGAGTTGACTTTAATCACCACACAAAGGCCACTGACAAACAGCTTTCCCTGTATGGATCCTGTACGTGCTTTTCGCTTTCCACGTGGCATTTAAATTTGGAATTAACCCCACAAACCCCCCACTAATGGCAGATCCAGACCGCACTAGCACTGCCATCTGCTAAAAGATCACCCCAAGCCACCAATGGCAGCAAAAGGTGGCACTGGGTTTGTGAACTGAATCCTCCTGCAGGCCATGCTGTGCCCAAATTATATTTATTCCCCTTTGCTGCTTGGTGCAGGGGTGCTGGGGGCAGCGGTGGGTGCTGCCCTGGGTGGGTGCTGCCCTCAGCACCACAAACACAAAGCCTGGGGGCTGGTTCCCTGCAGCAGCCAGCAGCGATTTCCATGACAACCAGCAAGCTGATTACTCAATTACAGCCTTCCTTTTAAAAAGTGACATCAAGCCAAGGGGACAACACATCCTCGGCTTCCCATGGTGCTTGATTTTCAAAGCACTGAGCTATGTTTAACTTTTTAATATACCTTGTGATTATGTTTGCCAACCTAGTTCTGGATCTCCTTTTTTTTATTATTACTGATTGTTAATGATTTCATCTTTATTTTGTTCCAATTGTTCTTTGAAATGCCGAGAAAGTGAAAAGCTACTTAAAACACACAGTTTTTCTTGCTGCAGGAAAACATGCAGATGCAACCAACACCCACTGAAAAACCTTACAGGCATGGGGGGACTGTGACAGATGCACTTTTAGGGGAGTGCTGGAGCCATGATCTATTTTGCAAAATGTGCCAATTCTGTTACAAGAAACCTCACCAGAGCTACCCGTGCTGCAGTCTCTGAAACTGAGTTTTCTCTTCATGCTGTGCAGGCTTTTCATACCTAATGTGCTCCTGTAGGTACCAGCATGCTGTTCTCAGAGCTGATGCATTTTTCATCCTTCTGCATGAGCAGAGATTAAGGGATTTTTTTTTCAACTTAAGAAAGGGGAAAAGCTGAGCATACACTTGTGATACTGCCTTTCACTGCATTGTTTAGCTCAGTTCAGATTTATAACGTCAGCGGTGCACAAACTGAGGAATTCCTTTGGTTTTCATAGGGATACAACTGCTGTTACAGTGCCTTGTGGGGCTGGTCAAGGTCCTCCTCGTGGTGGACAAGAGAGACCCGTACAGTGACAGACCTCCTGCACCAAGCTAAATGGAACAGCCAGCCAAAGTCAGGGAGGAAAATGGAAGCATGGAAATAGAAAGTTGCTATGCTGATGACCTTGCCTGGATTCACAGGATCATAGAATAGTTTACGTTGAAGAGGACACCCACAGGTCATCTCATCAAGCCCTCACTCAAAGCAGGGCCAAGTTCAAGGTTAGACCTACTTTCAGAGTTAATAGACTTTTTCCAGCCGGGGAAAAGGACAGCTCAGGGCCCTTTGTAGCCAACTCTGGAGTATTTCCAGGGGCAGAAATAGCCCAGGCTCTCTGGGCTGCTGTTCCGAGGTTTAGCACCCTCACTGCTCTCAGTCTGCTCCGTCTCGCATGTTCCCTGCACGGTGACACTCTGCTGTAGGTCTGCTGGAACAGATCATGGGAACGTCTCTGCGTGACTTCTCATGACAGTGTTCCAGGATGAAACTCTTTTCACATCTTCTGCCTTCCAAACTGCGTACCCAGCTTGAAGCGGCTCTCGGATTCTGGAGGAAGCTGTCCCAAAACAGCAGTGTTATCTGAAGTGCTCACTCGTGGTTCAGGCAAAGAGAAAGACAGAGGATTTTAAACCTGGAACTTGTAAAGGACTGGCTGCTGCTTGTTCTGTCCTGAGGTAATCCCTGGGTTTGTTGGAAAAGTTTTTGCAAGTGGTTTTCACTTCTCTCTGAAGGGGTTCTGGTTTTAAGGGGACTGTGTGACTGCAGACAGATTAGCAGGATGACTGACACCTTTCCAAAAATTTCTTTACAGTATTTCTCCTCTCTGAGTTTGGATCATCTCCCCAGACAACAAAACAGCCACTTCAACCCTCATGACCCAAGACTGAGGATTCACTTATTATGTCCTGAAGAGGAATCTCCTCATAGCTGTGTTTTCAATATTAGTGCTGTAGGAAAAGGGAGAGCTGAAGATGTATTTGCTGAACAGTGGTATGGCAAGGCATCCCAAAATGTTGGTTTCTTACAATATTCAGTTTCTCAGTATAGCTGGTTAATCTTACAAGGGTTTCAGTTTTCTAAACTACATCACCTTCCTTAATAAGGGAAGACAAAAACCTTCTTTCAGTCACTTTCTCAGTACCTCTAGGAGCACACTCCCAAGCTCCAGCAGGTCCCGAATCACAGATTGTAAGGAGCTGGGAGAGTTTACCAAGGGAAAGATCTTTGTTGTCCCCTTTCCCCTCAGCACTCACCACTGACCATTATCAGGCATAGATTAAAATTAGCCTGTTTACCCCGTTTTTCTGGTTTTGGGACAGAGCTGAGCTGCAGGTTTTCTGCCAGGGAAAACTGTGAGCTCCTCTTGTCTATCAGAGTAGAAGAAGCTTCCCCATCCCTCCCCAAAGAGCAGAGCTGTATCCAAAGTCCAACCCATTCAATGAATCCCACAGAAGGCAGATGGGTATATGAGCCTTTCTGATTTCCCCAGATACTCTTAAATTGATTTGTGTGGAGTATAAACAGCAACAACATGGTGAGGGGAACAGAGAACCACAGCAAATGAACTGTTTCTATGCATTTGCTCATGCCTTGTCCCTCTTCAACGTTTTTAAGCTAAGCCATAGCCCTTCCCAGTGAAATGATTGACTAAAAAGTGCCTGATTATTTCAGCATTATTTGCTTTGCAAACTGCCTGTGTTATTTTATTTCAAAGCTATGAAAACATAACCTGATTTTCCAACCCTTGGGAAAGAGTAGCTGAAGATGAGCTTTTCCAGTCGTGTCATTTCAGCGTGTGATGGAGATGTCAAACTGTGCAGACGAGGAAGCTGCCCTGCCAGGCATCCATGGGAGAAGGTGCAGGATGTGACTGGCACAGGTGTTTGTCAGGAAGGCAGGGACAAGCTCAGAACACCAAATTGCTGTTTGCTGCTCCTCACTTAATGAGTCAGCCTCCCAGCCAGGCACACTCTAGAAAGGAGAGGTAGAAGGGATCAGCTGGAATATTACCTGGGCCGTGCTACAGAGTGACAGTAGAAACAAATGGGAAATTCAAAAAGGTGACAGATCTGCATGGGGTGGAGGACCTTCACTGCCTTTGGGGCCTTATAAGATGCGTAGGTGCATGAGCTGTGCGTTTAAAGTATGATGGGATAAATGCAGGCAAAAATAATCCTGGTGTTTTAAGACAGCTGTGATGAGCCATACCTTGTCCCCTGGCCTTCTTCTCCTTAAAAAGTCACTGCGAACTGGAGCTGGGAAACCAAATCTCACTAATAATGGACAAGTACATGTGTGCTTTAAAGGGCAGGTATGTAAATAAGCTGTAGGGTCTGCAGTGTTGTAGATGGGCTGTGTATTGCAGAGTGCCATCCTGTCTCCTCTCAGAGTCTCAGGCACACATAAGGGCACTTTCTCAGAGCACTGGCAGGAATCTAAAGAGAATTTAGGCTGAGATAGCTAAACTTGCACATGATACGTGTTTGCATCATTATATCCTGGGAGCACACTTCCTTTCAATTGCTTGATTTTGTGAGGACATGAAGTTGTTTCCTCTCTGTCACTCCTGCCTTTATCCCTTCCCCTCCCCACCCTCAGTGGTAGCTTCTTGCTGTGTAAAGGCATCCAATTAAACAGAGATATCCCTTCAGTTTCTCCCACCACTATTTATTTTGCAAATGGTAATGATGAATCACTTAGGGGATCCATTTTTCTGTGCAATTTCTCAGCACATCATTATTTTCTCTCGTGGTCATAAAGCCATGCTTCTGAAGATGTCTCCTGGGGATGATCAACCAGGATACTGGGTGAGATGAGCAGAGGCCTCCATTTTCATTTATTCTCTCTAGGTTGTTGTTTTTTTTTTTTTTAATTTATGTATTTGTATATTTTTGAGAACCTGGAGTTTAGACAGTTTAATAGACTGGAAAAATAATTGAGAGAAAGATCCAAATATCTTTTCCCCCCTCTGGGGACACACAAGCCATTTCATTGGAAACATAGAAACTGGAGAAGTTTGCACTCCTTTCATTAGTGCTTTGGTTTTGTGATAACCATTGTAAAGGCAGAACTCAAAGAGAAGAAGTGACACCTGCTTTCACCTGTGACAGCCCTGGAGTGCAGTGGGACTTGTGCCAGGTAAAGCAGACACGAATGCAGGAGACTGAACAGCTTTGCAGAGCAACGTCAGTGCAGCTCGAAGTGAGTGCTTGAATCTCCCAAACATGAGGCGTGGCTGCATGGAGGGGTCAGAAAAGAGAAACAGCAGCACTGGAGGGACCACAGTGGGTCAGCAGCTGTCACACAGCACAGCACTGAGCTTCACAAGACCTCAAAATAACTGAGAGAGACCTCAGTCTTCCACTTGATTTTAACTTTCCATCCTCCTTCAAACCTCACCTCACATTTCTTGATCCGTGAGCTCAAACACATCCACAAGTCATTAAAATCCTCTCCTTGCTCCACTACAAATACTCTGCATTTCAGTCAGTCTCTGCTCCTCGGGATGTCCATTATGGGTTGGGTTGGGATCTGGAGTCAGGCTCGGCTCTCTTGATTTATTTAATGAAGCAGTCCTTGTGTCAGTCGCACTCAGGTGCTGAATTTCATTCCAGTCTGTTGAGAAGTGAAAGAACAAATTCTTTGGCATTTTTATTGAAATATGTTCAGTGCTCTTTCAGACACTCACTGAAACTGAGATTTTTCTTTACCATGTAATTTATGATCAAGGGAACAGAGCCAATGACTAATTTATTTTACCAAATAAGTCTTTAGTATTTCCATTTATGTGCATGTAATATATGTTATTATTTCTATTTTAGAAAGGTGTGATTATTCTACAGTGCTTTCCAGCATTTATATCATCTTTGTTCTTCTCCAGGTGAGTAAAACACAGAATATCCACTTGCAGAATTCCTGTACCTCCAATTTCCCATCGTTTTCCCTAATTCAGGTGATATCAAAACAAGTATAATCAGATCCCTGAAAATGGGAAATGAGAAAATACAGCCCTGTTTGCGGGTGTTGAGTTTCATTTTGCAGCCTCATTACAGCTATTGCCCTGACTACTAATTTGTTCTGTGTTGGGAGATTTTACTTGCTCTCGTTGGAAGTTAAAACATTATTAGCAGCAAATGCCCTCCACAAACCTGGCACAACAATCTTGTCAGGGACAACAGATACTGGCACATACCAATGCTCTGACCTGTGTGATGCTCCGTGGCTCAGCTCCCTAAACTATGCAAATCAGCTGTCACTCAGAACCTCTTCATTAGGGCCTCGGTAATTTCTGAAGCAAATGAAGAATCGACATCAGCCACTCATAATTAGCAGACTTTTCTCCTGGGATATCGCACAGAAAGGGGGGAGGAAAGACAAGAGGGATCATCCTCACCTGTTCAGCAAGAGCCTCAAAGAAGAATCTGTTCATTCTTTTAGGAGACCTACATGTGAATGAGCCCCCGTGGTGCTGGGGGATGCACAGACACAGGATCTGTTGCAGGGGGAGCAATTCAAACATCAAGAGGACATCAAGAGGCAGTTACTTAAAGACATTCAGACCTCTAGAACTGGATGGATCTACAGCCAGCAAACGAGCATGACGGTGGTGTTGAGATCAGTCCTGTCTTTCCAGTGGTTTTATTGTATTTTTTGTTACATTTTGAGAATACAAATAAAGATGGAGCAAAGATGAGAGTTCTGCTTCTCTACCCAATACAGTGTTTTATGTAGAAAGCTGAACAGGAACACTTAATCAAACTGCTCCATCTGTGTCAACACTTCTGATGGCTTGAGATGGCACCGCTAATGCACGGACATCCATCATGCCTCTGTAACAGCAAGGTACCCCAAGGAATAATTCAGGGGCCTTCTCCCAGGATATTGCTCAGTGTAAAGTCAGTATTTTAACAGCTTGTCCAATGGGAATATTGCTTATGACAGTTTCATACAGCTGTAGTATTACTGCTATTTTTCTTCAAACCCCTCTGATGCTGCTGTGTCCTCATGTTGCCCTTTTATGCATTGGAATTCTTGGTCTCTACTTCCACTCTGTAGAATAGAGAGAGAGGAGAAGGTCAAGTCCATGACCCTGGCGAGAATATCTTCACAACCAACATTCAGAGACTGAGATGAGATGTTTTGGATGATGTCTTTGCTGCCCTGTGCATATTTTCCGCAGCACTAGTCTGGCTACCATAGAGTGATCTAGACCCCAGTCTAATATCTTGCTCGGAGTGTCAGCAGAGTGCCTTTGGCAGAACATTTGGGCTCAGCTCAACAGTTATTTGAGTGTCTGGGCATGTAATGGATTTTTTTAGCTGTAGAAGTAGACTGAGATTGTGAAGATGTGAGTGCAGAGGTTGCTAAATCTCTTTAACTGATGTCAGTGTCTGGGAAGAGTGCTCAGCATCTGCTGTAAAACGTGCTCTTCAATAGCCTACCAATGTTTTGGGAACAATGGGCTTATTTTAGTTCCTTTTGCTATGTTTGTATAGCCTTTGCAACAGCTTACACAAGCATAAGGGTCCTTATCCAGTGCTAAAATGAGTTCTCCACATTTTACAAAGTGTTCAGTGTTTTCTCACTGTTTCTAGATTGTTCGTCTCAAATGAAGGCTGATCTTCCAGTGATTCACTCCCAACTTTTGAGAGAATATTTTCTGCCTATAGAGGTACTTCAGAGAGAAGTGAGAAAGAAAGGATTTTTAATGAAATAAATATACAATAAATGTACCAGAACAATGCATTTTACAGCTATGTCCCCTGCCTTGCACTGGGAATATAATCATATAATAACATAACAATAAGATAGAGAATTTGAGATCTGCCTTTACAAAACTATGAGGAACTGGGTTGCCCCAGAAAACCTCATGATGAACTGACATGAGATTCCTTCCTCGTGGTTCTTTCTGCTACTGATTTTACCACAGATTCTTCTTGGTGGGTTCTACTAGAAATGCCAGTTCTTTTCAGTTTGAGGCGAAGGAGAAAAAAAGATGGTTATAAATAATGGGGAGGGGAAAATAAGGAAATATTTAATCTTCCTTAATGATAACTTCATGATATCTTCTCATTACAGTAATTGCAGGTTTAACTAACGATTTTCCCATTGTGCAAGCTCTGGAGAGGCTGGGAATTTAATAAACAGTTAGAATAATACCACACAATGAAGGCAAAAGGTGAAATTGCTACTCGGATGCATCTCTTTCAGCTAAACTGTGTGGGATCAAGGGGTCACTCAGCAGAGATAATTGTTAATGTGGCTCCGAGGGGCAGCCAGGCAGTCAGGCAGACAAACAGCCCCGTGCTCTATTGGGTTGCCATGTGATTACAACTTCAGTCCTTGATTACACTTCAGAAATGATTAATTGATTAATGCTTAGACACTTGCCAAAATGGACAACAAGGAAGGGACACCAAAGTGAGGCCACTGCATTCACCTGCAGGTGACCTTCAAAGCTGGAGAACTTTGCTGTTCTGTCGTGGTCCCATTTAGGGTTATTTCATTAACGTCAGTACAGCAGGACGAGCTCAAGGCCCAGGTGTTACACAGGGAATCAAATAACAGGAGCTCACTGCTGGCTCTGCAAAAAATTTGCTCTCACTGGAAGGCACTTAATCTCTCCCTCCTTTCATTCATCATCTGTAAAGTGATGGCGAAGTGTTGTTTTCTGCAAATCCGCCTGGGCAGAGCTTCTCGCAGCACAGAATCCATACACAAGACAGATTTTAGGCTGAGAAGAACCTCCTGAAACTTTCAAATTCAGCAGCCAGTAATAAGGCAGCTGTTGTTAAGATGTGAAGACTAGAGATTTATTGTAACAGTATTGATTTAAGTTTTAAGTTTTAAGACCAGGGAGTATGATCAAGTCTGAAACTGCCTCAAAACATAGACACCAATTTAATCTTAGCAGCAACTGGCTGGCAAGAAGGATGTCATTACCAAAGAATTTATTTAAACCAGACAACTTTCATACCTCTTTCTGTTGTCTTTTTTTTCTATTTTTTTTGTTTTAATCTGGTGCTTTTGTGTGGGTTCCTGGAAGCATGAAAGCAAGCTAAGATGGAACATCATTGAGAACAAGTATTCCATTACATTTCACTTGCTTCTCTACAGAAATATCATTACATAGTATTTATTTACTCATTTTTGTGCAATCTTTTAGTAACCAACATTTGAAGTTTTAAACACCTCTTTGCTTTTTCTAATTTATCAAAAATGTGAACTTCCATCACATTATCTCTCATAGGCATGGTTAGAGAATTTTCTGTCCCAAGTACACCTAGCCCAAAATTGTTCTGTCTGATCACAATCAAAACCTTGTGATAAATATCTTACTTTATTCCTCTTCCTGAACTTGCTCAAGGAATCATTTCTATTTTACATAAATTACAGTTTGATATTAAAAAGCAATGCACTGAAGTTTAAATATTGCTCCCCCAGCTGGAAAAGTACATTTAATTTGCATTGGGTTACGGTCTGCTTACAATTAAATACTGAAACATTAATTAGGATGTTCTGGCTAGCATATAATTCTGCCCATTCGTGTTGAAAGAGCATCACTGTTATCAAGAGACAGATGCAGTCATCCCTTCTGTGTGGGGAGTGTTGAAAAGAGACCCTTGATGAAACAGTGACTCACGAGAAACGCTTGGGGAGAAATTTCGAGGGTGATACAATCACCACAGAGTTCGGGTGCATAACAATAGGGTAGGCACAAAGCAGCCTCCTCCCCAGGGAGAGCTGTATTCTGAGAGGTGAAGCTTTTTCTTGTGGCCTGGGATCCCAGCTGCAAGGCAGGATCTTGGCAGGTTCGATGGACGACGCACAGTGACAAAAATCTTTCAAATTCATCTTACGCTTTTACCTCTTCCTTTATCTCTGAGCCTCGGAACTCGCCTTGTCTACAGTAAGGTGACTTCAGGACAAGGGACAAGTAATTAGGTGTTTGGATACTAAAACCTGATTTATTAGTGGCCTTTCTGTGTACTGCAGGGCAATGCATGGGGATGCCAGAACATCCCAGGGAGTTGGTAGCTACATCTGAGCAACACAGAGCTCCTGCTCCTCGGAGAAGGGGAACACGTCTGTGAGTGATAACACACACCTCTACCATCACCAGCACCCTGCAGTCCAAGGCTGGGGAAGAGGTATTATCCGAGGAATAAATCCTTCATGTGCTGGTGTGGCTGAACAGTGAGGAGAGCCTGGAGGGGGAGATCTCACAGTAAAACCTCTGCTGTTTAAAACAAAGGCTCTTTGCTCCAGGACTGATGACCAGGGCAGTCTCTTTCCTTCCAACACATCACACTTAGTCTAGGAGTTTGTGCTGCTGCATTTTTGCCTGCATCTCTTGCCTGCAGGTTTTCCAGCTTCTACTGCTCTGACTCCAACTCAAATTCCCTTTTTGGCTGTGACTCATAAGCACTTTGCAGTGATTTTGTAGCACAAACCCTTAAAATGATTAAAATCTCTGGAAAATCACCATCTAAAGTTGAATGAAGCTTACAGCCACAACCCTAGGGAGGGGATTATCCAGCAGTGTCTTCAGCTAGACAGGTTCTTTGACTATGGGTATTTTTGATGCAGGTTATGTTAAAGAACTCTGAAAATCTTCTGAGCGGAAATTCAGGTATACACGTGCTAGAAGCCAACACTGTGAACTTGTCTTTCAGGGAGACTGATGTTCTTACTTAAGAAAACTGTGTAGAAAATTAAAGCAAAAGTAATTTTCGACAGAGGATAAGAAACAATGAGGAATAAATCCAATTTGGTGACAATTGGTTGTTCAGCAGCTGAATGAGATCACAGCAGGTCTGTGCTTTATGGCCCTCTGGGAAGTTACTCAGCCCAGTAGCGACCACTCTGAATCAGGAGGAGATCCCTTCCCATCTCGGTATAAGAAGGTTCTGTGGGCTGGATCCTTCTCCCTTTGAACACAGGAATTGGCTGTTGTGCCATGCTGGCTGCAGAAGACATTTATGGCGTTGTTCATGTGTTTTTGGGAGAATGCAAGGAGCAAAGCCCATAGCAATGGAAAGGTGAAGGGTCTCCTAGTGCAGAAAACAAGAAATTATGTCATCGTGAGGGCCTGGTGCAGAGATGCCAGTTTTCAGTATTCAGTCTTGCTTTGGAAGCAACACGGATTATGCATTCTTGTTTTTCACGACCCAGATGGGGCTGTTCTTGTGGTGTTGCTCTGGTCAGCACACCCTCACCAGCTCTCCCACACCTGGCCCAGGGGAATTTATAATGGGGGGGGGAAAAGGCTTGAAATTCCAATATACAGTTCTAACTTTGAACAGTGAGATCCTTTGGATGAGTTTGGGAAAAGTCGTCTCAGTGCCAACCCCAGGCGGATCCATTCAGCCCCATTTATTTCTTTCCCTCCTAGTGAACCCTGCAGACAAGCACTCAGCAATTAGTGTGATTTTGTGCCCTAATTACACCATATTATTGCTATCTTTATGAAAAATAGACCTGCTGCAAGTCTAGAATCGGTATTCCTCCTACACTTCTCCTTAAGCTACTTTCCCTGCAGGAGCACTCTCTCTTTCCCTTGCTCTCCTCGTCTCGCTGCTTTGCTGGTGGCTTTGTTTTAGACAGGAATATTTTTCTCTCAGTCACTACTGAATGAAACCCTCTGCTTTTTGTGTCCTGTACTGAAAAGGAGAAACCTTCAGCAAAAATAGAGAGCAGCTGAGTGTGAGAGGACGGGTGCAAATGTTCCTGACAAAGCTACGGAATAAAAGGCAGGGAGGGGGGAGGAAAAGATTTGCTGCTTTGCAGAGAGTGCTTTTTGGAGAATATTGTGCCTGTGAACCCCATTGGCATGAGTGTGGATGTAAAAGATATCAGCATGGGAGAGACAGAGGTAAAGGGATCTGCATGTGTACTGGAATCTACAGGCAATAGGGGGAATTTCCTGATGCTGGAATTAGGTTAGCTGGGCCTTAAATTTCCAAGAATGTAAAGGTTTTAGTAGAAAGAGAAATGCATTTCCTGATTCATGTCCCTGTGTATGGGACTTCTCCTGCTCATGGATCACATGGAAAGCTCTCACCTACAGCAGGCAGCTAGAGAGCTGATGTCTCAATGTGCCACAAACCCAACAACTCCAGGAGGTTTCAGGCTTGGTGCCCGTTTCCCACAGCATGTGCCATGGGCCTAGCCAGGAATCTCTGATGTGCCTCTTCTGTGTCCAAGCTATTGCACAAATGTAAAAAATCTTCTAATTCTGGCTGGAGGGAATTTCTAGGTGGAAAGGAAGATGTCCAAGGAACCCAAATGCTCTGGCATGGCTGTGCAGGATGGGCTCAGTCAGGGCATTTCTGGGTTCTCTGCCTGGCAGAGCAGCTGTACCTGACTTTTTGGACCGGCAGCAGATCTGCTGAGCTACAGTGTTCATTGGCTCACCTCTAGGCTTGGCAGCTCTCTGGATGTTAATAATTGTAGATTCTCAGTTGGGTACAACTGTTCATTGCATAAGATGTTATTTTCTTCCGCTCTCCAGATCTTGTTGTCACCTTTCAATATCTGAGGGGTGCTGCCTGACTGAGCCCCTGACACCCCCATGCTGCACACGTATGACTGACCCTTCCTGCTCAGTCCCTGCAAGCCTCAAACACAACTCAATTACTCAGAACAGTTGCTCCTGTCTTTATCTTGAAGTGTGCTTTCATCTTGCTGAAGGGTTTGTGAATTCAGTGTCTTATCCACTATTTTCAATCCATTTTAAGTGATGCAATCACAGAAGTGGTCAGGGAAAGGAAGCATCTTTTTCTGGATTGTGGTGCAGTGCTGAAGTCTTTGATTCACCATAGAGCTCCAAAGAGCTACTGGAATAGAAAGGACAGACCGATAACAACTTCTGCCAGCAAGAGAAGTTGAGCCGTGAGACAACAATACATTCTTAAAAATTTACTTCTACACGGATTTGCTTCTGCGTGCAGGCTGTCAGTAGTAGCTGAGCTGTAAAGTTAATCTGTAAAGCTAATTTAGGTACATCTGGATGGGTTGGTCATCAGTTCTTGCATCTGCAAAACACTGCAGAACTGCTGCTGGTTTTGAAGGAATTCAGCCAAGAGGTTGGGAAGCTTTTGCCATTTTATCAGCCAAAATTCTGGTGTAACAATAGCTCTGTGCCTTTGCAAAACATATGTTAGGAAAGTTGCTAACATCGCTTTCCTATTTCCCCCTTGCAATTTGTTTCCTCAATGTAAGTAAAACCCTGAGAAAAAAAAACAACCTTTCCTAAAGGGATGTCTGGGTACTTTTCAATACTATTCCAGAGGGAAGCTGAGTAGCAAATGTTGTCTTTTCTTTTCCAAATGCCCATCAAGCCTTTGAAAAGTGTATTATTTAGCTCGTTATTAATAATCCGGCTGTTAGCTTGGATTGCTAAATGAATCTGCAGAAAAATAATGTGTGTACTCCAGTTCCTCAATGTTTGGACTCATCCAAGCGTTTAAGAACTGTCAAACAAAATACACTGTATTCAAGGCAATACACATTCATTGAAAGATTAAATTAGGTACTGCAGTAAAGCCCCCCCCCGTTGCAGTGGAGAGGCATTTCATGCTAACAAATAACTACAGCACTATTATAACGAGACCTAGAGGCGTGTGATTTCAACTCACTGCACATCTTTGCTTTCTGGGTGCCTGTAATTTTTTTTTTCCCAGGCTGATGAAAGAGGAGATAGTGGTTGACATGGACAGAGTTGTTCCCTTAAACAGTTTTAAAAAATTTTGTAGTATTTCAAAGGCTGTCTTCAGAGTGCTTTCCCCAACCCATACCTGTGGTTTCCTTTCCATCTGCTTCTTTTGAAGCACTGAGAAGTTGATCTGTCTCAGGGCCTCCAAACTTTTGTGCCCGAGAAGTGCTCTCTCCCTGTGCTTCCTGACATGCTCCTTAGTTTTCACTTGGCTTTTTCATGACTTTATTTGTGTTTTCCCAGCAGGCAGCAAAGCCTAGATAACCTGTGCCATCTGACTTTTTAAGGTAGAAGCTGTGTCTCACCTCCTTTGAGACTTGGACACAATCCCTGCTTTTTTTGTCCTTATAAAATGGGAAATAACTTTTCTTTACCCTTTAAAATATGGTGTCTTTAAAGGAATATTACCTACTTTCTTGCCTATATTTCAGATCATAAACCAAAGTTCCCAGGAAAGCCAAAAGGAAAAAAAAAGTCCAATTTATGGCCAGCCAGAACTGTGCTTTCCAGATTGTGAATCTCACACGACACTGCTCACACTTGCCTAATATCCAAGGCTTGGTTTTCCAGCTCTGGCTGAGCCCAGCACAGTTACCCTTCTGTTAAAATGTGGGGCCTAGAACAAGAAATAAACTTAAATGCTGCTGTAAAGGATGAGACAGCTTGTAAAAAATGTGGTATATGCAGCAACTCAACCACTGAGCACCAGCTAAACAAATATTGATGTGGAAGCAAAAGCATCCTGACGTGGGGTTGTGTACTTTTGCCATCCTAAATACTCTACAAATGTCTCTGTGGGAAGTATCAAAGATGCTTTATAGTACCAGACAGGTTATGAACATGGTTCTTTACCCAGCTGGCTATAGTGACTTAAGTGTAAATGGAGGAGGTTGAATAACAAACACTAAATAATTTATTCAAGGAATCTAAGTTTTTTCCTGCAGCCCTTATTTGATGAATGTCTGTGCACACAGGGATCGTTGTGCCTGGCTGTTGTCATGCAGTGGGAATCCAATGATGACATTTCAGAGCTCGATTGCTATTGATTCCAGGTCATTTAGGTCACTGGAAAACTTCCACTTCTCCCCAGTGAAACTGAGACCAAAGAGATGCATTTCAAGATACCACATGCACCCCATAAGCAGAACACAGAGACAACTGTGACCATCCCAGAGCTGAAATGGGATTTACTAAGTATCAGTATAAACAGTCAGAAGTGATGGTGGGGATTAAGCTCCTGTTCTGGGCCATATCCCAGCTGTAAAAAATACCAGGTTTCCTTCAGGAATGCTGTGTGTGCATCTGTTTTATGGGTGAAACCTTTGTCCTGTAGCGCTGTACAGGTAAGAGGAGCTCTCAGCAGGCAGGGGCTGTATTTCATGCACTGAATCCAAAATACGTTTGGGCAGCACAGTCCTACCCTGGCAGGAGGCTGGGTGCTGGCAGCAGCTATATGTGCCTTAGTGTTTGTCTGCATCAAGCCCTGACAAAGCAGCAGCCAGTGTAAATCAGAGATGAACAAAATTAGACTCTGTCAAGAATTCCCATCCCGTCTATGTCAACAGCCAACCATATTATTTCAGGGACTCCTCTTTCTCTCTGGGATGAACAGGGTAATATCTCATAAATCAAGGCTTGGTTATCAAGTGAAATGCTCGTTTCTAACCACATGATGCTGAGGCTGCCAGGCTGTGACTGAAGTGGCACACAAATAATGCCAGAGCAGCCGAGCTGCTGCCATCCCTGACAGTGGAGCATGGAAAGAGCCTGGTCCCTGAGGAGGATCAGCCCCCAAAGCGTGTTTAGTCTGTGCTCTGGCGTGGATTTGGGAAGGGTGACCTTGTTTACCTTTCCACTGCAGTGGACCGAGCTCCTCTGACAGAAGCCAGCCCAACCTGCAGCACTCCCAAAGCTTCACTGTAACGTTAGAACAAAAGAGACGAGCCGGCCACCAGTCTGTAGCCACCGAACTGAAAGTTTCTGAGCCTGTCAGGGCTCTGTTCTCCCGGCTCTCTGGTGAAAGCAGTACGTTCCAAGTTTTCCCCCAATTATAGCTACCCGCAGCACAAGCAGCAGCTCCTGCAGCCGGGCTCGGTCCTCCCACACACCCGCTCCTCGCTGGGTCGGTGCCTCAGGATGGAGTTGCCTGGCAACAAGACTCTGCATCTTTGGGAGACAAAAGCTATTATTTCTGTCACACAGATGTGCTAATGTGATTATTGACTGGAGGGGGGCACAAACACGCGACAGGTCAGATTCCTGATACTTGAAAATTTCCTGGCGAGAGGATTTTAAGGGAGGAAGGCAGAGAACCTGAGAGAAAGGCATCAAGGTGGAGGGAGGAGGCAGGGAACTGCCAGGTACTGTGTGAGATAAGGTAAACCTGCTGATAGTTTTTTCGGTAAAACACTTTAATCCAAAAAAATACCAACGAAAAGACTGGTTTGGTGTGTTTTAACTGATGAACTTTTACTGAGTCCCTCCTGGGTTCCTGCAGGTGGTCTGGTGGCTGCAGAGAGCTGACCCCAGGCTGAGGCTGCTGCTCTGGGAAAGCTGGTGGTACAACTGGGTGCACAGAAGCTTCCAGGACCTTGCAGATGCTCAGTGAGTTCCAACCTCCCTGGCTAAACACTGCTGACAGGGATGTTCATTTCACCAGCTTCATGCTAATTTGGATCAAAACCAAATGGCAAAAAGGAAGAGAAACTTTTTTTTTCCCCTTCCACCATTCTTTCAATGTTTATAAGTCACTTTTTAAATAAAACCAACCAAAAACCTCCACTGTGAAAACCCCACAGTCGTTCCTCTGGGATTCTATTGAGCTGGCTTGTGTAATGCCTTCCCCTGTGCAGGTCTGTGGGAAGAGCTCTGGCTGCTCCTTGCAGGAGATGCTGGACGCAGTCCCTGTGCCTGCTTTGCAAGGTTGCAGCTCCGTGAAACTCCACTCCACTCTGGCACCCAAAAAAGCTCCTCGATGGAGGGTTTGGTCACTCTCAGGTGTTGAAGCACTTTTCATACCTGCCCTGCTCATGCTGCCCATGCTCCTGTGGGTGGGGAGGTGTTTTGATCTGTGCTTAAGTCTGAGAACAAGTGATTTTTCATGGCTTTGCACATATTTGCACTCAAGTTAGCTTAGATGAGGGCTAGGGTTGCTTGTCCTATAAACAAGTGGCTCAGAGCTGAGGCCAGTACATGAAATGTAGGGTTTTGTTTAAACTTCTATGTGGATCGGTTTTGTTTTTCTAAACTAAAGAGTTTCCACAAAAATCCATGAGGCAAAATGGATTAATTTCATCGATGCAGAAGTCCCGACCCCGTAGCTGCACATTCCCAGTGAGTTGTGCTGTTGACTGTCTAACAAAGTCTGTTGTAGGCTGCACACAGCTGAGGCTGAGCCTGCTCATGGCCTGGATTTCTCTCATCATTAGCACTTTTTAAATGAGCAGGTAATTGACAGTGCAGCCAAAGCACCCAATCAAATATCAATGCAACGAGCAGGACTGGTTAAAACTGAAAGGAAGTCATGATTCACATCGCGTTTGTGCTATTTTGGTGGGTTAGGAGCCTTGCAGTGAGTGCTGCTGGTTTTGTTGCAGTTTCTCCTGCTTGCTGTTTTCCTAGCATAAGTTGTGCTGCTCAGAGTAATGAGGCATGACAGCAACCAAAGGAACTGCCCTCGCGGGGGAAAGGATGGCCCAGTTCTATTTCCCCAGCAAAATGGAATTCTAATGACCAGAGCATGAAATGCATTTTTCTGCTCTCTTAAAATGCGAATTAGCAGGAGGGAGGTCAAGGCAGGAGTTACAAATGTCCCCTGATCCCTACCTGTAACTTAAGTCACGCCTGGAGCAAAATGCTGATTGAGTGTGTGAAGTGTCTGTGTTGAGGGCAATTATTTCTTTTCCTCTTTTCCAGAGAAATCATCTCAAATGTGTGAGAAATAGAGACAGGTGAAAAAGTCTGTTTGGGGGGGGAAAAGAGGAGATTCCAGTATTTGTCTCCTTTCCAGAATGAAATGAGAACTAGAGGTGTAAATGAGCCTGTGAAAAACAAAATAAGGGAAGCACACCGTAGCACATTTCTGGGGTATTTTCTTTGGCTCCTGTTTTGTTTTGGCTTCCATTTCACTTTGGAATGACTTGAAAAGGTGAAAATCTTTCCACTTTGTTGGAAGAAAAACCCAAAACCAAACCACAAAATGCTCTGCTTTGTCTTGAACAGAGATATTTTTTCTACTGAATTTTCAGATGGGCCATCCAGCCAAATGAAACTGGGAGAGTAGACATACAGTTTATCCAGCCTGAAAGGTAAGTTTAAAAGTTTAAAAAGACCTCTTGAGTTCTGCATATGTATGAGGTACATATATGTGTGTGTATATATAGATATATATGAGTGCAGTAGTTGAATGGAAATGAGGTGTCTCTTAGTGTTACATCCTGAAAAGTTACCCTGTATGGATGTCTCCAAATCTTAGAGAAAAGCAAAAAAAGGATGGCTGCTGTAACTAAATTTCTATTCAGGAGGGGGTTTTGGGTTTAATTTTTGCTTTTCCCACGTAGCTGTGACTGTGGCTTGAGTGCCAGGATGTGAAAGAACCTTCAGATCAGATATTGGGGTTTTCAGTGGTGTGTGTCTCAGGGTGAGATGGTGATGGTAGGTGATGGTAGGTGAGATGGAAAATAATAGAGGAGCTCAGTTAAAAATAAAAGAAGGTGGATTTTTTGATAAGTTAGAAATTGAAGGTTGGAGGGAAGTAGAAAACATACCTGCCCTTAATGAAATATTTAAATAGAAGGATTGAACTCAAGACACGTTTCTATCCAGCAGTGAAAGAAGCTGAGAATCCCTGCTGAAGGGCTGCATCTGTTATGAAAATCATCTTCCAGCCATGGCTTCAGTCTCTTTTGCAGGAAATCAATTCCTCGGTGAAGCTACTTCTCACTTACAGTGTAAGATACAATAATAGACTAGGAGAAAAATGCATTTTTGGCACCTTTTGGCTTAACCTACTTGAAAATGAACTTCTCCAGCTTCCAAAATGAGCAAACTTCTCTGCAAGAAGGGTTGCAAGGGGAAGTCAATCTGTTTGTAGAGCAGTGATGATGTGTGATAAATTCAGATCTCAAAATTTTTGGTTTATTATAAGGTTGTCACTCAGGCAAACTTCTCATTCTCCTTAATAACCATCATGCTTTGATGGGAATTGAGTACAGGCCTCGGGATTTGTCCATATAGCCTAACAAATCCTTGCAAATATTGATTAAAACTGGAGTGAGGGTAGCAGGGACAGCCAAAGCTGACTGCCTAATGCAGTGATTTATTACACAACACGATGTTTTCCCTTTGGCTGGTGTGCGCACAGGCTCCCAACACCAGCTCCTGAATTAGAGGAATTATTCTGCTCAGCCACTCAACAAATTCTGACTGATGCAAATACTTCTCACTGAAGGAACTGAGTCACAATTTCACAAATAAACCTTTTTCGAGCTTTAATTGCTTAAAAAAAAAGAAAAAAAAAAAGAAAGAAAAAGAAAAGAAAAAGGAACATTTGAACATTATTTCTACTGGCGCCATCTGGTGATTTCCCAGCAAGGGCTCAGGCTCCCCAGCCAAATGCCACAGCCAGCAGTTCCTCCTCAGTGTGTTCCTGTACGTGCTTCCCTAGAAGTTTCTGCCAGTCTGAAATGCAGGGAGATAATTCCAGCTTTATAACTATCCACTTACTGCGGAGAAGTAGAAGTGGAATTCGGTTCTGTGTCATTAGTCCTCTGTCTCTCTCCCCTGCTCATCTCAGGATCTCAGTGCCTCTTCCTGAATCCGATGTACAAAGATCAGCACATCCCTTCCTGAGGGGCTGTTACCGTTCTTGGCAACGTGAGCTGGAAAACAGCAGTGAGGAGGATTCATCCATTCCAGTCCATACAGCAAAGCACAGCCCAGCTCCCAGTTTGCCAGACCCGTGCATATTTGCTGTCATAATCTAATCTCTCCCACCGTTAATTCTGCACCAGTTTCTCTGTTTTGTTAATAAAATCAAATGTGAGCCTTGCTGTAAGGAGAACGGACTGAGAGATATCGTGCTTTTAAAGGGGCCAGAGGTGTTGTGGCTTTTATTTCAGGGAGGTACTGGGGCATCTGTACCTCTTTAGGCTCCCTCTGCTCTGCTCCAGGCAGAAAGTTCCCCTGCTCCCTCACTTCCCAGGGAAGTTTTTAAAGAACTAAACAGAGAAGTTTACAACTTCTCTTCCCTTTACCTCAACACCCAGAGAAGTGGATGTTCAGGTAAGGAAGAGAGGCAGAAACAGCAGGGACAGGATAGAGGAGGCTCCTTGACATCCACTGCAGGCTCACAGAAATCAGGAAGGGTCTGGAAAAGGCAAGGATATGTGGAACCCCCTGCTAGATGTTCTATCCTTACAGTATGGGAAGTGTTTGGCCTCCCTTATAACAGTGTAAAAGAAGCCTTTGTCCAAAAAGGAAGAAAATATACCCCAACAAGTGGTGACTTCATTGTCTCTTGAAATAAATAAAATCTTCCTTTCTTGGACCAACAGAACATCCTATAGTGGAAGGGATGGAAGATGGTATGGGCACATTGATTTAGGTTTTCCTTTGGGTTTCCTGCTAGGGGGACATTTGCACTGGAGTGGCTTTATGGCACGTCCACACTGGGACAAGGATAACCAGGAGCTGGGATGTCCTGTGCACATCACGAGCTCCAGGATGTCCCGTGGATCTTCTTCTCTAATTTCATCACAGAAAGCAAGTTAGAGGGAGGTAATTTTCAACAAGCCCATCAGCATAAAGAGATGCATTGTCTAGACACCTACCTAGGATCAGTACAAAATTCAGGATGAGGAATTTAAGGAGAACTTGGCTCATAATGGAAATGTGGAGTAGCAGAAGTTCTGTGTGGATTTCAAGTGTAATTCAGCACATTTTGCCCTGCTGTGGCAGACACCTTTTCTTGCAAGTGCGTAACTTGCATCTTCTCTGTTCTTTTGCCATGAGTTTCACTGCTACAAATTTTCTTTTTCATTCCACTATCCACCAAAGAAGAGACATAAAGCACAGCCAGGTTGGTTTTGAAATCCCAAGGCTGATGTTATAAGGTAAGATCAGCTGTTTCAGGCAGTCCTGGCATCACAAGTATTTATTTATTTTTTGAAAGAATACAATGTGTTTGTATTGAATGCTGAAGCTTAGATTCTTCCATCATTTTTAGAAGGCTTTTTCACCAATAAATCTTTATATCATTGTATGGGTGATGGTGGAGCTTCAGTAACCTTCCAGAGCACAGTATCGACCACCAAAATAACTACATCCCAGGCAGCTTCCTATAACTCTTACATGAAGCAGAGCTAGCAAAAGACAATATTGGTTCTGGTTTCGTGCTTTTTCAAGTTGTGAATATGTCCCCAAAAATGGCTTTCTTTCTTAATTTAATTAGAAATTTTAAATTTAGAAAAATGGTATCATCTAAGATAACTGGCACTGTTTTTCAAAAGTGCATGGTAAGCTCCTTTTGGATACAGCATGTTGAAAAATGATGGAAAAGATTCATGTTGGTTCTTTTTTATTTTAATGACATGCAAATCATGGTTCCATTTTAGATACTTGGAAATAAGTTCTACAAGTGCTTGATTATGTTTAATAGGGGCTGTGCAAGTCCTATCCGGAGGCTGGAATGCAAGCCATAATATGCAGAAGGAATGGAAAGACTGATATAGAAGCAGAAATTAAGATCTTCTTTAGTGTTTCTGCTTTCTTTGATTTATTTAACCCTACTTATACGAAATGCAGTGCGCTTGGGAAGCTTGTTTCTAGACAAGGAACCCTTTTCCTCTTCAGCAGGACAATTCATCTAAACTGGCTTCAACACATTTTGATAAATGCAGCCATTTTCACACACACACACACACACACACACAAAAAAAAAAAAGGGGAAATGGAAAAGTACAGTGGTATTTAACACTTTAAAAAAAGTAATTCGATGTGCAGCTACTGTTTTTCTTCTAAAAACATCTGTGACTTCAGGCTGTGGGTCACAGGTGTGTGTGTACAAGGACAGTCATGTGCAGTTAAGCTCCGTGAAACTCTGACAAACATTGTCCAGTCTGGGGACTTTCGCGATACCGCATTTTCATTATGATGATGATGATGATCATGGTTATCTTCATCATCATCACAGGGAAATCATTGTTCCTAACTCACAAAAATGTGTTCTTACACACTGGTTTGGTGAGCAAGTGGGATTTCCAAGGGCAATCCAATCAGGCCTTACCAGGCAGAAGCCCATGGCAAGGGTCATCTACATAAGCATTTAATTGCACTTATATTAGCAGCCATCTCTCTGGTCTCTTTTGCCTCTGTGCCACAAACCAGCTCTGCCACTGAGTCCTGTGCTGCTGCAGCTGAACCCTTGCTCACGTGTCAGCAGTTCTGCCAGCACCACGCTCCAGAGCAGCAGTGATGGCACTGTCTTTGGTTCCACATCAAAACAAACCCGAGTGGCAGAACCCTGACATCCGCTGCACAATGGAATTCTTGGATTTTAACCAGCCCTCTCTGTGGGATCAGGATGATCCAGCACAGCACAACTTTCCTGTTAAGTGGGTGATATTCCTCCCAAGCCTTCTTTTACGGATTGAAACACTGGCAGAACTTTAAAAAGTGAAAATGCAAGCCTTTAACACGTCCCTGATGCAGTATCACCCCAAGGCAAAAGCATCCCTTCAGCTGTTATTCCCAGTGACCCACCAGCGTGCTGCTTGGGCAGGGATCTCACTGCTGAGTGCACCTCCACGTAAGCCCAGGGCACGCAGTAATTAAATATTAAAAAGAGAAAGTCTTCCTCAGTCCAATTGCTTTTCATTGTTTATGCTCACTTTTAGCCAGCAGCCTCCAAACATTAATTCAAGACAATGGTTCTTCCCAAAAGGGGGTGGGAAGGCCGTGCATAAATGCCCATTTGCTGTTTGCAGGGCCGAGTGGTATTTCCCAAGGAGATCGTTCCGCAGCAGCCCAGGGACTCGGTTAATTGCCCCTGTCTTCTGTAATAAAGCCACTCTCCTAATCTGGAGAGCAGCTCTGGGGCCACTGCAGTGTCCATTCTCGTTGGTCATAACGGGGTGTGGGGCGGACAGGGAGCCCAGCCCGAGCGTTCAGCTGTGCCCTGTGAAGACCCCATCCAATTTCACACAATAGCAGCCTGTAGAGCCTGAGCAACTGAATGCCTGCCTGAGAAGCTCATTTACATTTTAAATGAACCTGCTGATGCCTTTGGGCAATCTTGATGGTTAATAGCTTAGCAGTAAAACATACCATTCTTTTCTCCCCTCTAAAATAAACAAACAAATACATCTACGGCATCAGAGCATCTCTTCTGTGGGTAGGTGCTTTGTCTTAGTACGACGTCTGCATTTTAAAGGCATTCCTAGTGCTTTTAAGCACTTCTACATCTCTAATATAGGCAGTGGAACTGGATCTTTTTCTTTCCTCATTAAAAAACTAAAGAAAACAGCATCATACACACTCACACACACAAAAAAAACCTCTTCCACGAACATCTTGGGCTCCTTATCATGATCTCCACGGAGGACAACACCACACTGCCATCCTCCTGCACAGGGAATACAGTTCAATGTCACAGCACTTTCCTTAATACCTCAGTAATCCCTAGAGCTACTTAAAGTAAATTCCACTGGTAATGGGGAGATGAACTGACTGCTAGCAGGTTTCCCCTCCATGCACCTTGGTTCTGAACAGGATCATTGTGATGGGGATTTGACTGCAAACACCCATCAGCCACATTAGGTGAGACGAGCAAGAGCAGCTTTTTGTGATTAAACCTTCTCTGGGAGATGCCTTCGTTGATTTACAGTGATTGCCCAGACACTGAGCTGAAGGTATTTCTGTTTGCTGCTCATCCTTGCTGCAGTTACGTTTTTAGATAGCACTCATCCGTCTTCCACTGGCCAAGTTTTCACCCTGTAGCTTCTCTCCACAGCCTGTATCCTGTTTCTGATTTGCTGCCATTCCCTTCAAGGACATCTGTGTTGCAGATGAGTCTTAGGACAAATAAGCATCAAACTATCTTCTACTTCTTAATGTAGTGGCCATGGCCAGGAAGGATTGCAGAACTGCTGAGTGAAGATAATAGAAAATTTCACGTTTTGCTGTTAGTCCAACACTCACAGCTGGAGAGGAATTCTTTTGTGAATAAATGATTACAGATACACATTCAGCTATGGCTGGTCAGATGATGGCAGCTATACATCTTAAAAAATGCCTCCAACTCCCTCAGGAAAGATGCAGGTTTAGGAACATAACACAGGTACCTGTGGGCAGGCCGAACGGTACCAGATGATGGAGAGGGAATTAAAGAAAATGGTGATGTTTCCTCTGGGAGCAACAAGAGCAAGCTGCACAGCTCTCCAGAGAATTAGATGACAAAAAGCAGGAAAAGGGGATCCCAGCTTGGCAGATGGGTTACATGGTTCCTTTGCAGGTTCCCTTGGGGCTGGTCCCATCCCTTGAGCCAGCTCTTAGGAAACCATAAATGTCTCCCTCCAAGCATCCGAGGGCGAAGGAAGCAATCTGAAGGATGCTGTTCCGAATTCCTTGTGCTGCACTCGAGTGATTTCTCTAGCGTTTAGCACTCTGAAAGGCAAATGTCAGCGCAGTGCTTTCTCCAACAGCCACTGCAGAAGACTGCGCTGACACCCTTTGAAGTCCGTCCCAAGAGCACACACAAGCAAGTGTTGTGCCTTATGGCAGAGACACCGTTGCTGTGTGCTGCTGAAACGAGAGGCTTTGGTCAGGCTGCATGACAGGAAACCGAGTGGGAAAATGTTGGCTACGGTTCCGCTGGAGCCTCCCACAGCAGATGGGTCGAACATTTTAATAAGTCTTCTGAGCAGATGAGCTAAATGTTTTAGACCACATAAGTGCTGATTAGAGAGGCCTTGTGTGTGTCCCCATGCTAACATGTCAACTCTGCAAAAGCAAGAAATACAAGGTTGCTGTAGTAACAGAATTAAAGCGGCAAGACAGAAGTCGGTGGAGGGTAAGGAAAGGTTTTGAAAGGGTAAAGCTCAAACCCACCTCTTGCCTTGTGGCTTTCTATGGAGATGGGCTGAAACAGAATGGGAGATCAGATGCAGATTTAAGAGGCTACAATTGGTTTTACAGCCAAAGAGAGGTTGATGAGAGGCAAGGACTGGTGGAAAGTAGATGTGTGACCTGTAAGGAGAGGGGTTTACAAGAGATCTGTCTCCAGACAGTCTTGCAACTCATTTTCCCCTAAAATATATTTCTTAGTGGAGATGCCAGATTGGGAACAGCACTAGGAGCCCTTTCCAAATTTCTGAAGGTAACCAGCTTTAGCAAGAGAAGGAGGAAATAGTCTGTTTGTTTACTGGAAAGCTCTCCCAGGGCAGCAACACTCTGCAATATTGATGAGGAATAAAGGGAACACATAAAATGGGTATTAATTTGTAAGACGAACCTTAAATGTTTTGCAAGAGTATTATGTGGCACAGTTACCTGTAGCTGGTTCTTTGTGACTTAGGAGTGCCTCCTGTGTCCCCCTGCATTGTCAGCTCTGTGCTCTCCCCAGACTCCTCAGATTCACGAGCAGGGACTGCCCAGGCAACACCACAACTTTGGATTTTTTCCAGTTACTCCCGATCTGTAGAAGCTGCAGCACATCCACCCACAGTGTGAGGATGGTATGGCACTGGGCTCCAGGCAGGAGTGTTTGTGTGGGCGGATGATGAGAGGACAGAGAACAACCTATTACTCACCCACAAACAAGAGTCTCTGATGGGATGTGATCTGAGAAAACAAAATCCTTGAGGAAGTGACGGAATATCAAAATTGAACACTGGAATGAAAGGTTATAAGCCATTTTTCTTTGGTGCTTTTTCCTCTGTGGGGCAGAAACAAATGGTTCAAAGTCCCCTATGAAGTTATCAGTTAAAGACAGAAGAAATACATCAGAATGGAACTAGACCTCATGGGCCAAAACTCAGTGTTCAGCTGAGAATTGTAAACTAACAGCAACGTTCCATCCTGGAATCTGAGTCCTCACTGAGGCAAGAAACCAAAAATAGAATCACTGAGAGGTTGGGTCAGCACATCCACTGGCAAGAAACTCTTGGGGCAAAATAAAGAGCACTTAACTGGATCATTGCACTTGGAACTCAGTTGGAGGGAGGCATCTGGGAACTTCTCCCCCTAAAATCCACAACCTCTCCCTTTACCCCTGAGGCCTGCAGAGTTGGTGTCCCTTTTCTGCAGGGGAAAGTTTTCTTCCTCAATTCTCCCTTTCTCTCCCGATTCATTTTTTGATCAGGAAAGTGGAAATTGGAGGAGATGTTCATCTCAGCTGCAGAAATGTTCCTGACAGTGCAGTATCACACGCGTTTGCCAGTCCTGCTCTCAGCAGCTAAAGCAAAGAGGCTCCATCATGTTTGCTATGGCAACCACTCCATGCACTTTAGTTAAAGTTCACTTAACTTCTTTTCCTTTGGTGATATTCAGCTGGAATTGTCCTTCCCATGGTCAAAAAGCCTGCAACAGCCACTCTGAATTCTACCTGCATGGACAGAAATTGAAGGCTCAGCCAGCCCAGCCACTTTGACAGTGCAAACTGCCTAAATTAAAACATCTGCAGCATCTATACCTAGACAAATAAATCCAAATTAATTCAATCTTACAGAGGAAAGTTTGTTTATTCATTAAACAGAGTGAAATGGTGAGTCAATTTGTAGACACCTGGGCTGATATCAGCCTTCTGACACTGCAGTGTGAAACCAGCAGCCCACGTTCAGAGCAAGCTAAGAAATCTCACTCTTCCATCTTCCAGACAAACAAAGAAGGAAGGAATCAATTTTAAGGTGTCTCTCTCTTTTTTTGGGGGAGTGATGAGTCATCAAGGAACCTTCTTCAGAGTTCACCTTATCCGTCCCACTTCTGGGGGAGTCTCTTTCCAAATTTCTGAAGGTAAGTAACTCTTCCTGTACTCCTGTGTCAACCCCCTCCTCCCTGCCTGTGCTGGCCCTGTGATCCGTCTTGTCTGCACGATATTCCTTAGCAGGGAATGACTAATGGCACACTGATGTCAACTGGAAAATATCCCCAAACCTCGTTAGCATTGTCTTAGACGCCTGTCATCCCAAATTTGACCTGATCCTTTGGAGTCATCTTATGAAGAGGAGCATGTAAACTTATCCTGCTACTGGTGAAACAGGAAAGAAATTTAAGAACTATTAGCCTTTGAGGCACAAACTAAAATTAGTGGCATTTCTGTTAATTCCCTGAGAGTCATTGCATTTACTTTCTGCTTTGCTGTTGTTTAATCTGTTTTTACTATTTGTACATTTGGATGTCACAGGTTTGAATCTGATGCCAATTACTTCCCAATAAATCATGAGTAACCTTGGGGAAATCAGAGGTGTGCTGGGGAGTTCAGATGAAATCATAATTCCCAAAAGCTTTCTCCCCAGTGAAATTTCTCTCCCCCAGAGGATCCAGGGAATGCATGCAGGCAGTTTAGATCCTAGGGATTAGACTCTTTGCAGTGTCCCAATCCAGTCTGTTTTACTCTTCCAGCTTGTCATATTACTAGTCCACTCCTGCACGGAATTTTACCTGGTGGTAAATAGATTTGCCTGGAATTGCAGATTGCTTTGCAGCCTGGACATTTGTAAACATCAGGATATTTGTAAACAGAGAGACAAAGCAAGAGGTAACTGTATATAAATAGACATATACGTATGCAAATCTTTTCTGCAACTTTGCTCGCACCTTGAATTGCACAGGTTTAATATTGGCTGCTGCTGGGATATTGAGATTCAGTGGCTTCAAATCCTTAAGCAACAACTCTGAATTGTGCAGAAACCATTGGTGACAAGACTACTGCGTGCAGGTGCTGGTGCAGTTTTCTTCCACATGACTTTGCCGGTGCTGAAGGGCTCCTGGCATTCCAGCTCTGGATTCCAAGCAGACACAGTGTCACCTAGAGGAGAAAGCATGGCCATGCACACTGAGATACGAAGGGAATATATTTTTTAGGGGAACAAATGTCCCGAATGAAACCTGTGTCCATACTGATGCAGTTTTTTCTCCCTCGTTATCTTTGTGGGTTGTGTGCGTGCGTGGGCACAGGGCATGACATGAAGGTCTCTTGGGAAACTCCTTTGTGATAAACCATAAAGAATATCTCACTGATTTGGGTCATTTATGTCTTTCTATTATCTCTTCCTTATTTCCCTTCTCAAGAGCACGGCGGGCTAACAATAACTTTTGATATTTCAGTGCCCAGTTTGAAATGTAGAAATAGCTCGGATAGTGAATTATTCCTTTGTAATTGGAGACAAGAGCCAGCAGGAGCCAGAAGGAGGATGATTGGCTTGCATTCACGTTCTCCTTCTAAAGGCCCTGCTATTTCTTTGCTTCTACTGTACAGGAAGCAGACAAGCTGTTATTTCTCGCTGTTGAGTACAATAGGGCTTGGAAGAAATGTGTTGGGTTTATATTAACCTCCTGTATTGAAAATCTTGGCAGACTTAACTCAGTCCTGTACCTTTGCAAGATGTGATAGATAAATGAATTATTGAGCAGTTCACTGCATGGGAGGTATTTCAGCCCTGCTGTAGAATAAAAGATCTTTCCTGCATGGGCATTTCAGAGCATCGTGCTGGTTTTGGCCGAAGTTTCCTCGTGCATGTCCCTGCTGTGCAGCCTCTCCTGCTTTTGGAGAGCCGGTATTATTTGTCCCCACAGATGGATATATTTATTTTATAAAGCACCCAGACAACTCACTGGCATTTATGCTTCTTAATGATAGGCATTAGCAGAACATTAAACACAGTGGTCCCGGGGTTAGTCGCTTGATTGCGTGTTAGGGTTTCATGCCGTGTAGGAGGGGGAAACGAGGAGTGACAATAACACAGCTTCAAAATATGCTCTTCAGTGAGAGCAAGAGCAGCTCCAAAAAGGCCCTCGTGTGGGAGAGGCACTGACACGAGCCCGGCAGGAAAGGTGATCGCAGTCCAAAGGCGATTGTGCCCAGGTCTTGGAAGATAAACATCCATGAGCAGGGATAACTTTGCCTGAGTGGATTCTTCCCCAAGAAGTGCAGATGACAAACTCATTTGGAGAGCATTTCTTGAGATGCAATCGGCTGCCCCCAGGCTTTGGAAACAGCATGCTATTTAGATATTACCTCATGGGAAAAAGGGTTTAAGAGACCCTTCGTTTAAAAGTATTTGCTTTAACCAAGCCCAGTAATTATAGCCAGAGCTGTCCTAGGGCATGCTAGGATCACATACAAAGGTCACAGGAACCCCACTTAGTTTGAGAGCAATAAAGGCACTACTGGTAAAAAGGAAACTAAAAAGTAACAGAGGATAACCCTGATAAAAACATTTAATTCAAGGTAAGTGCCAGAGTTTCAGGCATTCTGGGTTATAGAGTTTCAAGGTCACCAGTAGGGGACATGGAAGGTCTTGAATCTGCATGAGAAGGAGGAGAAACAGCAACTCTAATTTTCCTGCTTCCCATTAAAAAAGAGCAAGTCTCAGTTCTTCGCACCTCTAGATCTCATCTCTGCCAGGTGCCTGCTCTTGGCAGGCATTGAATTCATGGCATAAGTGTTCTGCTCTGGAGCAGGGCATATGAGTAACTCAACCAAAAAGCCTCAATTCTTACAAGATGGCTGGGCATTTTTATTTTTTTTTTCCCCAATTAGAAGCCACAGAGAATTCTTAAAGGTTAAGTTTGGCTCAGCAAGCATGAGTTCTTGCAAAGATGCACCTCACTTGTTAGCTGACACAAGAACAACTCCAATTTACATTTAGAGGACATGAGTAAGAGGTCATACAGGCACTTCTTTGGCAAACAGAGCTATTAATCATTGTATTTATTGTAAGATTAGACACAAGGCTGAGATGTGCTGAACACGAGCTGATCACTTGCAACTTCAGCTGATATAAGGGGCAGTTTGCAGGATTTTGTGCCTCTCTGGATTGGATCTTCCAAAACCAAGACTGTTTCAGAAGGTTGCAATGAGTCATTTTGAAGATAATTTGATGACTGGTTCCTGAACTGGGAGTTTGTTTGCCCAGACACTGCTTGTGCTCACTCTGTAGGTGGTGGGATTCAGTTACCTGCAGCATAATATTTAGTCTCCATGAGAAGAGCAGACCTGACTTACAGATGTCTTCAGCATCTGGTGCATCAGTTCATTTTAATTCAGAATCCTCTACCCACCCAGCTATCCCTATCTCAAGCAGACACTGATGGTTTGGAAGAGCTGCTCTGTGCAGGCCATAAAATCATAATTATGCAGGTGATTTCTGAGCACTTGTGTGCAGCGGGCTACCTGCAGGAACTCCTGCAAACGTGATGGTATTTTACTATCCAGCATTTTTGTGCTGTAATTGTTCAGGTAAAAGTAGATACCTGCAGAAGAGATGGGGTGAGTTGGTTTGGATCTTGATACTCAGAATTATCTGGCTGGGATAGACATGAGTTTGAGAGCTCACGAAGGTTCTTCAGTTGTTATCATGGCAGGGGGAGTACACATGTATTTTATAATCATTTGTGATCATATTCTTGGCCTGGTGTGTTCCTGTAGGTTTATAGGTACAGCAACTCCACAATGCCTTACTGACAGCAAGCAAATTGATAGTGGGCTGGAGACTGTGCTCAGCATGTGACAAACCTCACATTTTGGGAAAGAGAGAAAAGTAGAGAGGAGAAATCCTATTAAGTCTTGTCCTCCACTAACACCGGACATACTGCGCACCAAATCCTCTGCTTGTGTGTTAATCATCCCACTCATTAAGCAGTGGAAGCTGATTAAACAAAAGTCACTCCGAGGGTCTGATCATGGAGGCTGTGTTAAGTTCCAAAGCAGATCAAATTAGATGGCTGGATAAGTATTTGCATACATTAACATTAACTAGCCCTTTCTTTTGTAAAGATCCAGGCAGTATCTTTCTGGGTGAAGCATCAGGATTTTAATCATATTCTCTCATGATTAGTTCACTTATGTTTCTAATACTGCAGGCCTATATCCACAAACTAAGAGATGATACCTCATAAAAAAAAATCATGAATAAATACATGCTAGGTAGGTGTAAAGATTGATAGGAAGGTTGTCCCTTCTAAATCAACATGCATGGAACAGTTACAGGTACATTTTGTGTTGCTTTAGATTCAGGAGTCATTGAGATCTAAATCCCCAGTGACCTAGAGATTAGATGTGCTCAGTGTCCCGAGTCATCCAGACCCTCTGTTATCTGTGTGATGTATTAATGGCATTGCTGTTGTGTTTCAAGAGCAGGGGTTATCAAACCTTGCAGTGCCATTTCAAGTTCCAGCATTATGGAAACCCGTGGTGCCAGTTCAGGTGCTGGCAGGTAACCACCTACAGAAGCGCTATTTGTACTATTCGCCAGTGTTTCCTGTGCTGCTTCTGACACGCTGGACATTCAGGGATCCTGCTGAAATCTGTGGAAGCTGCGTGTCTTCTTCCCCCTTGTACAGGGAAGGCACTTCTGTACAGCTTCTGGCACTCCCATCACAGACCACTCACCTGTGAGTGGTTGTGGGAGGAAAACTTCCCACCTTCGTGCCCGTCGGGAATGGGGCTTTCTGCTGTGGACTGCTCACAAGCAAATAAATGAATAGGAAGCACTAACCAGGAAAACTTCCCTCATTACTTCCAGTATGAGAATATCTTTGTGTAATTATGGTCAGAATGTGTCACCTTCGCCAGTATATCCATAGTAACAGGTCTGTATTGTCCTGTGCAGCAGTGAGTTCCCACGTGTTGTGAGATTTTTAAAAAATAACAGCAAATGAAGAGAAGTGACGAACTGCAGCTATTGGCAGGTACAGGCAGCAAAGTAAGGGAGAAAGAGAGCAGCCATAAAGCTTTATCATTCCTTTCCTGCAGAATAAATTCAAATGCACTCTCCCCTATCAGTTTTAGGCAGACAGATGACAGATGCCTGCAGACTAGAAAGGCTCAATAATACTGCATTATTATTATGGCTCCTTTAGAGAGGATAACATTTCGACTATTAAAATGACTTGCTTTGTGCTGGCTCATTGTTAACGACCTACTTTATCACCATCAGTAACCTGAACAGCAAAGCTCTCACTGGATATGGTAATCGAGAATCGATTTGCAGCCAGAGCTAAGCCTGGCTGCCACTGTTGGAGTCTCAGTTGGCTGGAGGTGAGGAGTGGCTTCCAACCTGTTCATTTTTCTTTCTCCTTTAAAAGCTGGTTAGGAACAGACCAGTATCACCTTGCTGGTGAGAGACCTGAGTCTCTCTTACAGCAAAATAAGCCTATGTCTTGCTTCTGGGATGAAACCTTATGAAAGTCCCCGTCTATGAGGATTTGCTCTCATACTGCAAGTAGTTGACTCAGCCAGCAACTCCTGACTGGTATAAGGAGCTCGGAAAACATCTTCCTGGGAGAAAAAAATCATTTTGCATCATTATCCAAAGGCTAAATATCCCTGTGGATGGGCTGATTGCTGGGCCCGTCAGAGTTCAGGTTCTTTGGCCATGGTGTACACAGAGGATCACAAACTACTTGTTGGTGTTGATGATGTTATCCTTTAAACACACAAATATTTTTTTTCAGTCTCACTAGTAGGGATAGGTGTGAGCACTGAGCCTCTGTCACTGTATTTTAAGCATGGCAATCAGTAATCAGAAAACCTTACAGGTTTATCACATAACTAAACCAAAAACATAAGGGTGGTTCTGAAATCAGATTTGAGCTGTCTCCAGTCCACTGTATCACCTGGATTAAGAAAGTGATGCTGGTTACTTTCTGCCTTCAAAGAGAAACAGAGTTCCAGATGTCTGTTTTTCTGCAGTAAGAGGTGTGCTTTGGAGTCTGCATGTCACAGCCTTAAACCTGACAGATAATCTCCAAAGCAGCGTGTTACAATAAATGTAATCTGTATTCTTGACCCCAAACACCCTCTAAATTCATACCTTTCTATTACTCAGATCTGCTCTGGTCATAGCCCCATAGATTCATATTTAAAAGGATGTCAAGAGATTCTTTAATTCATCTCCCTGCCCTTGGACACAGATCCATTCCCTCTTCTGAGCAGAGGTTGCAAAGTTCCCCAGTTTGATGTCACTGAACACGTCAAGGGTTCTGCTCAAAGAATCAGTGAGAACAGGTTATTTCTAGGTTATTTTATTGTGAGTGATTGGGTTCTTCTGAAATGCACAGAAAGTACCATCTGAGGAGCCTCCTGTCCTTATAAAGGTCAGAGAGTGTGACAGTAGTTTCTACAGCAATAGAGTGAAAGAGCTTGGATTACCTCTCAGAGCACTGAGAATATGATCTGAACCTTAACATAACACAGCTGAAATTCTTCCCGTACTGCAAAACAAGGAAAGATGTTGCTACCTAGTGGTGGCTCACTGTCCTCTGAAATATTGTCCCACCCGTGTCAACGAGACCAGGGCATGACAAGCCACAAAAAGCATGATTAATTCTGGATACTACAGAAATCCTTCCACCTCTAGAGGGGCTGGTGGAGAGGAGGCACAGTTTGAGCTGCTCCAGTTGCTCCCTCAAGTCTTTGTTTACATTATCACTAGATAAACACCTTCCAAAGCACCAAGGCAAAAGAAAGTCATGGCTCGTAATTGCTCATTAGGAATTGTTACGGCTCCTTGAGTCCGGTCAGTATTTGTGAGCCTGTGTTTCAGCACTGGCATTATGAGTTGTATTTATTCCATATTAATTAGTGCACACATTTGGGATTACTGGGCATCTTTGTCTTGGGATATTAGACTTCCAGAGAAGCTGCTCACCTCAGGCACAGACATCCCCCAGTAAGCAGATTCCCACTGGGCAAAGCTCATTAATTAATCAAAAGCTCTGGATTAGCATTTTGAAGCCAGGCATGGAAGTGACCAGCTAGGAGTAGCTGAATGAAAATTAAACCCAGCTGCCTCATGGCAGCAGCACACAGCTGCACTGTCTCCATTTCCCTTCTGACTTCTCCATTTCCCTGTGAGGATATTCAGCTTCAGCAGAATCTGTCAGATATTCTTTCGTTTCCTTCAGAAACTCCTGGCAGTGCCTGTAAGAACAGGGAGGAGAGGGGGAATTTGGCAACACAAGGAAATGGCAGTGCCAGAGGTGGCTGGAAAACACTGTCAGTCTTAAGAGTCTCAGCCTGGAGACTTCAAGAAGATTTTAAGCTCCTTAATGGGAGCATTCTTACAGAGGGTGATATTATAGAAGTGTTCACAAGGAGAAAAGCCCTCTGCTGCAGAGAACTTACATAATGCTGACTCGGCTTGTCTGATGGGTGAGACAAAGGGAGGCTTGGCAGCAAAATGGACCTGCTGCAAACCACAGCGCCCTGGTGGGCAGCTGCCGAATGCTGGTGAGCAGGAGGTGATGGGGGATTTACAGATGCTCATCACAAAGGAAGTTTTAGATCCTGGCAGTTCTGCGTAGGCACAAAAATATTCACTAAAGACTGTTCTGCCTGAGGTAGAGTGATGAAGCCTCAGCCTTGGTTTAGGAAGATGAGTGTCCCACTGCAGTCAATGGAGAGATGTTCATCCCTTGCTGAAGCCTCCTTGCACTGGCCAAAGTGAAGTTTTATACACATTCCCCAGCCTAATCTCATATTCTTATGGATTGGCCTCCTCTTTAGATGACTGCTGGGAGAAGGCAGCAGTCACCTTCTTCTTGTCTGTACTCTAGTTTTTATAGAAGGAAAATTTAAAAGTTTCAGGGGTTTCAGACAGACTCATTCCTTTCATCCCTCATCTTGGAATCTCAGCTTTCATGACCACAGGTGGAAGATGCAAATTTCCCTGTGAGGCCCTGGTAATCATGTCTGTATCAGCAAAATGAACACTGTTCCTGTTCAGCCCAGGAGCATGACCTGGCTTCTCCTTGAACAGCAAGCAAGCATCTCCAGTGCTGATTTAAGGGTTCTGTGTTATGACTCTTGGCTCTGCTTAAGGCAGTGCCTGACACACCCTGCTTCAGCACCTCAACCAAGAGAAAATCTCAAATCAGACAGATGGCTAATCTAGTCAAACCTCACAACTGACTGAGCCACTGCCTAATGAGTTTTCCGTTTAAGCAGACATGACAGATTAAGGGTAGGAAAAACACTGCTTTTACTTCTATACCCCTCTATTCATTCTGTCAGACAGAAAAAAAAAAAACCTCAGCTGACCTAAAACCCCATCAACTTTAATTTTGGGCTGAGAGATATGAGGACCTTGGTGTCATCCGTGGCTTCTGTGACCAGAGCCAGCAGCTGGCCAGGGTTGGGATGTCCTCTAGTGGAGCTGCAGGAAAGAAACTCAGCTTTCTGGAAAGAAGCTGATAATAGCTTCCCTAAGCATTGCTTTGGCTTCCTGCAGAGAGAAGTCTGGAGAGTTCCAGATATTTTTGTCTGTTGTTAAATTCAGCACACAGTTGCCATTACAGGCCTCCCTGAGAGCCTGATCGCTCCCAGCGTGAATCCTGCGTTGCAACACTGAATAAAGCCAAGTACTTGCCTTGCCTGCAAGAAGGAGAGAGATAATGCTCCTACATTTCCGTAGGGGCTGTAAAGCAGATCTGAAGGGACTGTGGTGCCAGGCTTCTGTGGGTGCTTTGAGCTTAGCAGGTGTGCAGGCACAGAGCTCTGGCTCCGTGGGAACGCCTCCCGACTTTAGGATCAAACACTGGATGGGCGGAGAGTTCGAAATGAGGCCCCATCTCTAAACATGAAGGATCTTGGTCACATACATGAAGCAGAAGGTTTAAGGGAAGTTCATCTAAAGCTTGGGTCACAGCAGCACATCTCACCTGTCTGAGGTGGGAGGATAGATTTAGCCTCTGCCAGTTTTTAAAAAGCCATAGTCAATTCAAGTTGCCAAGTGTTGGGAAACACCATAAAATTCAGCTGGTGCCTCTGTCTGAGAGGAAAGTGATGAACAGCTCTGGTGTTATATTTCTCCATAGGAGAAGAAATAGGTGCAGCCTGAAGAAGCTAAGACTTATTTTTCACCGAAAGTGCTTAAAAATTAGTTCAACTTGAAATAAATGTTCCGCTACCCAGCCTGCTTTGTTAGTAATGCAAGAGTAATAGAAAAAATATATTGACAGAACTGTATCTGCAGAGTAGAGAGCAAAGCCTGCCCGTGCTCACGGGGAAGACTGTTACCGATTGCTGCAAGAGTGTTTCTCAAAATGGTTTATAAGGCATCAGCAAGTCTTTAATTTAACTGCGTGCCATTATTACATGCTGAGTGTGGTTTATTATTGTGCTAATAAACCATAAAGAAGACTCTATAACTTCATTACCGCAGTCAATTGCCATGTGCAGTGTTAATTTGCCAACAGATCATTAATTGCCGGTACTCGCTGCAATGTAGACATAAAGCAAAACTATTGGGCAGAGTTTCTTTTCCAGATTCTGTTCTGCTGACAGCAGTGAGACTGAGAACACACAGAAATAGCTGTGATTTGCCAGCAGAAAGGCTTAGGAGAAGGAAGCCGTGGAGGTTTCCAATCCCAGCAGCAGAATCATGGAATCAGAGAATAGTTTGAGTTGTAAGAGACCTTTAAAGGCCACCTAGTCCCACAGCCCTGCCATGGGCAGGGATATTTCAATTACATCAGGCTGCTCAGAGCCCTGTCCAACCCGACCTTGAATGTTTCCAGCAATGAGGCATCCTGTGCCAAGGTGTTACCACCCTCATCATAATGAAACTTCTTTATAGCTAATCTAAATCAGCACTCTCAGATCGAAACCATCACCCCTTGTCCTATTGCTACAGGTCCTGCTAAAAAGTCTCTCCCCATCTTTCTTATAGGCCACCTTTAAGCAGCTGAAGGCTACAATAAGAAATCCCCAGTGACTTCTGCTCCCCAGGCTGAACAATCCCCAGTTCTCCCTGTTCTGTCCTCTCAGTACTCCCCTGACTGACCTCTTGGTCCAATAAGGGCAGTTTTCAAACAAAACTAGATGTATTCTGATTTGAACCTTTAAAAATCCATGTTTTACACTACTTAAGAGTTTCACAAATGTAACTGTTCTGGGGAGTATAATTTTTCCATAGGGGGAAGACCAAACCAAAATATCTCATTTGGCTGAAATAATCTCTTCAGTAAAGTGCTAAACTGCATTGTCACGTTGGGTCTATTTTGGGGGATCTATTTTGCACATAAAGCTGGTTCGATCCCTCTTTAGCTACCTAATGGACAGTAGCACATGCACGTATATGGTTGTATGTTATTGGCCCCTCGGTGGTCAGCAACAAATTAAAGTGCAATGGGAAAGCTGCTGGAGCAGGAAAATGCAGTTTAATGATGACAGAAATAAAGACGTTTACATCCGTCCAGCAATGCAAAATAAAACGTTTAAATTTTGAGAGAGTGAAAATGCCAAAACACCCCTAAAAATCTCTGATCCTGTGGGAAGTTCATCTTTTCCCTGATTCACAATAAACCTGAACACTGGAATTTTGTCTAGGGATGAAATTCTAAATTGTACTCTACTGCATCAGTGCATTTTCTTCCAGTTTCAGAGCAAAAATATCATGGTCCTGATGCTGCATGTGGTGTAGCTCTGCCTCTTAATGATGCCATTACACCAGGGAATTTTTTAATGCTCACTTTCCCTGGAGATATACAGCCCCACTCCGTTCACGTGCAAGATGGAGTTTATTAAGCTTCACAGGAGGTGATCTTTAAATTCCAATCTAGATTTGCCAGCACTCTAACGTCCTGTTGCAAAGGTTGTCTTACACTTTATTACCTGGAAATCTGAAAGGCTGCAAGGTGATGAAAAATTCCTGCCAGAGTCAGTGTGGGATATTCCTTTACTTATGCACCCCAGAGGATTTATGGAGTAGGACTTGATCCTGTGGGACAGACATGGAAAAGTGCTCTGCAGCTCTCACCACCCTGAGGTGGGCCTGACCCCTGTTCTGGGGAAAGAGTTGATGTCTAACTGGGAAGTTTCTGTGGTTCTGATGACAAGGTGGTAATGTAACACCATGGTCAGCTTCACCCTGAAGCTTGTTTCTAATTAGTAGGAATAAGGCAAGGGGGGAAATACAAGTGAGAGATTGCCTGAAAGTTTAAGGGCATTAATTGCCTCCCAGCTGTCAGGGTAGTAATTAAATTCATCTTGTTGACTTCAGCTTTGTTGTGATTATGTGAAATTAATCTTCAAGCACACTGAAAGCTTCCATTGCTGTTCGTTTTAGTGCTGAAACCAGCAAATCCCAAACAATGTGCAGAGAAGCATTGGCATGTATCTGGCAGTCACCCAACTAAAAATGTCAAGTTAGAGAAATGCAATTGAACTTTTTTCCCCGCTTTGCTTTTGTGCATTGTTTTTTCCCCTTGTTTTTTCTCCCAACCAGGCTAAAACTCTGTCCATCTCTCTGGAAGGGCAGAAACTCAACTGACATATTATTTGAGGAGGTCACAAAAGTCCGGTTGCAATTCTTCTCCCACTCCTTAGCTCAAGCTGGATTAGATGTAAAGGATTACTTGGAAATTTCAGCTCTCAAAGAACAAATCCCTCCTGCTTGTTAACTTTCGATTAGTGCTGTCAGCCTCCCGGTGCTGTGCATCACACACAATTAAAAGCAGTTTCTGCCCCAGAAAGCTGGAACTCAAACCCTCTGCTTAGCATGCAAATGCATTACCTGACTTGTGCATATGTGTTAAAAATTTATGCATCAATGTAGTCAGTGAAAGCTTGCTATTAGCATCAACCAGTACTCTAAGCCCTTTTTATGTAAGTGAGGTGTTCATAAATATGTTCATGCATTTTACATCCCTACTTCCAGAAAAAAAAATGTCATTTTTCCATGAATATATAAATACCCTTGTAGCTGCAGTTACCATATTAATTAAATGATGTTCACTCTTAAACGGCGATGTACCAAGGAGTAATCAATGGGGTGGGTGCCCACATCTGGGCAGAAACAATGTTTATTATCTCTGCTTGCTGCTTTTAGCTGCTAGGCTCTGCCTACGAGAATTTGATAAAACTGCCAGCATGATTTAGATTTTTCTGTTATGTCTTGATGTCGTCTTTGAGAAGCCAGCAACCTCAGGAACGAAAACCCGCAGCAAGAATCACCCGCTTCTCAGGGTATGAGGTAATCATGGTGTGCAAGATCTATGTGGAGAAAAAAACCGATTAAATCTGTATTGTGTGGACAAGAAAGTAGCAGAAGAGCAGCAGAAATCAGTATTGTTTTCTCTCCTGAATCTGAACACTCAGTTTATATTGCTGAGTTGCATTCACTGAACAAGGCACTGCAGGTGAACTGAATGCCTGAACTTCCTGAGCTGCAACCAGTGCTCCCTTGTGCCTGTTTTAACAACAGAGAAACTCCATGGAGGATGCTCTTCCTCTTACCCTTGGAGTGAGTAGTTGGCACAATAAGGGAACTGGGATGAACTAGTTTGTAGTGCTGAGTTTCCTATGTCTTTGTAGCAATATTCACCAGCCACTACCAAAGGAGGACACCCAGTGGTCCCAGAGGTGTTGCACCTGTGAAAGGTACCTGGAAGCAGTGTATCCATCCTGGAGAACACCAGGAAGTGCTGGGATCTAGCTGAGTCCTCTCTGACTCCTCAGAAATTTGCTCGGGTGAATTGCTCCATGGTCTGATTGACTGACAAATCCAGTGCCGTTTTATCTGGATAGTCATCCCCTCTTCTTTGTGGAACCTGTCTGATTCTCCAGCTGGTCAGAGAAGGTTGTAATCAATACCTGCTTCTGCAGGCTGTGTACAAAGGCTTCACAGGATTCCTTTGGGGGGAACTGTTTGACACCAGTCTGGATGATGGAGACCCCTACTGACTTTTTTTACCTTCGAGGGCCACATTCAGTCCTGTGATGCTGTGTTACAACACATAACCCCTGTTTCTTGCCTCTGATACAGATTATGCTGTACAAAAAATGTCAGTTGAGTGAGGGCAGAGCTCAGTTTTCCACAGCTTGTATTACAAGGAGAGGGTTTGCACGTGAAAGCAGCTGCTGGATGCACAGCCTGGCTGCTGACGTGGCCAACCTGCTTCTGAAATCATTTGTTTTCCTGAATCTTACTAGGTATTGCCTTACGATCTAAATTTGCAGAAGTCCCAGTACAAACTAAAAACACTGGGATATTTTTACCCTTCTGGAAACCAGGAATTCTTAATAAGCCGAGTGTTAGCCATGATTAATTCCATTGCCATTGGCTGCACACCCGACAAGCATCCCTGGCAGCCCCAAACCACAGGCTTGTGTTCCAGCTTTGGGCAACTCTTGGCCTTGATGTTTGTCAGCTCCCCCTGAAGGGAAGAGCCATGAGGAATTACTAGAAACACTTGTAATATTGCAGGACAGGAGTCTCCATCAGCAGAAAGGGATGAGACTGGTGTCTCAGATAAATCTTCTTTCCTTCACTGACTGCATCATCCAAAAGTTCTCATTTGGATTTCAAAGGGAAATACATACTTATCCATGCAGGCTGGAGCAGCATTAGATCTCTAGGTAAACCTCTAAGACAAAGATGGTAGTAAATTACTAGACTTTGGGAAATTTAGTTAAAGTCCCTGTATCAAGGGAGTTCAGGTGTGCTCTGTTAGGTCAATCTGACCTGGCTCCTTTCCCAGAAACCCTGACCTGTTTAACTGGGTGTCTAAGGAGCCCAGTTGCTGTGAGCTGTCTCTGCAGCCTGTCAATAGAACCTGTAAAAACAAGGCTTAGCCCACCTAAGCTATGGCATAAGGAGAATTGAAATAAAGATTGTAAGGCATGGTGTGGAGGGTGAGGGTAGTGAGGGAGGACAAACCACTGCAAAGTGTGTTATGTTCTGAAGGAAATGCTGGGGTTCCTGGAGTTCATTGCCCCAAGACCTGCTGACACCTCGTTTAGCAGAGCTTGCCCCAAGCATTTGGATGGGTTTGGCTCATCTTCTAAGATCCCTGAGAAAATAAATTGCAGGCTCCAGGTACAACCTACAGCCTAACTGTTCATTTTATGACCAAACTCATTTCCTCCTGCAATCTGAGTATGCTCAGTTGAAAGTCCTCTAGTAGGTGCAGTCACTGCAAAAGTTTCTGTAGGTTGTAATTCTGGAATCTCATTCCTACTCCACAAACAAGGCTTTCATCCACCCTTGCAGCCCAGTCCTCCACCCCAGCGGAGGAGGGCACCACAGCTTGGGTTTGCAGTAACCCCACCAGGGTGGTGCTGCTGTTATCAAAGCCCAGCTGGAGCATTTGAGGCTTGGGGGGAGCAGTGCTCTGCCACCTTCCCAGCAGTTGTGACTTCCTGTGCTGCCAGGAGTCCTGGAGCCCAGCGAGGTGGCTGCAGCTCCGGGCTCAGGCAGGAGCAGATGCTGCCAGAAGCTGCAGGCTTCTCCCTCCTGGAGCTGGCAAGATCTGCCCTGCAGATGGATGCTGGGATCTTCTGGGTTTTGAGGATCTTAATTACAGATTCCCCCTTACAAGGCTTTTTCTACCTTCCTCATTAAAAAACAGGAAAATCGCTGACCCTGAATTTAACCCTGAGGTTAACTTTTTAACCTCAGTTTCCTTCAGAACTATTTATTTTAGACTGCTCTATTATATTTTGAGCAGTGCTGACAGGCGATAGTTCTGGAACAGTGAAATGTCTTGCAACCATGGTAACACAATGTACTCATTGGAAAGTTTTCTTGTATTAAAAAAAAATCATTTTGCCACAACCTTGCCCATTAGGTTCCCTATGATATTCCAGGGCTCTTTGTTTGAATGCACAGAAGCCCTTGAATGATCAGGTAACATTGCAGAGAATCTCTCTGACGTGATACACAGCACTTGCCCCTGGAGCAGGTGACAGGAAAAAGCCCAAAGGAATCTGCTTTCGAAAGCTATCAAGCTGGAAAAATTGGAACTATCATCATTAAAGCATTCTGATCCATTGTAGAATTCCCTTGCTTCAGCTACAAATACAGATAATAAAAAGTGTTTTTATAAATACATGAACAACAAAAGGAGGGTCAAGGAAAATCTCCATCCTTTTTTGGGCACAGTGGGGAACATTGTCATCAAGGATGAGGAACAGTCTGAGGGACTGGGCAATTCCTCTCCACTTTTTCACCTTGTTACCCTTTCTCCCAGTGGGATAGAATTCTTGCTTGCTGAAATCACCACTACCTCCACTGTAAATATTACACACAGTTTACCTCTCTCCATTATCACTGTCTCTCTCCTGAATTTATATCTAATCTTACTCTTTTGCTCCTGTGTTATGCCAAATTAAAATCTCCTAAGTGCATGAAAAGTGGTGACTGTAATGCCTGAACAAAAATTAATAAAGCCAGGAGAGAACATGAAATCAATAATCTGATTCTGACAGCTTGCTTTGTCTCTGTGGCCAGGCTCTAAGGATGTACTAGTGTTTCCCTCTGTTTAAAATTAATTGAACTATTTTATCATATCAGATAAAAGTGCACTCTTTGTGCTGTTGAAGTGATAATTATGACATGATAATTACAGGCTGTGGCCAGCATGATTCTGTGAATGAGTCAGCACAGGCAATTAGTTTGAGACAGCAACTTTGTGTGAATGTGTCCCTACAGACGGAGCTAAAGGATGGTCTGGCTGCTTATTATCTCTGTTCCTCAAGCTTCCTTATTCACAGGAGGAGAAGGCTTTTTTTAATTGTTGTTGTGGTTTTGGGAGGGAATTGGAGGGGTTTGCTACTGATTTTGTTTCCAGTTTGGCCAATCCGTTTGTATAAATGTAATGACTGCAGGAGTCAGAGACAGAAAAAGACAGCAACAGGGCCAGCCTCTAAGGCTGTGGGTTCTGAGCTCTGTGATGCTGTCCTTTGAGAAATTCTGTTTGGTGCCAGGACGATTTGGGCTCCCCATGCCTGCTGCATCTTAGAGTGACTCCATTAAAGCTGATCCACCTTCAAGTTTCCTAAATCATCCTTCACTGTAATTTCCTGCTGACAAGCCTGTGCCCCCCTGAGCTCAGTGAAAAGCCTGAAGAATGTCCTGCAAGAAGGAAGACAAAATACCTGTTAGCAGAAAAGGCTAGAGGCATCAAATGTTGCTGAAGAGCTGCTTGGTTTTGGGCAGCTCAGAGCACGAGGGTATTTCATCCCAAGCCATTTACAGTCTGAACCAGGAGATGAGGTAAGCTAGAGAGATGTGCAGATAATGAAATAATGAAACAGTTTTGGGAGACAGGAGAGAGTGCAGGGAAGTAAAGTTGTTGGATTATTTGCTCCTAGAGGGAATGCAGGAAAGGAAAGGATTGTTTGACTCTAGGAGTTCTTGCCCTCTATGATCCCAGGTGAAAAAAGGGATAATCCTCATGTCAGAACACATCAGTAATTCATTGCAATAAAAACACACACAGGGCAACAAACTGAAAAATGAAGAGAAAGCAGAATAAGGAATAGCTGCTGACTAAGGGAACATCATCCATCCTGTGAGCTGATGAGACAGTGGAAGAATCATTATGGGATCATGCCATTAATGAAGCTGCCTATCAGTGTGATCCAACAGAGCTGATTTAGGGACACCTTTCCTTGTTCTCCAGGGTTCAAGTTTGCAACTCTAATTTTCTTTAGCCCTGTGAGTAATTACATCTTAGCTGCATTATTCATTTATCACAATGTTTATTTTGAAGCTGCTTCCACCTCAGGCATGCAAATATGAATGTCCTAAGATCAGGCCAGATCCCAGGCAGCAAAAATGGAGAGGGCATATTTTTATTCCCTGAATGCCGTGGTGTGTCACCATCTGTGAAGTTTCAGAAAAGGTGCCACTGCCTCTTCCCAGATCCCTGGTGGATGCGATGAGATACAAGGAGCTGTCATCAGGAAGGGTTTGTGTAGAACATATCGCCTCCTGATAAAAGGAACCAACACGTCAACACGTGTACAGCATGTCACTGTTGGGTCTGGGTTTGGAGTTCAAGAGACAGATGCTCTCTCATATCCCAGGGCTCCATGGAGTTCTGCAAACACCAAGCGAGAATGTGATTCATAGAAAACCAGGGGCTTGTCCCGTGCCTTGTAGGAGAGAAAAATTGTGTCCTGTAACCTGCAAAACAAAGGTGGTTTTGCTTATTGGGAAGGGCCGTGTTGGCTTGAGGATAAACATGTGCTGTGCTTATGTTTTGCAGGTCAAAAGGAAATTGAAAAGATTGTCCCACGCAGCCTAAGTGACAATTGTTTGAGTGGCACCCAGCAAAACTCCTGGACACGTAGTACCTGGCCTAAACTCAGTTGTAAGAATAGCTCAAAGATCAATGTCAATATATTTTTTTAAATAAGGAATTACATTCCTTATTGTTCCTTTGTTCTCTTCATGTGGTTGCAGTACATTTATAAACATCCTCTCCCCTCTTCTTCCCCCACTGACTCTCAGAGAAAATTGTTGGACATGAAGGCCAGACACATCTTCAGTAGCATTTTCCCTTCACTTACATAACTGGATATGAATATTGATAATTGCTATCTCTGACACTCTTCTTGTTAACAGGTTTCAACCTGCAAAAGAATCCAAAATACCATGCATAAAATCCTAAATATTAAAATTCCTAGTCTCTGCCAAAAATAATGTTTCTAGCTTCCCAGTTTCTTCCCCTGAATAAACAGGGGAACAAATATTTAAAAAAAAAAAAAAATAGTAGAACGAGAGAAATGTTGGCTGAAGAGGACCTCTGGTGGTCAGTAACTCAAATTCCCATTTGGAATGGGAATCTTGCCAGCAGAGCTGATAAAGCAAGCCCTTATAAAGCAGAGGTGCTCCCCACTCGTGTTTTTAATTTTGTATGCTCATTCACTTCACACAATAAATCAGGTTTCTGTGTTACTGGGGAAACAGCCGAGGAACAGAGTGCAGCAGCCCAGGTCTTGGCAGGGAAGGAGCTCTGAGCTGAGAACAGTGGGGCACCACGGGTAGAAAGGTGGTTTGCACCTGAAAGGTGGTTTGTAGCTCAGCCCTGCTGTCCAGGTGGTTGGAATCAGCAGAAAGAGCTGCTCTATGCTGGTGTCCCACGGCAGAGATGTCAGGGGTGGAGATTCAGGATGTCCCCATCATCTCTGATCCTGTGGGATATGGCTGGGTGGTCAAAATTAACAGCTGGAGTTATTTTGGCCAAGATTTTGTTAAGGAAAATGTTAACTGATGTTAAATGTCATTTGTTGATTTACACCAGTGTACGTTTTTCTGAGAGTGGCAGTGGTCCTGAAAACCCAGCAGGATCAGGAAGTGAACCAGAATGTCTGTACACAGGGGTAATGTTTCATAGAGCCACTGGTGCAAGTGGAAAAAAGTAAATTAAAAAAGATTACACTGAGAAACAAGCTGTACAGCTGGGACTGTGCAGTGTGTGCCTGTTTGCTCTGACTTTAACTTACTGTGAAATCCAGCCTATAACTTTGATCCAAATTCTCCAGTTCCTCTCATTATGAGTGAAGGAAAGCAGGACATATGGTCCCAATGATGCCCTGCATGGGATTGCTGGAGAACCAGCGAAATATTCTAAGCTTTGTGCAGTTCAAATAACATTTCTCAAACAATTTATCCTGCAATGACATCTGGTGGTTGTTTTCTTTGACAGGCGGTTCTTGCAGAAGTATCCTGCCAGGAGTTTCTTGGGGGTGAATATTCCCGTGGCAATAATTCCCTGGGCTTCTACTTCTGGGGGAAAACTGGACAACACTGAGACCCATTCCCTGCCCCTGGCAGCAGCCTGATGCCCACTCAGGAGCTGGTGGTGCCCAGTATTTGCCTAATCCAGGAAAATCTGCAGGGCAGGCCTGGGGGTTCTCCTCGCCCCCTCGTTGCTGCTCCCACCCTCACGGACCCGTGCTCCTTGGATGCTTGTTCAAGACCCGTGGCCATCGAGGTGGACATTTGGGCACCTGTGGCTATCAGAGGTGGTCACCTGGCCACCAGGTGGAACCCAAGCCATGCCTGGCTTCTCAGACTCTCGCTGCCAAAAGCTCCCTCCAGAACTTGCAGGTGACTCAGTGCTCCTCTTCCGTGGGTTTCACCCTTCAGGGGTGCTGCCCAGCTCGAGGAGAGCCCAGGTCCTCAGCAGGAGATGCCCAAGGGAAAAATTTTGCAGGCAGCAGCAAGACATGGAATTTTAAAACTGATTGATGGATACGGCGTGGAAATAGCAACATGAACGAATTTCATGGATTTTGGTCCATATTAAAGCAATGCAGAGAGGTAACAGCTGAGCCCTGGCAGCTCTTGGTGTCAAATATTGCCTTGTTTCTTGGGGAAAATAGCAGAGAACTGCTGAGCTTGGCCTGTAAAGGTCTCAGTCATACAGTCAGGGTCCAGCTATCCTGGGCTGGATTGCTGTCTGATACTCAGCATATTCAAACCCAGCATTCTTAATTAAAATTGTTTCAGTTAGACTTCAAACTAAATTCTTCATTTTTATATCCTCTCACTAGATCCTCAAAGGTTTTTGCTTTGGAAATTCAGTGGTTAATGCTGAGAACCACTAGTGGTGGTTAATACTGACTTCTGTTTGCTACAGAATTATTTTTATGAATTCAAGATGTTATAAAAGACTCGTGGGATTTTTGGAAAATACGTGTTTTTATAAAAGATTAACAGGATTTTGGTTGTGTTTTATTTGGGTTTTTTTTTTCCCTGTTGCCTTTTAGAAACTTGGAAACTTCTAAGAAAAATGGTGTGTGTGTGTATATATATATATATATATATATATATGTATATCCCATTAAAAAATATTTTGAAAAGGGTGTATATATACTTTTCAGTCCTTCTCTTGGGGTTAAGAAGGACCTCCCACTTGCCAGAGCAGGACGAGGATGCAGCAGCTGTTGCTGTTTATGCTCTAGGATTGTGCAGGCTCCCCCCAGAGAAGGTATATGCACAGTAGCTCACACATTTGGGACCCCTGGAGCTCTGGAGCTCTGGAGCTGTACTTGCAGCTCTTTCCCTTTTGTTTCCCTGCCAGGACCAGCAATGATGTGGTTTTTATTCCTCCCCTCAGAGAGGGAGCCCAGAGTCAGCCCAGGAGGATTGTACATGGTTAATACTCAATGGCTTGTTGACTCACACATTGAAAATAATTTCCAAATATCTATGTACTCTTTAACCTACTGTTTCTTCTCGTTACTGGCACTGAGAGAATATCTGTGATTCCTGCTGAAATCCCTAGCTGCTCAGGATGCACCACGGGTTCCCTGCTCAGCATCTCAAAATCTTCATAATCTTTATCTGCTTCGCTCTAATGTTTGCTCTTGTTTATTTGCAGTGGTGTCATGTCACTGAGGTATCAGGATCTGAACTCACTTCTTTCATGGTTTAACACTCTAAATGTGTGAACATCAATGATGCATAAGATGCCATAACCCAGCTCTGCCATCTGTCTGCTGGCTGGGGAGGGGAGCATTAGGATGTTTCACCAGTGTTCTGCTTCAGCACGGAAACCCGTGAGTTCTGTTCTCTTGTGCATTTTTTAAAATTTTGTTCTTCTATTAAAATTTGACCTAATTGGGTACTTGAAATCAAGTATTTCCTTTACAGACCAGTGAAAACTTTCTAATTGATCTAAAATTTGATCAGAGTGTATTTTCATTTTTCTCAGAGGGAAGTTGCCTTTATTGAACTTGCCTGTTCTTCTCTCCCCTTAAAGGAAATGTATGACTTGATGCCACAGTGGTTGGAAAACCACATTGATTGGAAAGCGTGGTGTTCCCCTGTCTCTGCCTGTCTCTCAGGTGGTTTTTCAGGGTGGCATTTCATTTCCTGAGGTGTCCTGAGACCCAGAGCAGGATTAGGGCTCTGACAGCTCAGCCCTGCCACCTTACAGCAGCTTTCCCACCTCTGCCTCTGCCCGAGGTTGTCCTTGCAGGGAGGTGGCAGAGCTGGATGTGTGTCACCTCCGCACATTTGGCTCTGCAGGACCAGCTCCAGCCCCCTCTGGAGAGGGTTTGTGTCAGCTCAAGGAGCAGCACGTGGTCGTCCTTCAGCACCTTGTACCAGGGCAGCAGCTTCTGACAGTGACAGGGCAGATGTGACTTCCCTGTCCTTCCCAGACCAGCACCCCTGGCACTGGTGCACCCTTTATGTCAGTGCTACTGAAATAACTCGAGCTGTACTTTCAGTCTGTTCCCTTCCACCAGCCAGATAAGTGCAGAAGTGAGTGACAGGCACGAGACGATGTAAATGAAATTTTTATAATGGCAAAAGGATTCAGCAAGCTACAGGGAAAGCGGTTGGATAGTGTATAGAATTAAATGGATGTGCAGAAGGGTGACAGATTGTACAGGGAGATTTTTCTGTGTGTAAAATCACTCATCTCCACAGACATCACTTAGCAAGAGCCTCATCCCTCTCAGTAGCTGGCATCAGTGTCACCATCTGCTCCCTGGTGCTGCCACTGCACAATGGCCTCGCTGTTCAGCCTTCCAGAAAGTCAATTGCTTGAAATACAATTTTAAAAAGCCATTCTACTACTTTTCAAATTATGCCCAAAAAGAAGTGGGTAGGAATGAAAGGTGTTAGCAGGAATGGTGAGAAATAATCAGAATATACCGATAACACACTGGAGTGCTGCTGGAGAAAGAAAAGCCAGCAGTAGCCCCAAGCAGTCCAGGCAGTCATTTCCCCCCTGTGGATTGAATTTATTCACGCTTTTCTGTGCCTGTGTCAAGCCAAGCTAGAGCAGCTGAGCTACCTGGTGTGGTCATTCCTCCTCTCCACTCAGCTAAATCAGGTTTGGGGGGAAATGGAGATTTATTTCAGCTGCTTTGTGAGTACCAGACCTAAACTCAACCCTTACCCCCACAAAACCTGGGCGCAGCCTCCAGCCCTTTCTGCATCACTGCTCCAGCTGCGTTCTCACGTTCAGCAGCAATCTGAAATTAATTCACAGTCTGAAGGTGTAGGTGGGAGGTCTGCTGAGAAGCCGTGAATGGCCCCACTGCAGTCCTGGGTTTATGACTTAAGAAGACAGTGAATAAGTTCCATTTTCATAGGACAAAACACTTAAAATATCTCTTTGCCAGCAAATTTTGGGCCTTTGGGGAAAATTTTAAAAATGTATTTCTTCTGAGAAATACAGATTTTACTTTGTTGCTACAGTTGTCACTATGTGCTAATATTGCTCAGCTAAGAAATACCTGAGCTAGGAAAATTTCGTGTTAAGGCCAAATGTTTATTTGTTATCAAATAAATAAGGAGAAAATAAAAGTAAGGTTCCTGAAGAGGGGAAGGATCTGATTGTCCATAACAAAAAATCTCTGATTGTGTTCAGGTTGGAAGTGGCCACGAACCAGCACCTCCAAAATCTGAATTTTCAGCTTTAGAAGAGCAAAATAACAACCTGACTGAAGGCTCTGAAAAAGCAGTAAATAAACCTTCTGTCAGAGTGTGAGAATCAAGGAGGGAAAAGGAAGGAGACGTGTTGCCTTAGACACTCAGGAATGTGATTTATTAACAGATCTCTGACAGTGAACTGGATCTGCCAAGAAATTCTCTTCTCTTACTTCAAAAAACCAGTATGTGTTTCTTCTTTCTGGTAAGTAAATGATGGCAATATTTTTGGTTTGTTTTGTGTTAAACTGGGATTCTTATGTCCATTTTGATAATCTAAAAAATACGGGTTGCTTTATGAATTATTACTTTAAATAAATATTTATTGGGTTTTTTAGCATTAAAAGTGCTTTTGCCTGTATAGTCAAAGAAAGAAGGAAATGTTGAGAGCACCTGCTCCTGCTATAAATAACGGTTTAATAATCAATGGAAAAATGGGAGGTTTTTAGCAGGTTAGACTGGAAAACCCTCATTAAGGAACATTTCACAGGCTGTGGAAGCAGGAGCTGTTGGGGCAGACTGTCTCAGGATGATCTGGGAACTGAACTGAGCTAAGAAAAGGCCCTCTGTATCGAGCTATTAACTTGAAGAAAAGAAGAGCTGCTCCCACTGGATTTGATTATGGAGCTGATGCTTTGTTTTTAGCTCCTACTGTTGGTTTTCTAAACCTCTAAGATTAGAAAATATGAAAAACCTCTTTTAGTTGTTGTTTCTAGCGAGACAGAAGTATTTATTTCAGTTTGAATCGAACAAAACCATACTTGTACCATCTCGTAAAGCCGTGATCCCTGGACAATGGTGAGTCTGCCAATTTGCATGTCCAGTAACAGTGAGAGAAGTAGCCAGATTAATGCAATTACACTGGCAGCAAGCCACACTGAATGGCTGAGCTCTAACGGTAAAGGTCCATCTTTGTGATAGGGCAATTCTTGTGAGCAAAGCAGGCAACAACCTGCCCTGGGATGGGTGGGTAAGTCTGGGGGTGTTGTACTTGAACAGGAGATTGAGCTCACTCTGTACCAACTCTGAATCACCACAGCTTTCTGTTCTCCTGGGTTTGTCTGTTCAGAAGTACCACAGATTGATCAAGAAATTACTGAAACTGGAAGCCTTCAATTTCCAATCCATACGATGTAGTGCCACTAGAATTTTCTCTGGATTCAGCACTGCAATTTAGCACAGCAGCACACGACTGGAAGAAAATGATTTGCTGATTAAAAAGTCTGAACTTCACAGCAGCAGCCCAGCTAATATTTCCTGAAAGTGCTGTTGCACCATGGACAGACACATTGTATTGGCTGTAGGGCACTGTCTCATCTGGAAACACCCATTTCATACTAGTTGCACAATGAATAGATATATTCCCAAATAACTCTTTGTCTGACTATTTTAACCTTTTTTTTAATGCTTTTTGAAGTACTATTTCCTTCCTTAAAAATTGTCTAATACATTTTAAATCCCACAGTGCCTTCCAGGAGGGAAAGGAGCCCCCAAAACCTGTTTCAGTTGAGTTCCTCCCTGCACAAGAATCTCTGCCTTGCTCCTCTTCCCCCCGTGGTGAGCAATCTCTGTGTCCACTCGGGAAGCCTCAGCTGGCCACATTTCCAGTCTGTTTGACCCGGAGTGATTCAGAGCAATCTGCCCATTAGCAATTAATCTCTCCACCACTTGCCCCAGGCTGGCTGTGCTGTAATTCCAGCAGCAGTGATGCAGTCGATCCCCAGCGTGACTGGCCACGGGGGAATGTTCTGGGCCACAGCCCCCTGCGTGGTCACCCCAGCCCTGCTCATCAGGGCTGAGTCACTGCCTCGACTTTCTGCAGTTTTTGCCAGTGTCAAGCTTTGATTTTATTTTTAAAAGAATTCATTTAGCTGCATCTTAAGGCACATTCTATTTCCATCTGAAGAGTCGGGAACACTCACAAATATAATTCTGTTATTCATCCTGGAGATCCTCAGTTCTCGGGGGAACTTGATACATGGAGAGATCAGCAGAGTGTGACCAAAGACTGAGGCAGCGCAGCTCCAGGAAAGATGTTTTGCCTAAAGGTATTGATAGCAGACCTGTGCAGGAATTAGCAGGTGTTTTCTAGCTCTAAAAATGGCTGAAGTTGTTCCCCAGCTTTTCTGAGTTTTGAGATTTTTTGTTTTGTTGGGTTTTTTCCCATTTGTTTGGGGTTATATTTATTCTGAAGTTGGACAGGCTCTAGGGAGCCAGTTAAGATTTGTAAAAGAATAGAACCATTTGCCAATGCCTTTATGAGGGCCCGGGTATCCTGAGACAGTTCTTGCTTTTCTGGAGGGCATTATCTGGGTACAGAGATTGATTTGTTCCTTTGCACCACAGATGAAAACGAGAACATCCCAGATCCTCTCTGATCTGTCCACTCCCCACCCAGGGCAAGGATGGCCAGGGGGGTGGGAGTCCTCTGTGCCAGCTCCACCTCGTGATCTCTGAGGGGGCTGTAGAAGTGGACAGAGTTATCCATGTCCCTGCTGGGCAACCAGCACCTTCTACTGAATCCCCTGTAGCCATCACAACATCTGTTACTATTTAGTCAGGAAAGGAGATCCATAAACCATTTAAAAACTTTTTTATGATGAAATGACAATCTTTTCTACTCTGATACTGCTGTCCACAGATGGTCTTCTGAAATATTTTTAAAATTTTAATCAATAGTGCATATAACTGCCCTCTGTTAATACACTGGGGGTGATTGCCATGGAGCAGTTTCTAAATTGTAGAAATTGCAGAATAGCTATTAACTGCTAAATACCATGAAAATGGTAGAGTTTGGGGGAAGACAAGCTGCAGCATAAAGTAGAAAGAAATTAATTTGTTTCTTCTACAAAAGGAAAGTTATAGGGAAAGTCTGATAAGCCTCCAGCGTTATTAAAAGGGTGGTTTTTTTACATGGGCAGTAATCTGTGTTTCACCATGTTCACAAATCTGGGGTTTAATACAAAACCAAAGAGCTGTAATTGAGATACTAAGAAAAAAAAAATATCCGGCTAAAGAAAGTGCAGCTTTTGACACTGTCAAGTCACATTTGTGATTCTTTATGAAGATCTTCTTCAAAGAGCAATTGAATTTTAGATCAATTAACGTTATACCTGATGGCTCTTCCTGGTTATGCTTTAGGTTGGTGGGAGGGACTAAGCTGTATTTGGAGGTTAATGTGTCTGTTGGAGGATACAGATAAATTTAGGCTGAAGGAGGGGTGAACCCCAGAGCCAGCTCACTGTACCTTCCCTCACACATTTGAAGTAACACTCCAGTCCCAAGTTTTACTGGTAAACTGTGAAAACATCCCCCAAACCTTCCACATAACAGACTTCCCTGTTAGTCTGGCACTGGGGGAGAGGCACAGGGGTGAAAGGGAGGAGGACACGGGTGACAGGACAGCCTTGAAGGCACCCCGTGACTGCCACAGCCCTGCTGGCTGCAGGGAAACCAGCCATGAATAATTCAGTGTATTTTACCTTGCTGCAATGAAACGGTCACTTGCTGTGTCTCGCTGGCCGAGAAGTGACTTGGAGCCTCTAAGCTGCCGTGCAGTTTGCAGAAGAAGAAGGGATTTGGGGGATTAGCACTGACTGGATCAATCCTGTCATATTTAAACAGCAGCTGAAGTTATTGTTGGCACAGAGAGCCAGTTCGGGAGAATTATCTGCCTGTTAGAGTTCGGGCCCTGTCTTCATCTCATTTTCTGACATTTCCCCCTGGTCTGGCCCTCTGTGGAAAAAAATAATTTTTTAGGTAGCTTGTTTATGGTGCTTTTCTCACAGTACGAATTCATTGCCAAAGACTTTATGAATGTTGTGAAAGTTGATTATTTGACTTACCTAGACAGGAAATTTGAAGCAGACCAAAGTGTATAATTAACATCTTTATTTCCTTTCTTCTCTGACGCCACTTCTAAAAATTGCTGGAATACACTTCTTCATGACTATAATTTTATTTTTTCTTTTTTATCCCTTCTCTCTGTCTCTATTTTTAGGTGGAATCTTGGGGGCAGGAGTTAAGTAATATTTGTAGTAACAACTGCCAGTCATGAACTTTTTTATTTTGAGGTTTTTATATGAAAAGTCATTTTATATTGGTCAAGAAATTACCTCCGAAGTCTTGCTATTTACAGGGATGTGCACTGGACGTGTCACTTAGGGACATACTGAAGAAATGCAGCAATATCCAGGATGTCAATCCTGGAAATCCCTTCTCCTTGCTTGGTGGGAGACAATCACCAGCAAAGCAGATCCTCTGCCAGCAGCGTGTGCTGTGGGGTCACTCAATCCGTGCCTGTGCAATAAAACCTCAATTCCTCAACACCAGCCCAGGGGCACGTGGAGCTGCCCAAAAGCCTCTGAGGGGCTGCAGCACGTCCACACCTCGCCAGGAAATCCTCCCTGCTGCCCGGTGACCCCAGAGGCTGCAATCCCTGGTGGAGCTGCGCTGAGAACCGTGGGGGCGTTGGAAACGAGCCCCGTTTCGTTCTGACTGCACCAACGTGCTGTCACCTCACACAAGCCTGCTGCAAAACGGCCCCATTTGGAAATCCTGGGTGGTGAGCTGGCTGCCAAGTGGCAGCTCTGAATCCTGCCAAGAGACTGACAGCTTGGAAACACGTCCCAGGAAGGGGAGCAGGGCAGGCACCCTTGGTTTCATGTCACAGAACATGGTCCTGACACTGCAGGTGGTTCCTAGAGCTCCCTGGGCTCCTAGGCATGATTCCCCTCCTCAGATCATCATCAGTCCATGCACTGCTTCCTTCTTGCAGTTTAAATGGTCACAAGGCAGTCAAATGGAAGTTGTGTCCCAAAACTGAACAAAAGCGTCACTTTGTTCAGACAAAATTAAAGAAAGCTCAAAGAAAGAGGAACTGTGGCATTGTTCCTTTTTGTTGGTGGTGGGTTTTGCTGGGGTTTTGGTTTTGTTCTGAGAAGAAAGACATTCTCTTTTTTGGCTTCAGTTAGGGTGGGGAAGTGAGCCCTGTGTTCCTGGAGATGTTTTAGGAAAGGAGCTGCCTGCAGGGTCTGTTCACACAAACACTGAGCGCTCTCTGCCCCTGAGTGCTGGAGTGTCCAGCCTCACACTGGGGAGCTCATTCAGACAAACCCCTGCTTGAGCAATGGGATTTTCCAGGCCTTACTTTTCTGGCTAATAGAAAGAGTATCTTCTGATTGAAATACTAGCTTTTGTTTATCACGTTGTGCCCACCAGAGGGAGGAATTCACTGAGCAGTAATGGTCCTTATTTATAGGATTATATGAAATTGAGACGCTCTTCCTAAGAGTATTTGCTGCAATAAGAACCTAATAGATTTTGCAGATAAAGTGTTTGCAAAGATTGGGTTTTCAAAAAGTTCTTGCATTTCGTTATCTCTGTTCTTGCTGCATGGTTATTTTCTTTTTCTTTTTTCCCCACACAAGTCTGATCCTTTCTATACACAAAGCTGAGGAACCACCAAATTAGCCAATGTGGGCTCAGGATGAGTTGGCATTTTGCTGCCACACATATTTGTTTTGCACCTTCAGAACTTTACCACAGCAATTCCAGTACCTTTCCCGGGAAATTATCTCAAAGCCTGCCATTCTCCCTGCTCAGGTATCACCTTGTGGCATTAAACAGTGGCAGGAATGGAAAGAAATGGATGCTGTTACTAACTGGAGTTTAAAGGCTTTAGTAACCTCTCTTTCTCTTCCATGGCAGAAGGTTAGTGCTGTCTTGTAGACAGTGCGGAATTCTGAGTAGGTTGTTTCTCTTTGCTTCCTGCTTTCCGCTCATCTTTAAATAATAATAACCTTTTTAGAATTCAACCACTTTGCCATTAAGTAGTAAACAAAGCACTCCTGCTCTTCATGCTGGTCTGCATTTCCAAGACACATCAATAATAAACACTACATGCATTCTTCTCAAATCATGGAAGACATCTGCACAAAAATATGGAAATGAGAGTTGAATACTCAGAAGGTGAGGAGAAGGCCAGCTCTGAGAGAACGAGGGTTGGGATGATATTTTTTAGCAATGGTGGATCATCTTTAGTCCTTAAGCTCCACTTTCTTGGTGTCACAGTAGATCATCATATATAAATTGCCAGTTTTAATCCCCTTGGGTTTATAGCATGTTTATACACACTTGTGTAAGTCAGATGAGGCTCATGGGAGATGGATATGGATGTTAATGAACTTAATAACACAGTTTATGTGGCAGGTGTTATTTGATTCTTAGCAGCACCTGAGAAAGGCTGAGCAAATGTCAACCATTCATCCAGGAGAAAGTTATACGGGGGTGGATAACCTGGGAGTGGTGAGACACTGCCCTGCTGCAGAGCCCAGCAGCTGGAGCACTGGCAAAGGACTGCAGCAGTGCAGGCACAACCCAGCCATCCTCATCGCCCTGCAGGGCTGGAAGAGCTTCCTGAGCATCTCCCCTGCTGATATTTTATGAACACAGTAAAGTACTTTGTGATTTTTCATAGCTGCAGTCCCATTTGGGTTTGGGTTTTGTCACTTTTGCTGTAATAAGGAGGTGAATAGATTCCTTCAAACAAGGCCCTCGTCATTGAGTTCAGAGGAAAAGCAGGAATTACCAGCTCCTGAATACAGTTAGAGGCAAAACAAAATCAGTCTTGGCTGGAGAAGTTTGGCTCCTTATCACTCTCATTTCGCTCGGCTTCTCTTACTAGACTTCTCTTTTTCCTTCTAGAAATCTGCATCCTGAACTATGCACAGAAAAGATCCAGTCCAAAGAGAGTCTTAAATATGAGCCTGACTCTGACATAAACATCTTGAAACAAATGCAAGTCTATTTTCGTGAATTGGGCTTTTACATTCCTGTTACATTCAAGCCATTAAGATGATGACTGCTTTTAAAAATGGGAGCAGTTGTGCTGAAAATTATATATATATCAGGTATTAGTACAATATATCATTGCTTGAAGTAAATTTCGAAGTAAAATTACTAGAACACCTTTCTAAAAATGCAAAACAAAAATTAATGTGTGTAATATTTTGGTTTGTGTGTAAATAAGATGTAAATTAGATGCCACTGCTTTTTTATTTGATTTAAACTGCCTACCTGTTTACATTTTCCCTTTCCAAGCTGCAAGGGTTTCATTGCTGAAGGTGTATTTCTGAACTACTTCTGAACACTCTAACATCTAGAAGATAATCTTTATCGATCAGTTAATAATTTCAAAACTATTCTAAACAATCCCATTTTTTTGTCATTGCGTAAACACATGTTGTTCTTAAAAGTTCCTTTTTATAGTTTAGGGCATTTTCAGTATGCAAGGGAAACAAGCAACAGAATGTAGGGAGGCAAAGAGGTCTCTGGGAGCCATAAACATTGCATTCTTACAGAAGGTGAATTACTGACCCATTTTCCAGCCTGGGGAAAGTCACAGAAGTTTTTACATTTTGCTTGTCATTATTAATGGCCTTTGTTTGTCATACAAAGGAGAAGAAAGGAAGACAAGAATTTTTGCTAATTCTTTGGAAAAATTTCAAAGCCCTCTCTGTTTACTGTATCTGCTTATCCTTGGTGGGCACATACCCTCACCAGAACTTTCCTGAATCTCAGCTACCTTTGAAATAAATTTCAGATCTTGAGAAGAAATATCTCCTCTATCACATCCATACTTTAGGGTCAGTTTTTAGATAAAACAGAGACTCTGTAGGAATGTTACCCTGGGAAAACCCAGAGTTTATGAGAGCACCAGCGTAAGGGGAAGGGCTCACTCGTGGTGAATCCAGGTCAGGCTCTGACAGCTCCAGATCAAATCCCAAATCTGTTCAGCACAGGAAGAGTTTAAGTGCCAGACCTTTGGCTCCGCTGGATTTAATCTAAGAAGCGTGTGGGACTGGAGAGCTGAAGCTGCTGTCATGCACTCCGTGTCCATACCCAGAGCACCGAGCTCCTGGCTTTTCTTGGAAAGGGGCAAAGTCCTCCACTGTCCTTCCCAGAAACCCACCCTGACACAGAACAAATCTGTCTCTAAGTGTTCAAAGCAAGTGCATTCCCAGGAAAGGTTTTGAGTGCAACGACTTGACGTTTTCTGATGACAGCTTGCTTCCTGCACAAGAAAAGAAGAATTAATTGCATAATTAAGTCTAATGCATTCTGTGTCCCTTCCTCTCACTACTCTGGAATACAACCTATACAAAACTGCAAAATTATTTCAAAACCTTCAGCCAGGTTCGCTGAGCTAAAAAACTCCATTAGGGCGAAAATTTTTGTATTTGCCTGCACTGGAGCAGCGTGAGGGAAAATTGCTTTTTTTTTAATCTGCACTGAAGAGGTTTAAGACCTCAATTTTAAGGAGTAGATATTGTGAGCTCTGCAGAAACTGTGCTTAAAATGCTATTCCCAAAATCATTAGAAACTATTAAATCAGTCAAATCTGGGCAGATAAATCCCCACAAATCTCGTGTCACCTCACACACCCAAAAATGCAATGGAAATTCAGACAGTGAATAAGAAGCACAGATTTTCTTTCAAACAACACCAATACTTTGACCTTTTCGGAGTAATACAAAAGTTTTAAAAACACTGTCAGAAGCATGACTTATATTTTTGTCTTTCAAAATATAGACTAACACAGTTTGCCATAGTGGTCAGGTTATCTTCATATTTTCATTTATTTAAAGACTTACTTTATGTTTAGACCACATGAAAGGGAAAACTCTCCATAGATGTACTTTCACATCTACCCTTTACACACATACATGTAACTGCACGGATAGAGAAGTCCAAAATGTCCTGAATTTATCTTGCTAGCATTTAACAGGTTCTGTCTGAGCCGAGCCCTGCCTCTCCTGCCCTCTCCTCTGTGTGTAACTGAGGCCCTGCCTCTGAGTTTGTCTGTTTGGCATGAAAATGAGAAGTCTGATGATGCACCCCTCCAAAGTTCATCTGCTCTTTACGTAAATACAGTCCTGCCTACCTAAAGTCTCCAGATCCTATCTGCAAAGGTGACTGTGGAACTTTTCGGATGTCAGATATGCACATAAGCAATCTAAGAAAAAGAAAATTGATGGTTATTAGTTTGTTGGGATTTGGGGTTCATCGGAAACACCAAAGCTTGAAGAGTTATTTTCTTTCTGAATCAGGAGGAATAACTGAAATACTGAAATTTGCTGCTGCATAAAAATTAAAAAAAAGACTAAAATTCCAATGGCTTTTATAAATACTATAATTTTCTATATATTTTTTAAAATATTCCAAGTAAACACTATAAAAAAAAATTATTCCCTTGGCAGTGCTTCCAGTGCTGCTCTTTTCTTCTTGATTAAATGAGAAAGACTCTGAAAGGCTTCATGGTGCTTTTCCAGTTCAATCTCTACTCAGTAGTAACTATACTTAAAAGTTATTGAAAAGGTCAGAAAACATGTAAGTGTTGGGCTATTTCTGGCTCTATTTCACACTGTAACTTGACACATTCCTAACAAAACCTATTGAGTAATATTTACGACAGACCTGAAATAATACAGAAATATTCAAACTCATATAAATGAAAAGGCATAACGATATTTTTATATTAAAACCTTTATTTTGGCTGTTCCAAAGCAGATCAGGTTTTACTTTCAGAAGTTTTCTGGAGGGGAATGATCTCATTAAAATCAGTAACTCCTCATGAGGAGCGAAACTTTCAGGTTTTCATCAAAGCATTATTTCCCAAAAGAAAGCTGCTTTAACCACAAGATTGCCACTAGAATTTGTTCTACCAAGGATTTCATTATTTTGGCTCCTATACATCCATCTGTAAACTTAAGATGGATTCACAAGGGTCAGGACCAACCAGTGAAATGTGCAGGAAGAGTTCCCGTGCTGCTGGGAAGGTTTGGGAAGAGAACAACAAAGAAAGATGCAAACAAAGAAAGAAGCAAATATCTTCATTGCACTGGAAAAGGATGGAACATTCCCAGTGTCTGATCCCATGCTGCTCCAGGTCCACACAGACTTACAACAACCTGGAGCAGCACCTTGCCCGGCAATTTGGACACATGGAGGTGTCAGATTGATGCTACCCTCCAAAATAGGGTCAGTGCCCTGACAGGTCGTTCCTCTCCTGCTAAAGCTCCACATGGAAAGAGCTCTGAAGGGCTGCAGCACATCCTCCAAGCCTTGGGACCCCTCTCCATCAGGAGTGGGAAAGAGAAATGGCTCTTTGCAGCACTTCCATGGCACTGCAAGTTCATTTGAGGACGTCTGTTCCTTTCTTTACCTCGAGTGTCCCAGCACAGATTAGAGCACAGTAGCAAAACTTTGACATTAAAACTTTTGACATTAAAGTGGAAAAGTAGAAACTTTTTTGGGTTTTTTTTTGCCCCAGGTAACCAGGTAAAGAGCCAGGATTAATGTAGGTGCTGTCAGAAAATAACATGGTTTGAAAAGCGCATTTGGCTGTTCGGCTCTTCAGATTTGGGTGTGGGTTTTTTCATTCTGCTCTTCAGGAGGTGCTTTCACATGCTCCCATGAGAGTTGTTTGTGATTCAAATTTGGGCACTTTCTATCTGAACAATGCAGAGCATGTATTTTAACGTACTCAAGGTAATCTCTCTTCGCAGTAAAATACAGAACTATTCAAAAGAGGGTTTGTTGATTAAAGAGCATATTTAATTTTGAGCCTCGTCTTTTGAGCCCACTTTCCATCTTGATGTTGATTTCAGATCTCAGAACTCTAGCTGCAGAAGAGCAATACATTTGCAGCAGCCTGGCTGTTACATGGAAACTACATATTTTCCTATTTTTACCCTTTTCTTGACTGTGAAAAGGCAGTAAGAGAACCCCTTTCATGGCCTGTACTTTTAAAATGGCAAGAGCAGATAGCAAAAGCACTCACTCCACAGTCAAGATGCATAAGGTCTGAAGAAAAAGCCTTCAAGCTAATGTGTACCTAATCTGTTAGCAGTTTAAAAATATTCAAATTATCATGCAGCAGACTCAAATGGGCTTTTAAGATCTCCAGGGTTCTTGACATTATGGCAATTGTTGTCAGAAAGGACATAAAACCTCTCAGAGCAGAATCTACATAATGCTCCAGAAAAGGTGGAAGGAAAAACAGCATTTCATTTGGAAAGAGGCAAAAATGCCTCATGAACTTCCTACGATGTGTTGCTGGTACAGCACAGGACCAAATGTCACAAAGTTTGAATCACTACAATTTTTTTAGAACTTCAGACTTCCTCTGTATCTCTCTCAGGGAGAGGAACCATCTTTCTTTGAAGGGCTGCGTTATCTATAAAGCACTTGATAATCACATGGGAATTTTATAGGAAAGCAAGGGTGGATGTGCTCAGGAAAATCAGCTTTTCCACAGATCAACACTGTAAAGTCAGCGCAAGAGCAATCAACGAGGCTCGGGGTGAGGAGCTTTGTTCTAACTCTGGAACTCTTTTATGCCTGGAGAAAAAAAACCCTAAATATTTTTGATTAGTGCTAGCAGTCTATCCAGTACTAGCTCATCATCCATTAAATCTTCCAGGAAAATGACAAGGTGGATATTTAAGCAAGACATGCTCAACTCCGGGAAAATTTGTGTTACAATAGTTCTCTTCCGTTACTGGTAACATAAGCCTGGGCACCAAAGCTCTGAACAGCCTTTAAGATCCAAAATCTCATTACTACCAGAGAGACTTAGGCTCCCAGACACCTCATAAATCCAGTCTGTGGATACTGCTCCCTTTCACTTCTGGGATGATCGAATGACATTGAAGCAGAAGAGAGAATAATGAATAACAGTGTGGGGTTAATCAGGTTTATACACAGCGTCATCTTGGAAATAGCAACGCTAAAGGGCCGTTCCTTAAACTTTAGTGGTAGGAGCTTCCACTCAGAGGAGGGCTGGGAAAGGCAGGCAAGAGCACACCTGAGTAAAGCTGGATGGGGAGCAGCTCTGCTGGGAAGGACCTGGGGGTGTTGGTGGATCTCAATCTGGACAGGACCCAGCTGTGAGCCTGCACACTGAGGGAGCTGTTCATCCCACCCAAATCAGCACTGATGAGCTCATGTCTGGAGCACTGCATCCAATCCTGGCTCCCCAGAACTGGGAATGACAAACTGGAGCAAGTTTAGGAGACGTCGACAAGGTGTTTGGGTCTGGAGCTCCTGCCCTTGAAGGGGTGCTGAGAGAACTGCTCTGTTTTCAGCTGGGAAAACAAAGGCTTCAAGGGGCCTCAGAGCAGCCTCTGCAGCACCTGGGAGGTCACCCCATGGTCTGACTCTACAGCAGACCCTGACCTAAGCGGGAGGTTGGGGCAAAGACCTCTAGAGGAGCCTCCCAGGCTACATTAGCCTGTTATCCTGTGATCCTATTTCTGTACAGGTCACTTGTTTCCCTTCCCTTCCCTTCCCTTGCCTTCCCTTCCCTTCCCTTCCC
>VZTF01000681.1:1470223-1644404 GCA_013397755.1 Cnemophilus loriae
GTACTGCAGAATATGTTCAGGTGTTGGTCAATACAAGACGTTTTTAGCATTTAGGACAATCACAGCAGATCGAAACAGTTCTGGGTCAGCTCAGATCTAATTGCTGATTGGAGTTTGCAGATTTGCAGATAATGAAGGTGTCTTGGCTAGGTAAAGTATCGGACACTCTGGATGCTGAGCTGGTGTCCCAGCAAAAGGAAGAGGACCGAGCCAAATTTGTACAGCTGCAGTTACACCAGCACCGGGGAAGAATAAAGAGAGATGCACTGCAGCAGCTGTGGCCTCGGTGCCCCTGGTATAAGAAAATCATAGAATCATGGAAAGGTTTGGGTTCATCATCTCCTTCCAACCCCAGGAACACCTTCCACTATCCCCGGTTACTCCAGCCTGGCCTTGGACACTTACCAGGGATGGGGCAGCCACAGCTTCTCTGGGCACCCTGTGCCAGGGCCTCACCACCCTCGCAGGAAGGAATTTCTTCCTAATATCTAACCTAAATCTTCTCGCATTTAGTTTGAAGCCATTTCCCCTTGTCCTATCATTTGTCCTGTCACAAATGTCCAAACTGTGTTGTTTTGCATCTGAAATGATCTTCAGATGCAAAACCACGCAGATGTTTCAGGTGAAGGCACAGCCTTGGTCCCCTTGTCTGTTTGCAGGGGTCTTGTGGGAAGCTCCTGAGACTCACACTCCCCTCCAGTTTCAGTGAGGGGAATAAGGCTCCAGACTCAAACTGGCGGATTGATCTAAATCCTGGTGGAGAAGAACTGTCCTAATGAAGTCACTGAATCCCAAATCACAGGTCACAGCGATACTCAGGCCATCAAACCCCACCTCCAGTCCTGTACAGGAGAGCTGTTCTCACTGCGTGGGGACTGCTCCTGGTTCTGCTCCTCAGCTCTGGAAGTCATAGATGGAATATTTTACCTTATTTCGCAGTTCTGCCTGGGGTCATCTCACTACTGAGTGGGTGGCAAAGCACAAAAATGTTTTTATGGTGTCCAGAACAATTTGAAGAAAGCTTTTTAATAAGTTCATCCAGTTTGCTTTCCATGTATAAGGCCAATTAGGTTATTTGAAAACTATGGTAAATTATGCCTCTGGCTCATATTTTTGCATCACTGTTGTGTCTAGAGTTTTCTTTCTCTCTCTAACCTTGTAGCAGAAGACATTCAAAAGAACATTACCATCCCTCACTGCATTTAACCTAACCAAGATATGACTCCTGGGGACAGTCTAATGCGGAGAAGACCAGGAAGATAACATCATCTGTCAGCATATTAATGTTCTAAATTAATGCACATCCTTCTTCATAAAAATGGTTCCTTCAATTCCAAGTCAAATAATATTGATTCTCAATGTGACACAAAGACAAGTGATCACTGTAATACAACTTAAAAAGCAACCTGAAGAGCAGCTGAGGCAGGAGGAAATGGAAACTTGACAAGTGTTTTTGCAAAATGTCAGTAGAATGATTCTTTTAGGCGAGACAAGAAGTTTAAACATGCACAGGTAATTTAAACAAGCCTTTTCTGAAATTCCAAGAAAAGGAAAAAATGCTCTCTAATTTCCACTTTCTTAAATTGTGCTATTAGTATTATTATTATTATTATGTAAGTATCTCTGAACCAAATGTTTCATAGAATATAAATTAACACATCACTACATTTCTGCAGGAAAGTGTATTTAGTATACCAATAGGAACATAACTTTTCCAATTATCTTTATCTTTCTTACATCAAGGCTACCTTCACACAAACCCTTAAAAAAAGAAATGTTCAGAAAAGAGACTCTCTTAATATTCCTCTTAATATTAGATTTATATATGATATGTGGTTGTAAATTCCATGTGTCCCATTTATCATTTTTATTGATGGATTCAGCTGGCCGTAATACAAATTCCTGACTGTCTACCACCTCCAGTAGCACAATACATCACTACCTTTCTTTGAATACGTTAAGATTGTCACTGTGGTTCCTTCTGTCTCATCAGTGTGTGTCTTACACACATCCAGGCACGATGCAGGCTCTAGGACATGGATGGCTTTTCTTCCACTGGAGGAAAATCCTTGCTCAAACCCCAAGTGTGGAACAGGAGCCAAATGGACGCGAGTTGAAAAATAACTCTGCTGTGTCAGGGAAGTTAAGTCTCTTTTGGGTCAGCCAACCAAGTGAGTCGAGCTCTCCTGAGAAACATCCAGCACGAGGGGAGGAAGAGATGCAGGGGAGTGTCGGTACTGGAACGGCTGCAGAGAGCCACAGAGAGGTGCTGAATCATCTGATTCTTCCTACGTAAATCCGAGTCCTGTAGTACCAGATCCCTCCTGACTCAGACAAACTGACTCATCCTGTACCCTGCTTGTGGCTTCCCACATTTCTCTCATGACAATCCTTTAATATTCCCCCATGTAAATCAAGTCCCTTTGACACGATGGACACATTCAGCATGACAAGATTTTCTGTGTCAGGGCTCTTTTTCAGCTCTTTTTGCTGCTCCCCTGCATATCAAGCCTGAACCAGATCCCTGACTGTCACCCGCTGCCTCTTCAAAGCGTGAGCACACACACACACAAACTAACAAAAGGCTTTCTAAAAGCAAAAGACATCTCTCCCCAGTAACTTCTGGAGTCAGTACTAACAAAGCAATCCCTTGTTGAAAGATGTGTCAATAGGGACCAGCCCACTGGGTAAGAGAGGAGCAGGGAGTGTCTTTTAGCACTGGACTGTCCTCACCCTGCACCTGCTGGCTGCCTCTCTGGCCCTGTTTTCAGCTGTCCTAAACAACTTCTCAAAAATGAAGTCTGTACACGGCTCCCTCGAAAGTCTGATGGGAAGGGGATGGAAAAGACCGCACAAAACTGAGGTCTAAATTCATCTCAGCTGTTGAACAAGCTTGCTGTTAAAGTTATTACCCACTTCCCCTCTGCAGGCAATAAGAAAAATTAAGTTATTCCATTTCATGTATCTTACCTTGTGCTGTGGCCTAGGAGAAATCCCTGCTGGAGGTTTCTCTTTCCATTATTGACTAAAGTAGGAACCTGAAAAATCTGTGAAGACTCATTTGCTGGTTTTAATGACTAAGGTTATTCAAAATGTGTTCCACTCCTGAAGTGGCCTGTGTCTGCACTGCCTGTGTAGGTTGCCAGGTGCTCCAGGCAAAAAGGCGCCCTTCTTGGTGTTTTATACTGTAGTCATGAAATCCACTTCTTATGTGTGTTGATTGATATCTTGGGGACTTCAGATGTCATGCACAGCCATGGAAAAGCTCCCTGTGAAGAGCCAAGGTAATTGCAAAATGATTTTCAACGAGGCATGGAAAGGCTACTGCAGATCCATCTTTTGTTACGGTGCAGGTCCATCCTCCAGCCTCAAGGGAGGGGAAATGCACAGAATATATCTGTGTGTTTGATGGCGTGTTGAATTTCATACTGAGAGCACTTAGGAAAACAAGGATTCACATTCCAGCTACTGTAGGGAACATTTCAAACAAGCCTTTCAAAGGAGAAAAGAACAAGTCAAATCCATTATCTATAATTATATCTCAGGAATTTATAAGGGGAATGGGGCTATATTTTTCTAGGAAATTGTGTTAGTATCTCCAGTGTAGTATGGCTTAATATTTCTGCTTTCCAGCTCTGCACCCTCTTATTTGAATCCTCTTCTCTACATTCCTCTGGGACAGAAACACTTGGTACTGCCAAGTTCTCCAAGGATTAAAGCAGGGAGTTTGAATCTGCAGTTCAGAACATTGTGTGGCCCATGGGCAGGTCTGCAAAGCTCCATGAAAGGAGCAGTGAACTCAGGCTCAGACAGCTCCCTCACACAGAAACTCTAAAGGCTTTTGCCCCTGCCTTCGGTATCCTCAAACTGCAGGGGAGAAAGCACTGAAACAACAGAAACTGCAAAAGGAAATTAGAAATGAGAAAAAAGCCAAGCTTCACCTGCTGAAGATAAAAAATATTGGACCTTCTTGCCCAGAATTCTGGCAAACCCAGCACCTCTCTAAGCCCTTACAGTGAAGCAGGATGACTTCCTGAGGGTGTGTGCAGAGTAAGCAATGCAGCACTTTCCTGCAAACTCGGACTAAAATCCCCTGCAGGTCTGCTGAGAGATGCCAGCTCCAGTCCTGGGTGCCAAGTGGATGTGTCAGTGCAGGACTGCACTGACAGAGTCCAACAGAATTGATTAGTGTGGCACACCAGGGCATGCACACGATTCTATTACTTCCGGATCCACAACCAGAGCATATGAAGCTGGGTGAGAAACCTCGTTTCAGATAAAAATATCCAAAAATAGCTTGTTTTGCATGAATGCAAGTCTGCATTCTGAGATAAACAAATGTTCAGAAGAGTCCATCATAATGGCTCATAGTTCAAAGTACACCCCTCTGCCAGTGGGGCCAGTGGAGCATTTATCCATTTTCTATACTCTGGATAACTTCCACTGTCCTCTGCTCCTTTAGACGAATGTGCCCAATTTTCCCACTTTCCAGTTATTCACCAGGTACTAATATAAAGTAGTTCACGGGTGCCCTCACAAGGGCTTTGACAAACACCAAGGTGCTTGAATTCAGCCCTCCTTAAATGCACACTTCGTTGTTCATAGTGGAACCCAGGGATGTGCTGCAGCTCATTACACTGGCAAAGGGAAATATTGCACAATGGAAACGTGGTGCAAGAGACATCACCAGCGTGAGGACATAGTCAGTGCCTCACCGTGACTCTTGCACAGTGCCAAAAAAACTTGTCTGAGTTAATGTTGCCAATATTACACTACATTAATAGAAATATTACATTACATTCATTACACTGCCGTTGCATAAAGCTGCAAGATTCCAAAGCCAGCGTGCAGCACAGCCTCTTCCTCTGAGTGTATAAAAGCAAGCACCAGTGAAGTTTGCTTTATAATGCCAAATGCTTTAATATTACTTTCATAAGGAAAATCTGTCTTTATTTTCTGTCTCAGTTGTAAAAAAATAAAATATTTCCCTTCATATAGAGCCAGAGCAAGTCTTTGGTTGGATACATTCTTGTGTCCTTATTGAGACAGATATGATATAGAACACAAATAAAGCTTTGAGAAATGAACTGAAATGTATTTTCCACTCTCTTTGTCCTCTCCATCTGCAACGCAGTCATGGCCATAAGCAACATGGTTCCGTGGGTTATCTGTTTTTCTTCTGCTTCTGTTCTTACAGGTTGTCAGCATCTGTGCTCAGCAGGATCAGAAAGGATTGAGAACAAGTGGAGGTAGGCACAGGTGGGTCTGGCACATCCACATTTTCAGGCGACATGATGTGTTTCTACAGCCCGTTGCTTTCCTCTCATACAGATCACAGTGGGTGTTACTGCCCTTTTGGCTTTTTAGTAAATAACTCAATCCTTTCTGGTTTCCTTTTCTGTAAGACTGGGTTCAACCTGAACAGACTCAATCTTCCACTTCAGTTTCTTTACAGAGGTTAATGTGCAAGAAGAAAAATGAAGCCAATTTGGTAGCTACTTCAGAAGCATTTACTCATCTCAGGTATGCTGCAGTGTGTGGAGTGATGGAATTTACCGGGAGAAGAAAAAGGAGAAATGGAAAGTAATTAAGAGATTATGGGGGGGAAAAGAGAAACAAAAAACCCCCAAAAAACCACAAACAAACAAACAAACCACCAAAACAACCCCACACACACACAAAAAAACAAACAAAAAAACTAAACAAAAAAAACCCCAACAAACCTGAAAGTGAAGCAGAGATACAGAAAATTCTCAAATTCTCAAATACTTGTGTTCTGCACAAATTCTCAAATACTTGTGTTCTGCTGTGCTCTGAAAGAGTTAATCCTCGTGTCAGCCAGGAACCCAACTAATGATTCCTCTGCTCCTACCTCTTACATCAGCAGCAGATCAAGATCAAATTCGACATTGTTAAAATGCAGGGAATAGCTATAGGATGAATCCTTAATGAAGGGAGCAATAGGTCAAAGGGGCACATTTGTTATTCAATAATCCAGTAAAACTTTTCGATCTGCTGAACAAAATACCTCTGTGCAATGCTAGAAATAAATGAATTGGGTCCTTCTGACAAAGACAATTTATGTGTGAGATAATTTCAGGTCTGAAAGTCATCACAAGAGACTTGCTTCTGCCTTATAGTGTGGTTGTTGTGGTACCTTCCATGCCTTTCACATTTTAAATGATTGCACAGTAATTCCCAGGCTCCACACACTGAATGTGCCTCAAAGGCACCAGCCCTTGGTTCCTCAGGCACTGCCGCTATTTTGGAGGCAGTCTGTTCTTATTGAAACAATCATTTTTTTTTTCTTGAGAGGTCAAGCTAAAGGGTCGAACAGAGAAAAGAGATGCACACACAAACAGCAGATTCAAGGAGCCCCTTGCCAAAGGATGTCAGGGATGTAAAAGGTTTACATGGCTTCAAGGAGGGGACTGAGCAGGTACTCAGAAATGAGAGCTAATGAGAGGTTCTGGGCAGACAAATCACACACCAAGCTGACAAAAATCCCATAAACTCACCCTCAGATCTTGCACCTTCTCAATTCCAAACAGCTGAAATTTTTCTGAATCTCAGAAAATTGTATCTACAGACTTGGAACCTTTTTTGTTTTAGAGAAATTCAGTAAGGAATCAAGCATTCATACAGAGCTAAATGATCTATTTTGGCACAGCCATGATCCTTGCAGGAGACACTCCTGTTTTTGCTCAGAAAGTGTGTTTGCAGAATGCTTGTCATTCATGAAGAAATAAGAGTTTATAGAAGTTTATGCCCCATAAGCAATAAATATGGAATAATATGGTATACAGAAATATTCCCAAAACAAGGCTCTCTTAGAATATAGGATCAAATTCCAGCATAGTTGGAAAGTGAGAAAATATTTTTATGTTGATAAGAACGGCAATTAAAATCTTTAGTCAGATCTCAGGAGAAAAACAATTGCAATGTTTACAAAAAGGCTGAAGCATTATAATTCCACATAAGTGGCTACAAGAACCATTTGGCTTTCTACTGATCAAACTCTGTCTCCAAGTACTTGCTGCAATAGACAACAGAAAGTGAAAATCAGCAGAGATTTGAAAAACAAAATCATGCCAGAATTTTTTGTTTTGTTTTGTTTTGCTTGTGGCTCGTAACCAGATGTAGCATAATTATCATTTTGTAAAAGCTTTTTGGACTGGGTTTTGGGGGTGTTTCTGGTCTGCTTTCCCACCCTCTGACATAAACAAATAACCTGCAGCTGGTTTTGTATCCTGTATTTCAGATTCCCAGCTCCCTAAATCCCACATATGTGACTCTGTAAATGCACCAGCCACGGGAGCTGATGCAAGTGGCTGGAACCTCTTTTCCTGCTCTATAATCTAACGCACTTAGCGAGCCAATGAATATGTGGGAAAGGAGGGGCTTTCTGGCTGAAGAGCTCCATGCAGGGGAACAGCTGTTGAGCAGCAAAACCTTACCCAGAGCCAGGCAAACGCGTTCATTCACATCCTCGGTGGCTCTGTGCATCCAGGGCTGGCAAGGCAGCTACACCCCTCCTTCTCTCTCTGCAAAAAGTGAGCAAACTTGCGCAGGGGAACAGAAAGAGCAACGAACCTCAGCTGTGAAACAGATCCAGCAATGGCCTGGGTCAGTAATTTCTCCTGGTTCAACCACCTTGCTCTACATGAGGAACGTCTCAGGGGGTACTTAAACAGCACTGAGGATTATTTAGCCTTCCTGTGTGGGCCCAGACAGACCCACCTGTTCCTGCCCGTGGCTTTGGTGTACTCCGTGATCTTTGTTGTCGGGGTGGTGGGGAACTTCTTGGTTTGCCTCGTAATCCTCAAGCACCGGAACATGAAGACCCCGACCAACTATTACCTGTTCAGCCTGGCGGTCTCAGACCTGCTGGTGCTGCTTTTCGGGATGCCCCTGGAAGTCTACGAGATGTGGAGCAATTACCCCTTCCTGTTCGGGCCCGTGGGCTGCTACCTGAAGACGGCGCTCTTCGAGACCGTGTGCTTTGCCTCCATCCTCAGCGTGACCACGCTCAGCGTGGAGCGCTACATCGCCATCCTGCACCCGTTCCGCGCCAAGCTGGAGAGCACGCGCCGCCGCGCCCTGCGCACCATCGTGGCTCTCTGGGTGCTCTCCGTGCTCTTCGCCCTCCCCAACACGGGCACCCACGGCATCGCGCTGCAGCACTTCCCCAACGGCACCCTGGTCCCCGGCTCTGCCACCTGCACTGTGGTCATGCCCCTCTGGATCTACAACTGTATTGTCCAGATCACCTCGTTCCTCTTCTACGTGCTGCCCATGGGGGTGATAAGTGTGCTGTACTATCTGATGGGGCTAAGAGTAAGTCCTGCTCCAGCTGTGCTCAGTGTTTCCCTGGCTCATTCTTGTGTGTTTGTGTCTATATGTGGCTTTTGAGTGATTTTTGCACCTTTTTCTTGCCCATCTGTTTTCCCCCCAAAACAGCAAAAGTGTTTCTCAAACCTCTGAAAACAGTAGATCCAACTCCTTCTCTGGTGCAATCCTGTTCTGAAATTAATATATCTGAATATTAATATTAATATATCTGAAATCAATATATATTAATTAATATAACAATATCTGTGTTGGGGAGTAATTTACCCCAATCTTCTTATAAAAAACTTGCCATCACTGCTGCTTACAGCTTAATGTAAATGAAACACTCAACTCTGTAGATTGATTCCAGCCTCTCAGAGATTTACAGCTTTGCAGGAGGGACTAGAAAGAAATGAACCAAAAGGAAAATGTAAAAAGAATAAAAAGAAGCAGGCTAGTGATTGAATCTTGTGTACTATTTATTTTCCCTTTCCTTGTGACTGTAGAGTTTCCGTTGCATTACGTTCTTCTTTTCCTTCCCCGGAGCTGGTGGAAATATTCACTTGTTAAAACTCACAAAGCTCTCATAAACTGAAATTTTACCTTATTGCTGCAGCTAGCAAATTCAGCAATCATTTCTTTATATAACTACAGCCTTGTTTCACCAGGCTGCCTTAGAGCTTATATTCCTTCTCTCTTCAGAAACTGAGACTACTTTTACCAAGTATCCATCATGTAAATGTGTGGATAAAACAATCAGGATCACAGTGTTATAGAACTATGTAGCACAACACTGAAATGCACTGCTAATCACAGTGATTTGATGACTGCTTTCTTCTCATAAGTTACAGACATTTAGACAATATAAATCCCATTTTATTGCACTGAATATAACTTAAAGCTTACAAAGATGTGTCTGATCCCATAGCAAGAAAGGGAGACAAATGAACTTATGAAATAATGTGCAAGAAACTCAACCAAATCTCTGCTGGTGTATACATACTTTTGTTGCACTGGCTGATATTTACCATTACCTGAAATTATACAGAAGAAATTTTTACTTACCCAGGGAAAAAAACATGAAATATCTGCCAGAAACAGAGCAGATCCTCGAGGCAGTGAATGGGTTAAACTATCCCCAATGTCTGGAGGCTGTTCAGGGGTCTTTACATTTTTTCAGTGAAAAATAAGACCTGAAGGAAATGAAAGGTGTTGAAAATAGAGTTGTTACAAAAAGAAAAAGAGAAATCCCTGAATTAATAAAAAGAAGACTTGAAGGTTAAAGTAACTTCTATTTGCAGCAGCAGATATTCCTGTACCCCACCCCAGAAGAGAAACTCAGTACCAGATGAGAGCTGATCTCCCAGGACTTCTGCAAATTCACACATTTCTTCAAGCTGTCTTTCCTGAGGGCAGAAGTGTTCACCGTTTGTGCCTCTGTCTTTCTGTATATCCAGCTCAGACTTCCAAATTTTAACAGGATCCATCCTGGCTAGATCTGCATTATCTCCAAGCTGCACTGGGCAAGATGATTTCATTTCTTCAACAGAAGTGATAGAAGAATGATGTATATACATATCATTTTCCGAGAGGAAACACATTTTATCTGCTCACAGAGGATGAAATCTGTGAGGCTTTAGCAACACTCTGCAGACTTGTGAGTGCCATGTATCACTCACAGAGTGCAGTGGAAAAGCTCAGGGTTGATCCAAAGGTTGTACAACAGGTCAAATTCAGCAAACAGAGACGTAACCTTTCCACACCCAGGCTTTGTAGAAAGGGCATTTCCTCACCACCTCAAGCTTTGCCAGTGCAGGAGAGTCTCAGGATGCAATGCAGAAGGGAACAGGTGACCTGTCAAGCAGCCGTGAGAAGGCAGCATACATGGTTCATAGGGTACCTGAGTTAATTTATAATTCAATCCCTTGAAAAATGTAAAAATACATTTGTCTTTTTCACTGGGAAATGGTTGATTACCTCCTATTCTACTTGGATATAATTTTAAGGCTTGATGGTTTAATATTGCAATGTTATGGTCAATTGATCATTCCAGCACCAGGGTAAAGAAGAGGACACTGATCATTGCACTGTGAACTCATTAGGCCTGATTGTGGAAGCTTCCTGCTGCCTCTTTCATGGGGTTCCCATCACAGATACCTTTAGCAAAAATCCCTAAATCATCCAGGCTCCTCAAACCCAGTTCAGCTGTTGGGCTACTGATCTCACAGCCAAAGAGCTGAGGAGGAAGTGGAGAGGGACAAGATGAGAACATTGGAAAGCAGCTGCTCATGGAAGTTCATCCCTGGGACACTGATTGAGAGGGGATGGGATTGCTTGGGAAGAAGTCTGCATTTCAGTAGGATTCAGTGCAAGGCCCCTGCCCATTTCTTTCAAACTGATTCCTAAAAGGACACAGGTGTAGGTGCTGATCACTGCTTGTCTAAAAGTCATACTCTATTTAACAAGGGCTTCTGGCAGCATAGGCTGGATGATTCTTCTCCCAAAGTTCCAGCTCTTCTCTTAGTCTCTCATCCCCTCTGTAACTGGCAATAATAATAATTTGGACACACTGGCAATTTTATTTTAGCTGTCTTTGAAGCAAGACAATTTATTCTTGCCAATGCACATCTGGTCCAGATTTTATCATCAAAGTCTATTTCACCCCTCAAATGCCCAGCTGTTAAAACCAGAATCATCTGTGGACGGTGACTGCCTTTGGCTAATTTCTGCAGAGCCCAGCACAGCTCTTCCAGAGTCTGTCCCCTTTCCAGGAGGTTGTTCAGCAGTCCTTGTCCCAGTGGCTGGTTCTCCTTTGCCATGGGGGTGAGCTAAGGGCACACCAAGGCTGCAGCTCAGCAGCAACTGCTTCAGCCAAATCTCCGAAACAGGCAGGACTGTAATCTTTAGCACAAGCCTTGTATGGTTTAAATATCAATTTTTCCATCAGCTGGAGAGAAACTTTGATCACCACTAGTGTCAGAAAGGCCAAGGAGTTCACAGAAATCAGTTTGGCTTTTGCAGATTACAGAAAACAGTTCTTTTGCAGAGCAGCCTCACCAGGCTTGCCTGGGGGTAGGTGAGACCCTAATTTCACTCTGCCTTTTGATTTCTGGTGTGAAATGCTGTAGCTAATAAAGATCTGGGGGGGAAATCCAATTTTCAGCTTCTTGCTCCAGTCACTTTTAATTCTCTTGCAGTGAAAGGGTAGCACTCACCTCAAGCCTACATAGCCTCATAGATAACAGTGATGTAAAAGTAACCACTACCTTGGCTGGGGTTCTGCCCCACTCAAACCATTGGCATTAACTCAAGTTACAACCTTTGCCATGGACTCATTTATTTCTTTTTTGTAAGAAAATACATTTTTTGTATTTTGTCCCTGTTTGTAATGATTCATTGTTTTGTTAAACTGCAGCTGCTGAGTTACTCTTACCTGTTACACCTCCATCACTTGAGGCTGAAGAGGAGCCTTACAGCATCATCGAAATGACAGCAGGAAGGGGGAAAATGAACATACATGTGTCTCTGGTTTATTACAGCATCAGCACTCTGTACTCTCTGAGGCTTTGGAATATGCCTGGAGTAGATTACTGTTGAGACTGAAAACTACTGAAGGGAATCCAGAGGTTTTAATAAATCTGATCATTTATCAGTAGATGTGTTACAAATCAACTGAGTCTTTTCCTTAAGCAACTGTGGCTATGACTAAGAGTTACAAGGGGAATAATGTAAACCATGAGAGGCTGAATTGCACTATAATTGACTATAATTCCATTTACATGTTTTTTCCTTTTATAAATAGAATAAAGAGAACACTGAAAGAAGGGCTCATTTCATCATCCTTAAGGAAAAGTATTATTAATCAGAAATCAGAAAGCAAAGTCACAGTGTTAAAGGCAAAAGCAAATGGCACAACTAGCCTGTTTTCACAAAGTTTTTACAAATCCAGGGTGATTTCTATCTTCTCCCTCATTCCTGATATCGTCTCATGTGTAATTAAAAGTTTTGGTTCCAGTTTCTCTCACTTGAAAACAGCCAAAGCTGTTGGCTAATCAGGAGTTCCCACTGCAGGAAGCTGGGATCAAATATGAACTTTCCAGGGATGGTTTCTTTGGTATTCAAATCAATTGTCCTTTTTATCTAGACCTGATCTTTTCATCACCAAAGCACCAGTCTTCTCATCATAAACATACTCAGGAAGGATTTCAGGGATGATCAGATTATTGCTCTTTATGCCCATTTTTTTGAAGTCCAGGAAAAACTACTGGAGAAAAACCTCTCCTTGTTGTGCCTGAGCAGTGTGTGGCTACGTCTGTGTGTATCATGCACCCTGCCCATCTGCAAGGCAGCATTCCTGGGGTTTGTTCATTAGGTGGGTTGGATACCAACTAGTCTAAACACTCAGGGCATGAAACAAACTCCCTCAAATTATACAGGATTTTTTTCCAGTGATTACAGCTGTGTTGTGCTGAGGCCTCTCTTGGTATTTTTTGGATCATTGGTTTGTGCTTAATTGTGGGGAACACTTTTAGGAAAATAAACAAGCAAACAATGTTTTGCTAGAAGAGAAAATAATGCCTAGCAAAATACTGTTGAAATGGAACATAAACTGTGAACCAAACATTGACTCATTGAGAAAAGGTAAGTGGAGAAGTGAAATATAAATTTGCTGTAAGTATGCAGGTTCAGATGCCTAAAATCTGCAGATCGTTTTGAACCTAAAAATCTGAAGATTGTTTTGAACCTGAAGCTTCCATGTTTATCTAGACAAAAACTGAAATTTAAATGTAGAATTTTTTTTTTCAGTGAGTCCTGAGTGGCCTCAAATTTTGCTTTCTCAGACTACAACTATCAAAACATCAAACAGGCTATGTCTGGAGGGGATGTGATCTCTTGTCTAAGCTGTCCTTTGGTTTCCTTCCTTTTTCCAGTTGAAAGGAGACGAATCTTTGGAAGTGGAGGAAATGGCTGTGAATGTTCAGAGACCATCCAGGAAATCAGTCACCAAGATGTTGTGTAAGTAGTGACTCCTTCTGTGTTTTATTTACTGTAAACGAGTGTGACCAGACCCTGAAGGGTATCGAGCCAGTTCGTCTGATACAAGAGTTATGAGATGAGTAGCTGTTATATTAAAAAAAAAATGGCTTATTGCTGTTTTATCTGGACTTGCAGGCCACAGGAGTGAAGCACCAGGGGTAACTACCAAAAGACTCAGAAAGCAAATTTTCCTCCCCAGCACAAGAGGAGGTTGAGCAAACCTACGTGGCAGATGCTTGCATGGCCATTCTCCAACATCCCTCACTCCAAACGGGCTCTTGCAGCCCTCCAGGGAGGATCCCTTTTTTTCAGAGTGCAGATAGTCTATCTTGTACATTTTTTTACAGAATGTACATCTGTTTTGCATTACACCACGGGCTCTGCTCATGAGCAGGAATCCCAGAGTGGTTCCAGTTGGAATGGTCCACAGCGTGCCAACTGGTCCAACCTCCCTGCTCGAGCAGGGTCAGCCCAGAGCACAGGCATGTGTCCGGATTGTTCTGGAACATCTCCAGTGAGGGAGAGTCCACACCCTCTCTGGACAGCCTGTCCCAGTGTGGGGTCACTGCAAAGCAAAGAAGTTCTGCCTCATGTTCAGGAGGAACTTCCTGGGCATCAGTTCCTGTCCTGTTGCTGGACCCCACCAAGCAGAGCCTGGTGCATCCTCTGACGCCTCCCTGCAGACCCTGACAGACTTTGATGAGGTCCCCTCTCAGCTGTCTTTTCTTGAGACAGTCCTGCCAAGCCACACGCATCACCTACTGCTAGCTTAACCACTTCAAAGAAAAGCTGGACCTAAGCAGACTTGCACATTGTTTAACATTCAAGAGAACTTGTGCTCCAATCACCCTGAACGCATTCACATCGCTTGCTAATTTGAGGCTGTCTTTAAGGCAAAGTTCACCTTGCTACTGAGATAGTGTTTATGCAGCAAACAGAAATCACCTTCAATATTTTCTGCAACAAGGTTATTCTTCTGAGCAGCTTAAGTCACTGGCTGAACCAGGAAACTGTACTTTGGAGCCAGCCTGGTTTTCTGAGCCTGGAATGGATTTGGGCTCCACATATGCCCCAACACTGCCTGACAGTTCCTTGCTCTGTTTGAATGTAACTGTGTGTGCATGCATTGGGTTATCCAATACACAAATTAGTGGAAAGATTGTTCTTTTAGCTGGTAATGGTAAGACAGAAAGGATGGCAAAATTTTGAAACCATGAATATAATTTATAAATTAAGTCTTCCATCCAGCTTTCTGAACTCTCTGCTCTGAGGGCTGGTGAACCATATCCTCCCATTTCTGACCAGTTTTTCTTCTCCCCTTTCTCCATGCCAGTTGTCCTCGTGATAGTTTTTGCCATCTGCTGGGCTCCATTCCATATAGACCGACTGTTCTTCAGCTTTGTTGTGGAATGGACTGAGCCTTTGGCCAATACATTCAACTTAATTCATGTGGTGTCAGGTAAAGCTTTCTTCTTCCACTTGCACAGGGAATGGCAAAAAAAAAAGTATTTGTGAGTGGTTTTACTTGGAATGTGTAGTCATTTATTGTGTAGGGGACATGAGACTTGCATGAGAAACCTTCTTGAAGTTTGGTGGGCAGTGAAGAGAACAGTGCCTGAATAAAAGCTGCAGGCAGGTTTCTGCAGCTTTCAAGATCTGGACATGTTGTCAAATTCAGTGTCTGAATATTCACAAAGAATAAAAGGGGGAAAAAAAGAAGGATATCATGCATCATTACTAGCTGCTTTTAACTCTTGGGAATGTTCAGAAGTAAGGACTGCTGTCATTCAGCTGCTTTTAAGGAGTACACAGGAGCAGGCAGCATCCTCCACAGGCTCTCTGGGGCAAAGAGAAAACCTTACCAAATGCAAGACAAGAGCCTTACATACTGCTCAGCAGTGGGTGATGAAACCAAATGTTTATGGCCTTGCCAACTGAAAAATGAAAGGCTTTTCAAAGAGGAATCTTATTTTCAGTCTGCCATGGGAAAATATTGAATGTGGCCATTAGGCAGCTCAGACAAATCCAATCTTGTGCCATTGTCCTGGTGAGTTGTAGGAAATTAGCTTCCCCTGGCTGGAAGTTATCCTCTGACAGCTTTGATGGGGCACCAGCTGTGCAAATCCTGCTGTGGGGATGAGGGCAGTGCTGGAGGCTGGTCAGGGCAGCTCAAGAGAGAGCTGGTTCCTGAACAGCTGGAGAGAGTGAGCTCCAGTTCACATTCCCTCCCACTTTCCTTTCACTGCAGTGAAAGCTGAGCTAGCCTTGGTGAGACATCCCTCTGCCTGTGCCAGGAAGGCAGCAGAGCTCCGCGGCTGCTGTCTCCACCCTTGCACCCAAGCTTGGTGGAGCTGTATAGGCAATGAAGAGATTTTTCCTCTACTGAGATTGTTTCACACACAAATGAATGTCTGTCTCTTCCCCGCACCCTTGTTCTCCCAGGTGTCTTCTTCTACCTGAGCTCTGCCACAAACCCCATCATTTACAACCTGTTGTCCCAGCGCTTCAGGATGGCTTTCCTCAGTGTGATTTCTCCTAGCTGCAAGCACTGTGCCCCTAAACACCCCACTTGCAAGATTTCATCCCAGAAGAGCATGTTTGTGATCGAGGGCCACATTCTCATGGACTCTGCTGAAAACACCAGTCTCCCTGGCACAAACAGGACATCTGTCAGCAGCTCTCAGCTCTCCACTGGCCTGTGACCTTCCATGTTGTGATCCAGGTGAGGGAGAAGTTTAAGAAAATTACTTTGAGAAACAAAAGCAGAAGAAAACTTCCTAAAAGACTGATTTCAGCAAGAATTGCTCAGGAGGTGTCCCACTGAATGAATGAAGAAGAAGACTGTATTTAGGATGTGTTGTGGAAGCACTGTATTACCCTCAAGCTAATGTGAGGGCTGGAATTCTGAGTTTGCTCACTGCAAGCTGTGCCAGCAAAGAGCTGCTTTAAAAGGTGAGAGACACTCCCAGTGTTGCCAGCACAGGACAGAGAATCAGCTTAGCCAAGTCTTACAAATGGCTTTTTGTGCAGCAACCAAAACATCAGTTTTTACTTATTTTGAAATGGGACAACTTTCTGCTTAAGCCTTGTCTACCCACTTCTAGCTCTTAGGTAAGCCAGTCCCACTTTCCTCTGCTATGACCTTCTTGAGGGTATGGCTGTTGCAACCCTCTCCTGTCAACATTTGCAAGCAGGCAAGAATGAGAGCAGCTGAGAGCTGGGCTGATAAACACCAGCTACCACCAGTAGCTATTTCTGGGCCAGAAGAACCAGGGAGCCAATAATTGTAAAATAAACGTATAGCAAACTTTTGCTTTCTGAGCTTCTTATCATTACTTCAACTTTGGATATTTATGTGTTGTCTCCACCAGTGAAGCCCTGTGGTTGTGCTTCAGCAGACTTCACTCCTCCTACACCAGGTGGATTGCAGAAGTCAGAGATCCATGTGGATTAGCAATCACCAGGAAGGAGCCTGGACAGCAATCACAACAGAGGGAATTGGGACAAAGCTAATACAAGGGCAATAAAAAAGGGGAGTTTTGCAGGGATATTGCATCTACTAAATTCAGTTTTTGCCATAAAGCACAATACAAGGTCTGAAAAACTTTCCTGCAACCCAGCAGTGCAAACATATCCTGAAGGCAGTACACTTATATCTGAGCTGACAAAGTCCTGGGCTCTGCTGACTGCAGGGACAGGACCCTATAGCATTTTGCCAAGGGATTCAGGGAGGGTCCATTATGCGATAAAGAATTTTGTAAAATTTTGTCTCACGGGTTTCAAAGCCTGTTCACTGTGTTTCAGGGAAATGCCTCCCGTGTGCATCCTGACACAGGGCTGGGTTTAGCCCCCACGCTGGGCTCAGGCTTGGCACGCACTGCCACAGAGAATCATCCCATGAGTGTCACCAGGGGACTGGCAGTTACTTACACAGTCAGAGAACACAGAGTTACCACAGCAAATAAGAACATTGGTTCCTGAAAGATGATACACTGCACGCATAAAGACATTTTTCATTCTGGTCGCTGGGCATCCAGATGACATTTCCTGCCAAGGAGGAAGGGATTGTATTCCTGGTTACCACGGCCTCTCACTTTGCTTGCCCCAAAGTTTTCTGTTTTATTCTCACTGTGGGACTCCTAGGTGGGACACTCACAGCAGCTTGAGAGTCCCCTTTTCCTGGGGCATAAGGGGAATGTTTTTAGACCATTTTTACCACCTGCAGTCTTGAGAAACAAGCCTTGCAGAGGGGAAGAGCTGCAGACAAGGCCTGCAGAGAAAAGGCCATTCCCGCTCCCTCAAGACACAGCTGAAATGCTTTGCCACCCCCAAGTGGACACTCGCATTTTACCAGTGACACTTACATTTCTAAGCAGAAATTTCGCATCGTTTTTCCCTCTGCCAGAGATTACAGTGTGTTTGCCCTCTGGACAGGCCACGCCAGCGGTGCCTTGCTGCCTGTGGGCTGGCCCTGTCCTTGTTCTCCTGCCTGAGCATTGCTCCGAATTCTGTGGTCCCACCAACCACTCGAGGACCACCTGGGCGGTGGCTGTGCTGGATTTCCTCCCTCACCCTGTGCCTCCCTTGGGCAGATCCCTCACCGAGCCCAGGGGTTTTCCCTCCCTGTGCCAGCTGGGTGAAAGCTGCCCTAGACCCCAGCCAAAGGGGTGAGGAGACGCTGCAGTTTGACAGAGTCACGCATCCAGCGTGGGGTGGAGACATTCCTCCACCAGGTTTTGTGGCTCTTTCGATGCCTTTATGCATTCAGAGTGAGACAGCATCTTGTGTTGGTGCACAGAGAGCCATCCATGAGGAGGAGCCAACCATGAGGGGGAGCCAACCATGAGGGACAGCCATCCATGAGGGGGAGCCATCCATGAGGGAGAGCCAACCATGAGGGAGAGCCAACCATGAGGGAGAGCCAACCATGAGGGAGAGCCAACCATGAGGGAGAGCCAACCATGAGGGAGAGCCAACCATGAGGGAGAGCCAACCATGAGGGAGAGCCAACCATGAGGGAGAGCCAACCATGAGGGAGAGCCAACCATGAGGGGCAGCCATCCATGAGGGGGAGCCAAACATGAGGGGCAGCCATCCATGAGGGGCAGCCATCCATGAGGGAGAGCCAGCCATGAAGGAGAGCCCTCCATGAGGGCGAGCCATCCATGAGGGAGAGCCAACCATGAGGAGGAGCCATCCATGAGGGAGAGCCATCCATGAGGGAGAGCCAGCCATGAGGGAGAGCCATCCATGAGGGGGAGCCAGCCATGAGGGGGAGCCATCCATGAGGGGCAGCCATCCACGAGTGGTGCTGCTCTCTTCTCTCTTCATGGGAGAATCGTGACCTTCTGCTGCAAAGCTCGGGGTTGATAAATGGATCCCTTGACTTGCAGGTGAGCACACAGATCTGCGGACAAGGGTTGCGGGGTGAAGCTGGAGGGCAAGGATTTCATGTGATCTTAAACAAAATGGCCACATTTTTGTCCCAAGGGAAGGCAAAAGGGTTTTGTGAGGAAGGGGAAGCAGGGGTGGGAGGAATGCGTGTGGATGAAGAAATTTTAGAAGAGAAATAGTGAGAAGCAAATCATCAGTAAATCACCTGGTTCTGAATTAGCTTATTTTTATGTCCTAAAAGCAGTTTTTATCACATTTAATTTGTTGTTAGTCAAAAGTAGTGATACTCATAAGCAAAAATTACTGAGCTTTTTTGGCCAGATATCAAAATCAAAGCTGAAAACATTTAGTCTTGCACCAAACCAAACCTTCTGTGAAAGTGTTATTGGGAGAGACATGTCAAAACTCCTCTGAATTCTGCTAAAAATAAAATAAATGCAGTGAAAAAAATGCGGACTAACTGGAGACTCCAAGTTAAGTTCCCTGTGACTGCACAGCTCGGTACCCCGTCGTTCCTGAGGGAGGATCTCTAGAAAATCATTGATGCACTATGTCCCTAAATGTAGTCCATGTCCACTGGAGGCTTTTCTTCCTGAAAGGTCGGTGCTTGAGTTATTTATCACTCTGCTCTGATATTTACCTCCTGCATTCCGAAAGCTGGATCCAAAGATGAAAAAAACAGGAAGATGGATAGAGATGTCATGAAAGCTGATGCTATTCCTTTATTTATACATTAAGGAGCTTTCATAGCCAAGTGCTGAAAAATGTTGGCAACTGGCTGAGAAAAAACTCCTGTTGCACAGAAATGGAGAACAACTCTCTTTCCCCTGAAGTGGTCTGGTGTGATAAAACTGTATTTGTTTGAAATCAAGCGTGACTTCATAGACAGACCTGTCTATTGATTTATTTCTCTGCTTCTGTTTCCCTCTGGGAAACGTGCAAGTATGTGAGCAGAAAGTGTGGAGAGCAGGGGCAGTGCTCCAGCACTGTGAACAAAGTGTGGAGAGTCTGAAATGTGCTGCAAGGAAGCATTCAAAGGGGAGAAGAATTGTGTTCCTTCCCCATGAGAGATGCTCAGATCTAACACCAGGTTCAATTATAAAAAACACCATGAACAGCAGGTGGACAGTTCTGGTAAGTTTATATGATGAGTTTTTGAACACCGCTGTGGTTTGAAGTGTTTAGACCACAGTTTATCAGTAAAACTAAATGTACACTTCAGCTTCAGAGATGATTATCTGTATCTGCATGTAACATGAAAATAAATATGCTGAACTCTGTCTTCCTAAGCCTGGTCCATGCTCCAGAAATCCTCGTGCTTCTTGTTTCTCCCTCTGATTTCACCTGAGCAGCAGAAGGTGGAGATTCCCCAGCTGCTCAGCCAGCACCAAGTGCAGGACACCAAGGACTCATTACAAGTCACAGTACTTTAAAAAACCACCCATATTTCAGCCGGTATATTTGCACAAAACCAGCATTAATACCCATGGGCCTTGTGGCATCCAAAAATTCTGCACAACTCTTCCTACAGGCGAGGAGGTTAAAAACTGGGCAGCACAGTTGTCATAGCCAGGAGAGGGTCCCAAAGCACAAACTGCTCCTTCCCAGCCTGTGGAATAGCCAGGTCTGCTCTCCCCTTCTGTTTTATCACAGTTGTCTCATTTTCTCTGCTGTTCATTTTGACACTCGCTAGTATTTTCCCCACTGAGGTTTCTTTTTCTACAAACTAGCAAATTGCTGAGCTGTGGCATTTCCATATCAAATGGATATTAATGTAAGGAGGAATGTGATAATGAAAGCAGAATGAACAAGAAATCAAACAAGCTCTTGCAAGGATTAAAATTTGAGTTTAGAATTTGGTCCAAGTCAACGCAATGATGGCAAATGTCCTTCAGAGTGAGCTGAGGGTGAAAAGAGTTTGCAAAGAAACTGCAGAAAATTGCCCAATCTGGGCCCTGCAAGTTTCTCTGCCTAGGAAAAAAGCACTTTTGAGTTGGTTAGGGTAGGTCACCATGCACCAAAATGCAGTGAGCATCTTGTGCATGACTCCCTGACTCTGAAAAAGGAATTTGCCATGTAAAAAATGGACCATAACGTAAGAACCTCTCCAGGAGAGTTAAGGGTTGTTGATTTTCTTCCACATTTCTTTCCATTTACATTCTGGGTAGTCAACTGCCTGCTTTGGTCATATCTGAGACACAGAGCTGAGCTCATTTGCCACCAGAAGTAGAAGACTTTCTGTTACTGTCTAGACTTTGTGAAACCCTGAAAAGCTCTAGCTGATGTTTTTCAGGCAAATTATCTTAAATCCACTTAATTTTTAAAGAAGAATTAATTTTAGGTGTATGGGAGCTGTTGGGATAATTTGCTTCCCACTAGGATAGCTAATTCATGAATGAAATACTGAGGTTCTTATTGTAAAAGCCCAAATAACTTTTGTCTTGCAGCCTCAGCTTACACTGTTCAATGAAATGCAGCAAGTTCTTTCCCAGAAGAACAGGATTTTGTTTGATTTTTTGGCTAGAGGCAGGTTTTCCAAAAGACCCTTGGACTCAGATGTCTACAACATGATCTTCATCAGAGGAAATCTGTATTCCTTTTCTAATTAAATGAGGGAGGAAAAAAAGCTGTGCTAAAATCAATTTATCTGACCTACTTCAGTCATCTACTTTAGGTGCTTTACAGGTAGTTTTTATGCATATCTCCTGCAGCTGAAAAACACAGCCAGGCAACAAGGTACAAGTCACCTTGGAGTGCTGTGTGTCCTTTGTTGCAGAGCAGGTGTGTTTATCAGACCCTTCCAATTTGTTTCATTTCTTCAGAACCCAAGAGACTCCCTTAGAAATGACTCACTAGGAAAATCATGCTCCAAGTGAGCAAAGCAAACGGCTCACAGCTAAATCACCACTAAACAGTGGGAGAACAGCACCCTCAGGGGCTCACCTACCACTTTGCTCACTGACCTGGGGCTGCTGCCTCTGGGACACCTGGGCTACACTCAAAAGGCAGAGAAATTCCAACAAAGCTCTAGCACGTGTAGAATTTGCAGCATTTGTTTGCAACCTTGCAGTTTTCTTTCCTTTGCTTCCACAGGAGATGACAAGGGCAGGAAAGAGATCTGTCCTGCCGGAGAACGTGCTAAACAGCTGCCTGAACTCAATGGAAAGTCTCCAAAAAGAAGTTTTTTCATGACTGCAGTGCAGGTGGGTTGGGCAGCACAGAGCAACCGCAGCAAAAAAGTACAAGAGTCGCAGTTTGAAAGAGTCGCGGTTTTAGGAAACAGAAAAACTCACCAGACTCTCTGTGAGGAAGGAAATAAAGCACTAACACAGGAACTTGGAGGTATGTTTGACCATGTTTATTTAACCATGTACACACTGGGTTTTGTTAGCTGGCTTGGTGTTAGGGAACTCCTGCATGCAGAGGGGTTTTTTGAGTGTGAACAGACCTGGTTAGCACCACAAAACTCAGCTTCCCCTAAGCCCTACACCACTGTTTCCTCCCAGCTCAGGTCACCTGCTCCCGCAGAAAAACAAACCACAGAAACAGCAGCACGTATAAATTTCCATTTCAGTAGCACTGGCAGGACCCTCCATTGGAACTGAGACACTGGCAGCACGCTCTTAGCTTAAAATTCTGCACACCAGTTTGTGTTCCTGCGTGTAACAAAGATGAACAGCAGTTGACACTGGCCCAGATATATCCAGATAAATCTGCCTTGGTTATGTATCCCAGTCCCAAGACGAGGGGCTGAGTCAGGTGGAGCTGGCTCTCCCTGCTTATGACATTAAACAGTCCCAAAGCTGAGGCTCGCATGGCAGCCTAGCAAATCCCAGCACACCCACTGCACTCCTCCGAGAGGCAGCAAGCACTGCCAGACGTGATTCATCCTCAGCACAGCCCAGTTTTCGTGTGTCTCTTGCTTTAACAGCAAGGAACACTCATATAAGTGTTAGTCTGAGTCTGGTTCCTTCCGGTCTCATTTCGTTCCCTATCTTCCCTCCCAGGAGGAACAGGTATATTGAAAATCATCTCTTCCCCCCATCCATCCAGTCTTTTTGCTGCTAAGAAATTCCACTGAGGATTGAGTCTTTTCTCTGCAACTTTATTTGCCAGCTGTAGGGTTTTCACACCGTTATTTGTATTCCAGTCCCGATTTCAATTACCTGGCTAACCTTTTCAATTTTCACAGAGAGTGAGAATCAGAAGACAGCAGGTCCTTTATTACAGCTCACACTGGCGGGGAATTCTTCACCCCACTTCCCTCCCCCATGTTTGCAGGAAAGCTCTGTGAAATTCAAACAAACTCATTGATAATAACTTGTCTATTTACTTATGCTTTGCTGGCTGTTAAATATTCTGGTCCTTTCCGCGGACCTCTATTCCATCCTCCTTTTGGCCTGAACGTACTGTATTTTACACCATTTCTAAAAGCCAAGGAGAAGCAATCTTAAGCCTTCACCCTGATGCTTGACTCCAGTGGGAATTCTCACCAGGGTCAAACACTGGAGAAGTTAAAAGCCTTGTGCTTTGACAGGGGCTGTTTGCTGATCTTTGATAAGCAAGATGTGGTGGTGGCCAGTCCTTGTGTCCATATCTCAGAGCACTTCCCAGTGGAGGCTCAGGGCGTTGGAGGAGTTCCCTCAAACGAGGGGTAAGTCAGGCAGAGGACACCACTCTGCTGATCCCAAAGCCACTGCTCTGCCTCTGAATTGTACTGGCCACAGCTGTCACCCCTTTTGCCTTTCTCAATTCTCCAAGTCACACCACTCCTTCTAGCTCCTTCATTATTCTGAGCTCTCGACCTAGCAGTCATTTCCATGCCCGTGCTCTGTCTGCGCCATCACTCAGCCATCCAGATGCTAAAAATGGTTTATTTTATTGGGGAGGGGAGAGGATTTAACGCAAAAGACCTGTTCCTTAGCAACACCTTCCTATCTTTCTTCTTTTGTTATTTCCAGCTCATTATCTTTGCCCATGTTCAACTCCAAATTGACTTAATTACAGACAGATTTCATATCTCTCTAAACCAGTAGGGGCACTTGTAAAACATCCCTCCAGTCAATAGTAAATGAGGGCCTTGGCCTATGCTAAGTAGGCTTTGGGAAAGGCAGCTCAGCTGTGCCTGCCCCGCTCCCTCCAGAGACCTCTCCTGGTTGCTCCCAGCTCCTGCTGTTCCTTTTCAGTGAGGCATTTCATCTCTCCATTTTACAGCCTGTCCAAGCTCACCACGACCCCTGAGCTCCACAACAGTCATCAGTATAAATCACCAGGTGAACGCCTCTCTTATGCAGATGCCAAGGGCGCTGCAACCTTTCCACCTCCTCTCTCCATATTCTGACAGGGAAAAAGAGCCTCAGTTCAAAGTCTGTGATTGGAATCTGTCCTGGGTACAAATCTGAGCTAAATCTGAGCCAGACTGAGTCTGAACATTGGATGTGCTTGGTCCAGGATGACCTCTGATAACTTACACAATTGGTAGGTCAAAGATCTCTCTTGGTTAATGCAGCTGTGTTTGCCTAAAAGTCGTACACCAACGACAGCTCTCTCCTTGAAAATCCCCTCTGAGATAAAAACACACCAACCTGACTAGACCCAGGGCAGCCCCTCATTCCATATCCTGTCCTTACTCTGTGATGCCAGGTTTCCTTTGGAAATCAGGATCAGGATCTGTCTCTAGCAGCTGACTGTTGCTGTTGGGGTGGCCACGACACACATATGGACAATGCCTCGAACAAAGGCAGAAAGACATTTATTCAAGGAAACAATCTCTTTTATACAGTTTTGTATGTTATCATTTGTGTTACATATTCATTGGCTGCTAAATGACTACAATAGATTTATTGGCTATTACTTAACTACAATATACTACCACTGGTTACCTATCATGTAAGCATTAAAGCACTCAGGAAAATAGCAGGTGCAATATGTTGCTGCTTTCCCCTTCTATTGTTTATGCTTCGTGCTCCTGCTAATGTTACAATTCCAATGGGTAAAACCGAATTCTCAGGGATATACAGTGATTGTGCCTAAGTCAAAATCTGGGAAAGTTTCAGACTGACAGTCTGTTTCCACAGCTGACGGGTTCCTCACCATCTCGTAGATAAATGAGCAGTGCTGCATTGCTGTGTCTTGCCATTCACAGAAGTTCTCCACTGGCAGAGGGAATATCTCCTTCCTTCTGCTGGAGGCCTAGGAGCTATCACCCAGCCAGGACACCTCTTCCTAAACCCACCAAGTGACTCCTCACTGATAGAATCTGGGTGCTGCACTGAGGATGAGGGGAGATCTGTATTCGCACAGTGAGGGAAGTGTTGTCAGAGAGAGCCACCAACAGAACCGTGTTGAGGGCGTATGAAGCACAAGGAAACCCTCTACAAAGACATAGGGGGAACTGAACTCCCACCAGCAATGAAAAAGGGAAGGCTCTATGTCAGTTTTAGAGGAATCAGACAGCTGTAATTCTACCACTAGAAGAGGACACCTTTGGTTTCTGGAAAGGAAGGAAAGCCTGAGTGATGATGCAGGTGGTTCCTCCTCATTCAGGTGAGCATTTCTTCCCTGCAGCTTGCCACCCTGGAAAGTAGAACCACAGGTTAAACTGGGATGGGTTTCTCCCCTCACCATGCAGAGGCAGAGCTGCACATCATGCAGTATCCTGGTGCTAAGTACCTCAAACCCAGGCAGCAGAACTTCGTTTGTAGAATGCAATTCACTCTGCCCCAGAAGCTTCAGGTTCTTCCCCTTCTCTTTTGCCCCTTTCTTTCTCACCACTTTGGTCTGCAGGGAGAGAAGCCATAGGTAGGGTATTTCCTCCCTACTTCGTGAGATCACTTTCAGAATTTTCTACCTTGGTTGAACCACGTCACATTTACCAGCTCAGCAGGAGACTGTCCCCAGCGTCTGTGTTTATGCTGGAGAGGTCTGAAGAAGCCAAGGAGCAAATTTCTGCCCTGAAATCTGAACGCGTGGCCTCTAAAAAGCATTTGTACACATCATCCCCAGATTTACAGCCCAACCACACTAGGCAGTGCCACTGGAGGTCAGTCTTGTGCCACTGGAAGTCAGTCTTATGCCATGGAAACCTGTGTGGGACCGAGAACTGGGGTGCCCTGATTCCCAGAGGCCTTGGGCGCTAAGCCTGCGTTTGTGGTACACAGGACACCCCAAGAGAAAACCTGTTCCAGCTCCTCCGGTGTTGATTTATGAAGTAGAGATTCTTCACGTTTCCATTTCTTTTTTTCTCAAAACTACTTAGTGGTCTGTTGCTGGATAAGCTCAGCGAGAGATTCAGGTGTGTTCAGTCAGCACAGGCTCACGGAAAGCCAGGCTGCTCCTCAGGTCCCAGCCAGTGCAAGCCGTGCTAACACAGATGGTGAGTCAGGCTTGGCCACCTCATCCAAACCGGCTTGGAAAATGCTCTTGTTTTGGGACAATTCTCAGTCTTTTGTTTCACAGGGCATGGCAGAATAATTATATACAAGTTGCAAGCTCTGGATGAGAAATCAGGATATTGATTCATGATCAAAACAAGTACAAGCTCAGATATATCTAATTCAGAGCCATATTCCTTGCCAGTACTTACAATAAAGAATTCCTACACAGAATCCCATTTGAAGGGTCACTTCCTCCCACTCTTTCTGTGAGACCCTCCAAGAAGGGCTCAACAAATATTTAATTGGAAACAAAACCCTTCAGCTAAATGTCTTGTTAAAACAGATTTTTCCTCACTCAAAAAAAATTTTAAAAAATTTAAAAAAAAAATTGTGATTTTACTACAGGATCCCACAGGTACCAGTGCAAACCCAGCTCTGGCTGTGCCAGGTGAAGTCAGCTCTTGGTAACTCTTATGCCTGTAGAAAAAATATTCATCAGTATGGTCCGAGTAGAAAATGGAGACTGAAATGCTCAGCTGAGATTGGCTCAAGTTACTATCCCACACATATTCCTTATTTCACTTTCAGGTTGACTTAATTTTTCTCTCTAGATCGAGGATGGCAGAGCTGTTCTCTGCCCTGCCTCCAGCCAGGCCACATCTGGAGTGCAGGGTACATCATCCACACTCATTCACTGAAGCTCAAGTCTGAAATGAGAGCCAGCATCACACAAACCCTCTGCTGGCCCCTGCTACAAACAGCCTTAAGCACAGACTTCTTCTGCTGTGCTGTAACAATTAAAGAGCCATTCCTTTCCTGCTATTTTTCTAGCACAGCAATAGAAATATTGATCTCCACCACTGGCTTCTTTCCTGTGAATGATCAGCTATCCTTTGGTGTTAAACAAACTGCAATTATGCATTCTAAATAACCAGAGAATCACAAGGGTCCGGGTGCCTTCTGCTCTCTTACCTCTAATTCCCATTCTCATTCCTGTCTGCATGGCCTTGGGCATGCCACATCTTTCCAGGAAGTGAAAAGCAGCATCCATCCCTCTGTCCCACACTCACCTCCTGCCTCAAGGAACAGCAAAGTTCTTCCCGAACCCAGGCAGTCCTGAAGAGGAACGGGAGCAGACAGAAAAGAGGAGACAGAGTTGGGTCACTGCAATAACTCAGTGATAGTGGCTCCCCATAATTAGGAAAGAAAACCCACAGCATGGCCATGGCACTGGAATCACTACTGGGAAGATGTGCTCCTAAGCAGCCAGGACCTTGGCAGCCCCTTGGTGACACAGGCAGTCAGAGACAGCCAGAACCCAGGCAGGCAATGGGAAAGGACAGAGACAAGAAGATTATGAACTTTGGCAGAGCCCATCAGGTGTCCTTGCAGTGCTGCCACCCCGCTGGGTGCTGGAAACTGTGTCAGGAGAGCGGGGTGCACTGCTGTCAGTGTGATCCACTGCGGCAAATTCCACACCAATGAGCCCCGGCCGAGGGGAGATTCACATCCTTTGCTTTGCATATTCATCACCTTTGCATGTAGAGCTGAAATAACCTTAGTGAGGAACAGAGCACAAGCCTCTGTCATTCTGCCTGCAGCATTCACCACTAGAGCTCTTCCTTCCTCTCACAAGCCACACATTTTCATTCCTTTTTGGTTTCTTTCAGTTTTTTTTGGTGGTGGTGGTGGTGGTGGTGATGGATTTCCCCCCCTCCCAGTTCCTTTGCTGCAACATTTGTGCTGTAAGCTACAGCAGATAACACGACAGGTTTTCACCAGGATGGTTCCTTACCACTTTCTTATGGGGTATTTATTTTCTTGTGAATTTTTTGTACCTTCACAGACGGGGCTGAACCATTTACCACTGTCAATGAGTCACAGTAGCTAAACCCTTGTTTACTGCCAGGCTGGACCAGCTGTGGAATATAAGCGTGCTAAGGACAAAAGGTTTGAACCAGGGATATACCGAGCTGTTCATATTTAAAGAAGGACTGGGAGGAAAGGAAGAGTTTAGAAAGTATCTGGGTAAAAAATAGCTCTATGAAAGCAGGACAGCTGCAAGTCTCTGTGAGCAGGACCCAGCTTCATACATTTTGCCTCATTTACTCCATTGATCTGCCCAGCACATTTTGGAGTCAAGATCTGCTCAACCTTCCCAAGACCATCTCTCTCTCTCTCTCTCTTTCTCTGCCCTTGCTCTCCAGAGCTTCAGGCTGAGTCCTGATCATGACCCAGTGACAAACTTCTGCCCTGGGCATCACTGGATAAAAAAATACCGTTGCTGAAACACTCAGGGGTACTGGTGCATCACTCTTCAGTGATGCTCTGAGGGAAATAGTGCTTGTTTTAGAAATGCTAAAACAAAAAGGCTTATGGATACTGAGGGGTTTTTGTTAGTTTGACTCTGGCAGAAGCAGCCTTTCGATCCATTTATCAAGCTGCCTGCAGCTGCCATTTCAAGGCTGATGAAGATATAATAAACAGTAAGCCAAAAAAAGTCCTTTGAAAGGTGCACCCAGAGCAGTTTAATAAATAAAAGATCAGGGGCAGGGGGGGGAAGAGAAAGAAAAATCATCAGTGCAAGTTTTGACTTTCCTCTGCTGTCCATTTGATAGCATAAATTTAAATAAATGAATGGTGCAGGTTTGTGGAATCACTCTTTCATTCTCAAATACCCTCTCTAAAAATTTCTGCTTGAGAATTCATCTTTCTACAATGTCTTGCTGGCTCATGTTTTGCCAGCTACCCTCCAAACTGCCACTCCAGAATTTTTAAGGACATCCATCAGACTCTGCAGAACCCAGAGCTCCTGATGGATGAAAACTCTCTGTGGAAACTCCAGTGCAATAAACCTCAACACTGCTAAGCAGCTGGGTGCCAGCGAGCTCAGGTGATCTCAAGTTTTATACTGTTCCCTTCCCACTGCTTATACAGAGGTGACCTTGGAGCTTGCACCAAGCTTCAATCTTCCACAGAGGAGACTTTGCTCCTGCAGAGATCCCTGGAGGTCTCGGTCCTGTTTCAGCTGTCAGTTGTTTCTCTGGGTACAAGGACAGCCTTTTCTCACATTGGGATTAAGTGTCATGTGCCATGTTCTCTTTCCCATTTGGAGTGGTGGATCCCAGGCAAGCTGGGAGCCTTCTCAGGCCCTTGCTGGGTATTTTGTCCATTCATCTCTGGCACATGGCAATGAAGTTATTGCACATCTTCCTGGTGCATTTTGGTTATCAAGGCCTGATGGATATTCAGGCTGGAAGTCCAGGTCTGAGTTTCGACATTCTTCTTCCAGAAGCTGCCACCTGTTTTCTTCGAATTGCAGGAACTTTTCTCCAGGTCTGATTCTGCCTTCAGATGGTTGGGGTCAAGGCTCATGGACTTCAGCAGATACCACAAAGATCCTGTGAGCAGCAGAGAGAACAAAGAGGGAGTTGCAGACAATAAAAAATGTTGACAGGTGAGATATGGTGGAAGAATCAGAGGAAAGTGAGGAGAAAAAGACAAGCCCAGAGGAACAGAGAGAAGAAGGAAAAAGGAAAGAGAAAAAATTTTAAAAAACCGAGAGGGAGAGAGAGAAATTACTAAAGAAATGAAATGAGAATAAGAATGAAAGAAGAGAGAAGAAGGGGACGTAGGAGGAAGGGCGAAGACCGAAAAAAGACCCAGTAATATGCATTAAGAAAAATAACATGCTGGTTTTCATTTTTCATTAATGCTTCACCAGATGGAGACGGTATCAACAATAATAGAACCTCTGAGCTGCAGAACAATAGGTGAAATAATTCAAGGACCACTTTCAGATTAAAAAACAGTGAAGAGAGTTTGATTTATTTCCCAGTTTTTCCTTTCTTTCTCTATATATAGAAAATAACCTCATCCGCTTACTCAAGTTCTGTGGCTCATCACCACAAAAATATAAATAAAAGAATGAAACCACCCTTCAGTGCAGACAGAAAATAAATCAGAGGCCTCAATGCATTTTCATTGTTGCAGCTGGGTCCTGTCTTCACATTTATTTATTTTTAAATTTCTCCTTGCACTCCAGAGACCATATCCCATAAAATGCCGGGTTAACAAGTTAACCATGAATAATTCATGAGATAATTATAAAACATTTACACCAGAACATTATTATCTTGCAACTAAAAAAACCCCAAATACTTAATGTCCTCCAACGTTGATGGCAAACCTCTTGTGACTGCAATGTTCTTTATCACTAAAATTAAATTGAATTAATCTTCGATATACTTTGATGCCTACTAGCAGAAAATCACAGGGAAAGAAACACCCTCAGGTGATACGGAAACACAAAAATACATTATACACACATATATTTCTGTGTGTGCGTGTTTGCACACACGTATATATGGGATTCTGAAACATGCCCACAGAGGAGATCCAGTTTTAGTCTTCCTCCCCCAAACACACTCTGAGGCAGGAGGGACATGAGCTTTTACACTGAAGGGATTGATTCGGAGCACACGTGGAGAGGACAAACACAGATCTGCAGCACTCTGTGCCACACCCTGAGGGACTGTGGGAGGTTTTACTTCTCATCCCTTCCCACAGCACAGGTGGTCTTTGGTCAGGTTCTGTTCCCAAAGTAAGCCTAGAGCTTACTCTGAAATCAAAATAATAATAAATTTCAGTTTTGCTCTGGTGTCACCAAGATGAGGATTTGGCCTTGTACACATATCCAAAATTAAGGTTTCTCAGTTGTGTGCCTACAAATCTCCTACAAAAACATCACCAATAATGCAAATCTCTAGTACAGCCAGCATGACAGGCCATTAGGACTACTGCAGCTCTAGCCTGCATAAAAGCTCCTCTGTCGCCTTCCCTCTGGACATGAGGCCAGAGAAGTGTCAGGAAAATTCTCCTGCCATCCTTCACCGTGTGCTGGTGATCCCCAGTCGCCACAATCCGCCTGAGGGCTTTAATGGGCACACACACAGAAACCTCAAGAAGGTTCTTGCTTGGCTCACAGGAACCGTCAGCCTGTTGCTAGAGAGACCCGGGTTACTCAGCAATGACTTCTCCTCTCCCTCAGGAACTCAGGATAACGGAGCTGCACTAAAGCAAATCTCCACGAGAGAACTCCTTCTGTCAGCGTGGGCTGCCTTGAACAGGGAGCCAGCAAACCTTGGGCTGGCGCAGCCAACTCAAGCTACAGCCCCTGGGGGAACCCGGGGTAGAGGAAGAAACTCCCTCGGGGAAAATGCAGGAAACACTCTTTCTTGTTCCTCTTTCTCCCTTCCTCTCTCTCTGAGTGCAGTCAATCCACCCAGAAAACTATCTGTGCTTTCTCACAGACACATTTGCACCCAGGCTGAGACACTTAAAGCTTTTCTGCATGGAACAGAAGGCCAAGGGCTCCTCTTCCTCACATGATTATTAAGAGGTCACATTAGGGAACGCAACAGCCACGTCTGCCTGACAGGCAAGAGCAAAGGCTGGAAGCACCCTCTGCACATTCTGAATCCATGAAAATATCCCAGGAGATTTGGCACTAAGCTGATCGTCAACAAAGCTACCCAGAGCCTGAGGCATTAAAGTTTGATTTAACCGTGCACACTTTTGTTAAAGGATTAGGAGGACTCTATCATTGTGACATTTGAATTCTAATTGAAAACCAGTCTCTCCCACACGCTTTACTGGTGGGAGACCTGGGAGGAGAGGTGCGTGCGTCCGTGAGGGGGGTGTGTGTGTGTCTGTGAGGGGTGTGTACGTCTAGCATCTGCTTTGGAGCAAAAAAGGGGTTCACAGCACAAAGAGCTGTGTTTGCCTCCCGTCACACATCAGGCCAGCAAACAACGTGGGATTTCACAAAACCAATGGACACAGTGAGGAACTGGGGCTGGAATTTCAATCATCTCTGCAGAGCCCATTTAGAAACCTGTCTGCTGTATGTGAGTGTCAACAAACACTCATGAAATTTCATCTCTGCATCAATTTGCAAAATAGAAAAAATGTTTCATGAACAGCAATATAGTCCTGTGTACACAGCTGCCAGCAGCTGCCCTCTGGGGTGATTCTTGTAATTTTCTATATTTTGCTCAGCAAGATGTCATTTATCATGAAGATTCTCATCAATATATGAGCTGAGGGTGAGCGGTTAAGAAGGTCTGTTATCCTCAGCCCTGAAGCACAGAGCAGTTTTGTTTTGGATATTCTTCTCTGGGTACCTAACTCAGCTACATGGCACAGGGATCTGCAGTCAAAAGAGTGGTGAGGCTTGGATTACCAGACTGTCCTGCCGTGTATGGAGGGATGTAATCCCAATACCTAACTCTGAGCCCCTCACTGGCTCTCTAAATGCTCAAGAGTTCCATCTCTGAGCATTCCATATCAGTGTCCATGTTACAGTACAGTGCTGGCATTATGAAAGCAACAAAACTGTCTGTGAACGGCTGTTTAGGCTGCCTGTGTGATCCTGCAGCTCAAAACCACTAATCATGGTGCTAGACCTTGTCCAAGTCCCTCTCAAATATGCAGCTGTAGACTCTTCCTTAAAGAAGTTACTCTCTTGGAGAAGAGTTGATGTCAGCAGGTAGGGAAAGGAGGGGACCAGGATGAAACAATCTTGACTGATCTTACAGAGTCTGAATGTACCAACAGCTTAACTGGGTGTCAGCCAGCTGGTTAGAGGTGCTAGAGAGGGGACAACCCTTCAGCTGATTCTTCACAAGCACGGAGCCCCAGCCTAAAGCCCGAGGACAATGGCAGCAAAAGGGGATGTGTTTGAGCTCAGGCATTTGCTCCTGTTCTCCATGAATGCCTCTCCCTAACATCTGAGACCATTTGAGTACGAAAGCTTCCCAGGGAAAAGAGCTGAAGACTGCAACATTCATTTCTCTCTGTAAGGACAAAGGGAGGACTGAGTCCAAGCTGTTTCTCCTCAAATCACGGATCAATCAAGCAACTCTGGTGATGTCACTATCCCTGGCACTGGGACCTAATTTAAAATTACCTCAAATCTGAAAGATTGATTTTCACCATCAGCATTTAATGTCTGCTGTATCTTTCTTTTCCCAGCAGAGAAGAAAAAAAGAAAGGAGGAGAGAGAGAGAGAGAGAGAAGGAGATGGTTCAGATTCAACTGCAATTTAGCATTCATTTGCATTTTTAAATTAGTTAGGCTGTGGACCGTTGCAAAGCAATGACAGAGAATTTTTGTAATAATTAGTCTGCTGGGAGAGTAGAAATGGCTATACAGGCAGCTTGCTCTGAGAGAGGAAGCAATATCCCAATGCTCAAACTGGGATTTGCACAGGCAAATTTCCTCTCCCTCAGATGGGGCCAGATCCAGCTCAGCAGACACAGAGAGCTCCAGCTCAGACAACTTCATCTGCAATAGACACTAACTGCAGCCAGTGGAGGGAGAGGGGTGCTCTCAGACTATGATTCATCTTCACCTAATATAAAAATCTAAATCAGGCCAGATGATTAGATACCTGGAGTGAGGTGAGAGCAATCTCACCACTGTTGTTTACAATATAATCTTAAATTCTTCAGCCTCTCTGTGCGTGTCAGCCTCTCCTCAGTTGGCTCCACACATCTGACCTGTTCTCCCTTCCTTCTGCAGCCCCAACCATGATTCTCTGACTGCCTGTGAGGAGATATATCCCTCTCCTAAATCCAGTGGAAAGTCATCATTACCCCAGATCTGACAGGAAGTGCTCAGGGAAGGGCGAAGTGGAGGATCAGGATGAGAATGAGCTAAAGGACCCCCAGCTTTGCCACAGGGACCTACCCTCCCCCAGCTCACAAGGGGGATATGGCAGCACTTCGCTGTACAGTGGAAGGTGCTGCATATTCAGCAACCTGAGTCACTGATTTTGCAATGCCTCTCACGCTTGCTGTTTGAGATGTGTGAATATTGTAATGCCTCCTTCGTTGGCTGGCAGAACATGGCAGCACTAACGCTCACTTTGCTCAGCAAGGGGAAGATCCCACTCGTGACTAAACATGGCTTTAGAAACACTGCACACCCGACCATCCTGAAAGCAACCCTCCATCACCCATTAGATCCTCTCTGCCTCGCATCGTTTTGTTGTCCTTTGCTTGCCCTGCTCCAAGAGCTGGCATCTGTTTCTCAGTGTGACTGCCACATTTTGCTTAAGTTGTCCCTCTGGGTGAACTGAAGCACAAGGAACATTCAGTGAATGTCCTGAAATCCTCCCCCTCATCTGAAACATCAACCCTCAGTACATTTGTGTTTATCCAGTTTCACTACTGCATTGTTCAAAAATGTGAACGCAGTCTTCTTCCCAAGCAGCACCAGCCTGGTCCCAGCAGCTCACCATGGACCATGGAATAGTTTGATTTCTCTCAGACATAATTTGGGGTCACAGAGCATCAACATTTTACAGACACTTAATCTATAATGGCGTGCCATGTGCGTATACATATATAAGAAACAGCAATTTTTAGAAAGTTTTACTTAATGTTTCCTTCCAAAGAGGTCCCTATGACTTGAAAACCATTCTACCTGCATCAAATGCATTAACTCTATGACCACAAAATAGACACCCCATTATTCTGACAGCAAAGTGAGTGCAACTGGATTTCCCTGAAGGAACCCGAACCTTTACAGTTTTATTACCTTGTCACTCTGAGTTTTCAGAGGTATCAATCACAAAGGTACATTTTGTTTCAGCATGGACTTAAGTGACTTGATCCAAACTATCTCTTTTGAGGACAGAAGAGCAAGAAAAAGATGAAAGCTAAAATAAATAAACTGCTCTACTTATATTATGGATACCAAGAGCAAAATGTGCTCTGTTTCACATTTGTTAGTCGCTTGTTTAACTTTTGGGGCTGGCATTTCTGGACTATGTTCATCCCTTCAAAGTTTCTGGCAAGTTGTTACCAGTTTACCCCATGACATCAATGGGTCTCATCTACAACAACTGGCACTGCCTTAAAAAGTTCCAGTTTCTTGCTTGCTCACTTGTCATTTTGTTACCAGTCACATGTTCAAATTGAGGTAAAAGCAAGCACTTCCTAGGATCTTCTGTGCATTATCCCTCAGGATATTCTTGCTTTCTTCCTCTGGCAGAGAACAGTTGTGGGGTTCGTGCTTTACAGCTGTGGTGAAGGCTCTGGAAAGGTTTTTTTATCGAGTATATAGGGGTACATAGATCAAACCTGCCAGTGCTGCTGAACTCTGGGTTGGTTTCTTCTCAACTGAGCCTGGGCAGGTGATCTGCAGGAGGTCTTGGTTTCTATTGCAGTGACTGGAGAGACTGCAAGGACCATTTGTGTCATCGTAAGATGACTGTCCAAGAGAAATGGGATCAGTTTCTGAAAGTCTCATTCTAGTCCTACCAACTACAGAGCAAACCCAAACCTATACACTTGTTTAGACCAGAAGCCAACCTTCAGGCATTACATTTGGGCCAGGGGAATACACTCAAAATGCCTGTGTACGTTTGCCTACATACACAGGGGTGGAGCCATTCCGGCTGTTTATTCCTGAGTCTTTCCACGAAAGCATCACCTTGGAAAGGACACTATTTTCACACAGAACCAAGCCAGGCCATATTTAGACCCATGAACTATAAGGAAACATCCACATCCCTTACACTGGCTGTGATTATGATGGTGTCTTCCCCGTGGGACAGCAGCTCGTGTAGAAACACCAGTGAAAAGAGACAGAAGGGAGATAAGAGAAGGAGCTTCTCTGTGTACCAGTGGTGAGGACAGATCTGCATTATAACCTCTCTTTCTGAAAGGCTGAATATAAGAAAGCTTTTCTGAACCATCTCTAACCATCCAAAGGCTGCCGGAGTAGTTCCCTGCGGTATTTCTTTGCCGAGCATCTCCTTTTGTTCCCAGCGTGGTGCTGGAGTCGGGCAGAGAGGCTGGAGGGGCACAAGGGCCCACACCCAGTGCCCTCTGACACCTCCTTAGACCCTCACCCGCTGAGGCACAGTACTCTATAATGATGTTTTTCTGGATATTTCCATACGTGTAACGAGCAGTTCAGCTACCCCGCTGTCCCAGAAAGTACTTTTCCACAAAAACAAGACCCCATAAAACCTGTACCTTTAGACAACCCCCACTCTGACATAGCCCCAGTCTATTTTACAAAATAAAGGCTTCAGTCTTCATTCTCCTGAGTTTTGCTCTGTTATCTGTGTTATCTGTGATTGTCTTGGAAACCCAGCTCACCCTGAGGCCAGCTATTAACATCTTTCAGCATAACAAAAGCCTTTATTGTCCCACTATTTCACATGCATTCTGTCAAGACACGCAGATGAATGAGTTACCAGGGGGTAAGTTTGGGTATAAATTTACAAGGCCTCTACTCCATCATAATTGTCTGTATTCATATTCTCATTCTTCATGCTCATCCAGATGTACTTGGAAGTGATTTGTCCTCAGGAAAAAAAATAGGTTGGTTGCTTTGCATCTGCTCCGTAGAAACAAAGGAAAGGATGTCCTGGGGCTTCTTGAGGAGAAGCTGACATCCTGGGAGGTCACCCACTGACCTTCCCTGAGAACGTGTCCTTCCTTCTGTGGCATCCATCGTGTCTATCCCACGTTGTTAGAAAATGGTTAGTGCAAATACGAAAACAGCTCTTTAGTTCGAAAGGCAATCTTCATCCAAGTAGCTGAATTGTTTCAGTTGGAAGAGGATGTTTTAGCAGGAAGAAAACACTGAATGGGGTTTTCTACACCAAAATTCTTGACACTCTGCACATATGAGCAACCATCCATAAAGGACATGCATTTTACACCACCACAAGACTCTTCTTCAAGCCCAGCTACATTTCTCCAGAGATGCAACCCAAGAATACTTCACAATCTGTATTTTCACATGTGCCCCAAAGCTTTTGTAGCGTGACTATGATGGCTCGTGGGCATGATTTGCTCACATTCCCAGCTGACAGCCAGGCCAGGAAAATCTCACAGCTTGTACATGCTCCCTGATTCCTTTTATTATTTAGAGGATTAACTAAGAATCCCACAATGGCTCCAATGGCTGTTGTGCTCTCAATGAAGCAGCAAATAATTGAAAACACTAAATACCCATTATAACTGGTAAATGGCAATACAGTCCCAGGCAGGGAAATATTAGAGAACTCACCGACCTGAGGAAAGCCAAGTATAATAAAGATCATCTTCAGAGAGATGTGCCATGAAGGGCACCTATCTCTCTGCAGCAGGTCAGTGCACCCTTCTAACCCAGGCTGCCATTTCATCCTGGATGAGAACAAAACTAAAAAAGTTCCCCAAGCCCAGCTTGTACACGCACATAACTCACTCAGTGCTGCTCTGCCATGTGAATACACTGATTTTAGTCATCTTCTGCTCACACCAGCAGCCTTGCTTATTTTATTCTTTCTGTCTACTCACCCAATCCACCAATGCTGGAATGCTCTGTAATTGCGAGTGCCGTATGGTGCCCTAATTATTGCAGTGCTTGTTGTATTAATGTGTTAGATAATGGAAATGTGGGGAGAGGAGCAACAAGGAGAGTCAGGCATTTTGAGGGACAGGTTTGCTCAGCAAACACCATTCACTACAAACAACTCCAGGATGCCAAGAGCCACGTCCAGGAAATGAAAAAGCCTGGGCCTGAGAATACCAAAACCATCATCTGCCTGGGGTCTCACTGTAGAAATGTGACTGGGGTTGGATTTTATTCCTCTTTTAGATTCAGTCTCCCTGTGGCTAGAGAACACGACTGTAGCTTATAGGAACAGAAAAGTGTAATGTTATTCAAGATCATGACATTGTTATCCTAATCTGAAAAAAAAAAAAAAAAAAAAGAGGAGGAGCAAATAGAGGATGATACAAAACCCTTGGGCTGGATTCCCCTTCTGGCTTATACTGACGTAGATAACGTGCAGGACTGGAAAAGTCCATATTAACAAGGGAATTAAAATGCACTATTCAATTTGCATTGCTAAAATAATACCAGATTTTAAGAGGCATAATAATAAAACAGTTTCCCCCTGAACTTCCTCTTTTACATTCGCTAACTTGGTCAAACCCTCTCCCTTGTTCAGATTTCACTGATAAAAAATTACTCAGCTAAAGGCTTTAGAGTAAGTGTGGGTTTGTATCATTGGAGGGGATAATAGGTTTTGTTCTAAAAGCAACGTGCCTTTTCCACAGTGGTTCTACAACTGTGGATGTTCAAGGGCAGAATGGACAAGCAGCTACAAGAGGAACCCAGGGCAGCTTACTGAAAATCACATTAATCTTAGGAAATCCTGAGCTGACTATACTCAGAGAGTAAAAATGTTATGGAGGAAGATTAAAAAAGTTTTTTCTATTCTTATTCTTCACCAGGTGTCTGCTTATGGCCCCTGCTGAAGACCCATTACTGATGCTGTCAGCCTCCTCTGAAGGCTCAAAAATATCCATTCCCCAGTGACCTCACAGACTCAGCTGCACCATGAACATCTTCCAGACACTGCAAATCTGACGAGAAAACAGAAGATGGTGAAGATTTTTCACCAGAAAGGAACTGTCTGCATTCCTGCCAATGCCCTAAGCAGTAAACAGAGACAAAATGCTACAAAAATTACAGACCTGGCCCTTGGCAGAATGATTCTGAGTTTTTCCACAAACTGGGTGTGGTTTACAAGATGGACAGAGCAAATCCCAGTGTGCCAAGTTCAAGACCCTTCACGGTGGAGTGAAGATGTGATCCTACTGGAGTAAAACACCTAATTGACCCATAACCTATCAGTGAAACAATAGAGAATAAAATTCCCAGTATAATTGCATTATAAATCATTCCTTTGATACCAGGACCTAGCAATTTATTTTGAGTATCTGAGTGTTTATTCTGAGGAAATACAGCGGTTTAGCTATATTTAAACTCTTTGGCTGGTGCTTAGAGGGGAAAAATGACAACTGTGCACAGTGATTTATTTCTCCGCTTTACTTGGACTGTAAAGTTGTGAAGACAGAGCTTTTAAAAGCAATCCTTGCCGGGGCCCACAGGCACTGTGCAAGTGCTGTCCCTCCTGGCCCAGCTTCCTGGCCCCCACTCAGAACAGCTGGTGATGGGCAATCACCTTCATCCTCTCCACGATGCCTGTAATCAGTGCTGGTTTTTCACTGCTCTTTGAAGACCATTGTGCCCACGGAAGTTTACCAGACTCAGTGCCCTACACAGGCAAGCCCGCACAATAAAAAATTCACATATGTACACACCATTTCTCAGGTCACGACTATTCCCTTGCATTCATTATTTCTCTACACTAGATGAACATTTTCAGAGGTGTTTAGTGCACAATGGACACAGGGCATGGTCAGGGCCAGGGGGATGGTCACTCCCCAGTGTCCTGGTTTGTGAGGCACTGTCTTTGCTTCCTCACAAGAAGAGCAGAAATGGTTTCTCCATGCAGTTTCTGCAGAAAGTCCTCAAAAGTAGCAGAAGGACTGGTGTGACATAAAGACCAGACCTGAGCTGGGGCCGAGGTCGATAATCATGTGTGAAAATATTTTGTGACAGTCTTGTTTAGGCAGACATTTAGCAGATAAAAATGAAAAAAGCTACTCCCATCCTCCACAGAAGGAATAGGAGCCACCTGCCAACCCTTTCCCACAAGCACGTGGCCAGGACAGAGAACGTGACTGGCAATTTCCTTTTCCTGACACTTATTTCCACATTCATCCCTCCAGCAAGCAATAGCAGGGCCATCCCTGGATTTCTGCAGCTGTTCACGTCTCGCTCTGTGCCAGAACAGTGGCCTCAGTGACAGCAGACAGGAAGCAATACAGGAATATCCTCCCTGTGCCACGGGTTTACAAGGACAAAATATCTTCCGTGGCTGGCTTTTCATTAGCAGAATCGCACAAAGGGAATTCTGAGGTTCAGGAAGCACCATGTACATATCCAAAGCAGACAGAGATGCTCCTAACAGGCAATGAGGCACTAAAGTCTGTTAAAAGGGAGAGGGAGAGAGAAAATTTTGCACCATGCTGTTCTCTTAAGTTATCAAAGGAAGTCTGGAAGCACTGGGCTCTAATTGCAAATTTGGTCATGGAAATGCAGCTCTAGGGAAAAAAGAAACTAAGAATTAGAGCTCTTTCTAACTGAGATCATGGAGAACGGGTGAGCAGCGAGGATCTATATGATCACAGTAATCAGAACAGATTAATCAGTACTTCCCAGTTTGGGCAGTGCTGTCTAGAACTGTATTTTTAAAGCACATAATCCTCATGGTATATCTCTTCTGATTAGCCCTTCAAAAGAATATTCATGTAAGTTGGAGCTGAAGCATCTCTGCTGCAGAATTCTGATGACATAATAGGTCATTATAAATAAATGATTTATCCAAGTGAAATAAGTCCAGCTATTTAGGGCAGGTCAGAGTGACAAGTTACTATGGCATCTCTAATGCCATTTTTACTATCTCTTAGGTCAGAGAGAGCCTGTTTATATGCAAAAGCTCTTTGTAACAGCAATTTGCAAAACAATGAGAGAAATATCCACAACATGGTTTGCTGACAAAGCAGAATTTTGTCAGAGTAGGACATTGTTTAAAGGTTTGCCCTGGGGGCACCAGCTGTTTAATAAAGCACTGCTAAATGACACAAGAAGATACATTTACACACAGTACAGGAAGGGCCAAGAATAAAACCTGGAAACCTTTTATTTGTAAATAACAGCACAAATACAAGCTATCTGTGAGCCCACAGATAGGATATTGGTGCTAGAGAGACATTAACCATTATATATGGCCCTTTGTCGAGAAGGGAAAGCCTCAGGAGGAGGGTAGGAGACAGCAGCTATTTTATCCTTTATCAGTACACAACCACCAAAGATGCTGATATTCAGTACTTACCTTTTCATCCATTACTTCCGGTGATTTTTTTTTTCCTCCTAATATTGCAAAATGCAACTGCTTTTTGCAGCATTGTGAGTGATGTTTAATACTTAGCTGAAATGAGAGCTGGGGGCAGAGAAATATTAACTGTGGAGATGGCACTGTTTTAACAGGCTGTCGGCCTTAGCTGTAAGTGTGCTATCAAAAATTAGACCAACAAAATACATCAGGAGAGCAGCAGCTTTGCCAGCAGCTGTTCCAAAGGAAATAAGGAATAAGTCAAGGCCAATAACTGCTATTAGGATTAGACTAATTCGTAGATGGTGGAACCCACAGTGTCTATGAAAAACAAGAGTCCACATGAAACCACTCACAATACCTTTAACCAGAAAAGGAGGGGGAGCAGAGAGGAAGCCTTGGACTTGTTTCTTTGCTTGGCCTCCAAGCTGTGGAAAGGAAGTAGGAGAAAAGGGAAGCAAGGCATCACAGCACGTTAACCACAAGCAGTATGTTGGACACTTTTCTCCCACATCCCCCAAATCTGTGGTGCTGTTGCTACACAAGCCAGACCACCCTAGATCTGACAGCAAGGAGCCAGCAACTCCGATTCAGAGGAAAAAAGATGTGCACAGCACATAGGGAGGAGAAGACACAAGGAGAAGGGAGCAACATTGACCTGAGCCAAAATAAACAGAACCACTTGCCTGAAGGGCCCTTTGTTCCGATACCATATGTGAGTTCTGATCACACCAGCCAGGTCTCCAGGAGAGACAATTCCTTGTACAGCATCAGCAAATTACTCCAGTCTGCAGTTGTGACTAGTGCAAGAGAGAGAAAAAGTAAATGCAATCTGGCCAATTATACACCAAGGAGAACAGGGAAAACAAACAAAAAGTCTCTGAACCTGCAGGTGTCAACAAAAATGCAAAAGACTGATAAGCTTGTTTTCTTAATGTGGGGCTGTACCTGTGAGCTCAGGGAATGGGAGTGATTCTTCCAGCAGCTGCTTGCAGGAGGTCGATACACAGCACAGGGGTCACCCCGAACATTCATGTGAAGGCAGAGCCACAGGGTTCCAGCACTCAGATTTGTTTTCCCATTCTTTTATCTGCAGTGAAGCCTGTGTTGGCAGCCACATGGGAAGAGACAATTATATTTCTGTCAATGGCTGCAGCATATCCTGTGAAATCCTGTATCCCAAAGTCTCAAAAGCCAGGTCAGAGAGTTTGAGGCTGAACACACTGAGGAAAATCTGGAGGAGATTAACACTTTATGGACCTATCTCAAGGACTGGAAAGCCCCCAGCCTCTTTTATTCTCTCAATTTTTTCACTTGAGCACAGTTCAGCCCTCTCCACTGTGCAGAACATGCACACACCTGTCAGGACTGCAGCTGCAGTGGAGCTGAGCATCAGTGCAGGCAGGAACAGGGCTGATCCAAAACACCAGCTTTGAGACCTGCTGCTACCAGGTACAGCTCTGGGAGTGAAACAAGAGAGACTGTAGAGAAGCCTCTTTTTGCTGTTCCTGATGAAATGAAGTGTTACTGCCCACTGAGGCTCTCCCTGTGTTCTGCTGTTCAAATACAGTTATTACTCCACCCTCAGCAGTGCTTTGTGCCCATCTCAGCCCAGGGGCTGCTTTCTCTGCCTGGACTTCAGTGGCATTGCCACACAATCCACAGGAATTGCTCCAGCCAGACCTCAGCAGATCATATAGAACAGACCAGAACTACAAAAAAATCACTGCATTCCCCACCTTGGAACAAAGGGAAAGTCTGAGGGGAAGAGATGCTCCAACTTGTTTTCCAAATAGATTCTTTTCACACTTTCCAATCGCTCACTCCAAGCTTCATAAATACCTGCAGGGTCAAAACACTGTCCTCAGGAGTTGGAGCAGTGACCTGGATAAGTGACAGTCAATACAAAGTCCTTTCTTTGGAAAGAATTGCCTCCAGTACAATCTTTTGCTCATTCAGTCTTCTGTCTCCTTCAAGCAAAATCTGCCAGAACTGGCTATTTCCAATTTATTTTTTTCTTCTTCCTTCTCTTCTTTATTTTATTTCATGTGTTGTCCCAGCCTCCCTTCTCAGAGGTGTTTCCCTGGGGAAATTCATGTCCCTTGTACTTTTTACTCTGTGCACATAATAGAACGTTATCTGCATAATTTACCTTACACCACATGTTGTCTTCCTTCTGGCTAAGTGTTTATCTAAAATAAATATATATCCTCATCATGTGGACTGTGAAAAAGAGCCAAAAAGCCTTTCCTGTATGAGAACTTCATAATATCCAAAACCTGAACCACCAAGAATGTGTTAGCTCAGTCCTTCAGGTCAAATATAACTGTAAAGCTGATCCTCCTCCTCCTGCTTCTCTCTGAATTTTTCCCATTCCTTATGTAGATCTAATGAAATCCCCACAAGCTGAATCCAGATAAAATCTGGAATTTAAACACAGCCCACAGATCAAGGGATTTCAATGAGATAAGTCAAAAAAACCCCTCTTCCTTTAACATCTTTTATCACACCTCAGCACGACAGGGCATGGAACAGCAGCAGATCTGTGGAACTGGGAAGGGCAGGAACATTTTTCGTGGACTAATTATCATGAGTAAAACATCCAGATCACACGGCAGAGATGTTGCTCCCATCCTTCCTTTCCAGGAGCACAGCTGCCAGCTGGTGCAGCTCTCAGTGTGCAAGGGAGCTGACACAGCACCTGACCATGTTTTGAAGTTAAATGTGCTGGGGCTGTTGTGGTCCAGTCAACACAATCTCCAGCCAGCTTCTCTCACACTCTCTTGAGCATGAGGACAGCACGGTGCTCTGCTGATGCTGCTGGGGTTTCTAGGTGTTTGTAGCTATCAGCAAGAAAATTCGACAGAAAAACGTAACAATATTGAAGCCTGTGGTCTCGTAGCAGGTTTGAATCACAAACTTGCCCATATGTCAGGGAGAAAACATGTCCTGAATACTGGGGGAATATTTATTTTTACATTAACACGATTAAAAGTTAATGTGATGTTTCTATGTTTCTTCTCATTTTCCCTTATGATGATTTCAAATGTGCCCCAGTTTTGTTCTTTAAACAACACTCTTATGGTCCCTGTTTTGTGTCATCCTTCCCATCTGCACCAGCTCACCAGCAGGATCAGAGCCTAAGGCTGGAAGGCACGGGGCCAACCCCATGTGGGGACTGAGTTATAAATTTGCAATAATAGGCAAATTCAAGTACAAGGTGTAGAATTTCCTCCAAACCCCTCACACTTCTACTTTCTAGAGATATTTTTGGATGGGCTGAATTGTTCTTGGCGACTCTAGATAGCTCCAAGTGCCATTTCTAGGATCAATTCAGGTCCCTAAGGTCAGATGTTTGGTACCACTTCAAATAATCAAGGGTCTCCCACTGAACAGCGGGAAGTGCTGGGTCTCCAAAAGCCCAGTGTGGACATGCCAGATAATTTTGGGAATCCATAGTAGCATTAAAGGTATAGGCACCAGGATCTCTCCCTAAATGAATCTCTCTCTAGGTTCAGACCTGTCTTTGTGATGGCCATTGAGTGAATCTCAGGCCATGGGGCTTTATTTAGAGGGTCACACCCACCAGCAGATTTGTGCCGAGGGAAAAGACACTGACTACATGCAGGGCCAAAAGCCCTGCAGGTGTTTTGCTGTCCCATGCACAGTGTCTCTGTTTATTTATTCCATGGTGTCTCCTTTCTGATTTCCTTAGAGCAATTTGTGTTTCACAGGGGAAGACCCTGAGCAAGGCAATGTGAGGTTTGCCTCACTAACAAACTCAGTGTTAATTCCCTGATCCACTGTCACAAGGCCAGTGGCCTATTTTAAAGAGCATCCCTGTCAGGAGGTGGTTTTTTAAAAGGGTTCCCACAGTGCAATTCGGCAGCCCTTGCATCTAAAAATTACAATATGGGAGGAGGGACCTCAATCTCAACACATCGAGTTTGGATCTTACTGAAGACCTTCAGAGCTGGAAAATGTCACCTGTTGGAGTCAGCTGCAAAGTCCACACATCAAAAAAAAAGAGTCTGTCTCCCTTCTTTGAGAGAAATGGTCCTCTGTGAATTTTTATGTTTTAGTAGAGAACTCAATCCAGACTCAAGAGCTGTGGAAAATCGACCTGTTTTCACTACAGGCTCTTTGATCATCTCTAAGCCTTTGAGGCTCCAACCCAGGGAATGACACAGACAGACAAACGTGGAGAAGGGCCTTTACATGGCCTCAGTGGGAAGAAGCAAGGAAGGTTTAACCCAAAACACATCAAAACTTTTCAAAGCTCTCCATTTCCTCTAAACACCAGCTGTTCCTTACAAACCTTCCTTTGAAGTCAAAGGCCACAGTTAGGAACTGCCTTGGAGGAAAGATGTTTTTTCTCTGTCCATGTTTTTTCATATCTATCTATCTATCATTCTGCCTTCACAATGAAAGCTTCTCTCTCATGTGCTCATCAGAGCCAAGCAGACAGTGTTAGACACGATCCTGTGCCATCAGGAATACTCACAGGACTCAGACTTGGGGTATTTCTCGTGCTTTCTGTGGGTGTCTCATTATCACGTTTATGTCAGTCTCAGAGTGGGATCCAACACAGGTGTCCTTCAGGCAGTGAAATCACACTGACCTTTCTTATTTCACTTGCTCTGTGTTTGGGCAACAGTCTGGTATCAGTAACGGGGAGAAGATGTCCCTATGCTGTATCAGCACAGAGTTAATTCTGCTGGCCTGGCTTTCCTTCAAAGCACATGAAAAGATCTCCAAAACAAAGTTACAATAGGAAAAGGTGAAAAAAAGGTGACCAGGGGGCTCCCATTTGCTCATCTGGAAGCCCACGTCCAATATCAGCCAATTTGTTGTTTCTTAGGGGACAAAATCACCACAGTTCTGCCCCCAAACACTCTGTGAGACTGGGTAATTCCAGTGACACCCTGATTCCTTGGGAGCAGCTGCCAGCACCCACTCAAATGTCAACACTCAAAGCAGGGACTGATGTTGGTGTGGTCACCTTAGCAGTACCAGCTGCCCTAGAGATTTAATGATTTGGAGAAAGAACCTGAGTTGTAATAAAACTTAATAGCATCATCTGAAAGACAGCAGATAAGCTGCCACAAGAAGAAAATAATTTCCCACCAATTACTGTCTTAGTTTAAATTATCTTTCTACAAATGTAAGGTGATGATGGGAATTTGTCATGAGCTGTAAGCAAAGGTAACTGATTTATTTCTCTCATCTTGTATCAATAAAACCTCAGTTTTATTTTGGTTGAGGCACTGGACCTCAAAAAAAAAAAGAAAAAAAANCAATTGCAGAAATTCCAGAGGAGAGAAATGAGACCTATCAAAGACCGTGGTCTATGTGGGGCAATGAGGGAGCTGCTGGTTCAGGCAGAGGAGAGAAAAACACTGAAGAGAACATGAGAAAAACACTCGAGAGAGCATGAGAGCCATCAATTGTTTAAAGGTTGTTGGAAAGAGGAAGGAAATAATCTGTTTGCCACAACCAGGTGGCAAGCTCAAGAAATAATGGGCTTAAGTGACAGCAAGAGATATGAGGGTTAGACTTCAGGAAAAGCTTCCTAATGGTGAGGGAAGTAGGGGATGCAATAGATTGCCTGAGGCGGGGTAGAGTCTCACTGTTGGAGGCTTTTAAAGAACAAACATCCATCAGAAATTATATAGATAGATAGCTGATCCTTGCTAGAGGGGGAGAGAAATTGATAAAGAAAACTCTTAAAACCCCTTCTCACCTGTTTTTTTCTCTGATCCTATAAAGCTTCTAAAGAGATTCCAGCCCACGCAAAATCCCAAGGATGTGGTCAAAAAGAACTATAGCAGTCTCAGTCCTTATAGAACCTCTCAACAAGCCAGAGGGCTGCCCAGAACAACCCACGGTGTGGGTTACACACTGGTGATGAGTTACTACATCAAGGTGATGACTGAACCTCTGCCACTTTATTTTGCATGATGTTTAAACCCTGGACTAACTTTCAGTAATACAATTAGTTTCACTCATACCCCCAAAACTACCTGCATGGTGGAGCCACTGAAATGTGCTCCTCTGCCAACTCAGAACTTTGCAGTACAGAAGTTTTTATATCCTGCAGTAGCTTCATAACCGAACACACGAGGGAATGGTCCTGCCAGTACCAGATAAGGCCCCTAAAAGAGAAAGGCAGCATCCCAGGGTCCAGTGCCTGTGTCCCCCTGATTACTGCAGTATAAATATATTTTTGTTTGTCAGACTGATCTTTCTCAGTCTGTTTCTTCATATCAGCCTCAGATACAGGAGCTCTCTGGGGCCCTCTGAGTGTGATTACCTTCCTTTCTGCACAGAGGAGGAGATTCACTTTCAGCCCAGGTGCTGTTGCCAGTAGCCCTAATTTAGTCACTTTTACCTGTATGATGAGGAAGGTGGACTCTACCACAGTTGTTCCAAGCACATTTTGAGAATAAACCTCTTGCAGCTTCATGCTGCCACCTGTGAAGGGGAAGCAAGGTTTGCTTTATCTCCCTGCCAGAAAACAGGAGGTCCCTAGGGAGAACTGCCCAAGGTTTCCCTCTGTGCCACCCTTGGTTTGCCCACTTACACTGGCATAAGCATTTTCCTGCTTTGCAATGGCACTTGCAACCTCAAAGCCAGTCTGAGATCCTGTCATGGTTCCAGAAACATCCACTCATTTTGCAAGTGAGATGTTCTTCCCATGCCCAGTAGGGAATTCTCCTCCATCTTGATGTACCAAGTGCCATTCTTTTTCTGCAAGTTTTTCCTTGGAGCTTGCCCTATAGAAGCCAGGACCTGCCGTGCACCCTGAAGGGCTCATGAGCTCTGTGCCATGGGAGCAGGACAGCTGGTGGTCCAGGTTTCACCATTCAGCAGATAAAAGGGAATATTGCACAAAGGAGCACCAGGAAGCCAGAGGCTCTAAACATGGTGTGAGTCTTGCAGGTGTCCTGTGTAGGGCCAGGAGCTGGACTTCAGTGATCCTTGTGGGTCCCTTCCCACTCAGGATATTTTATGATTCTATGATTTATATAGCTGTGTACTTATCCCCCAGAGAAATTCAGCAGGACTCTATTTAAGGTCATAGACTTGTCACACTAACACTGGAATGAAATCTTCTCCTTTTTACTTCATTAAAAGCTTCAGGCAAGGGAGATCAAGTTTAACCTTAACATCATTGTGTTTCAAACATCATACAGCCATGATGAACGAGCTGGAAGGGGAGGCATTTATTTAATGTATTTATTTGTGTGGTATTATCCAATTTGAGGTCCAAAGACTGAAATCCTACTCTCCACAGTCCTGTGCACACACTGGTTAATACAGATTTTGCACTAGGAGAAGAAACACACCGAGATATGCTGGATGGTGAAAACAAATATTATCATGTGCAGAGCAGCGAGGCAGGGAATGAGACAGAATGAGAGAGACAAATTAAATGATATATCCAAGGACAGACAGGAAACCCATGTCACAGCAGGGAACTGAACTCACATCTGTTCTGTTCCAGCCCAGCACCTTTTCTACAAGGAGCCTCCCTCAATGTGCTTCGTTTGTGGTCAAAATACCAACCAGAGAAAAGAAGAGACAAGGAAATACTGCAGGAACTTGAACCCCATTATTGAGTACTTTTCATGGTGTCCAGGTAGTTAAGTTTAGTCTTTAATAACGTATGACAGAAAGCAATTTAAACCAGGAGAGGCAGGAGCAGGGCAGGGGAGGTAGAGGTGAGTGCTGAAGAGCACAAGCCAAAAGGAGACAATATTGTAGGGGAGAAAAAGAGCTGTGAGCCATAATAACAGCTTTTCTTAACAGAACTTAACTAGGTTAGAGTGACCTCTGAGAGGTGCCAGAATTTTAACAGCCAAATTTTAATGCGAAGGATTATGGATATTTTTGTATAAATTGCCCTTGTTTTACACAGACCGTTTTGCTGAGCACAACGTTAATTTTGCAGCTCCGCTGGAGCAGCAGCTTAGAAGAAGATAAACAGAAAATGATGCCTTTAGCAGCTGAGAGATACCTTGAGATACCTTGGCTGAGAGGGATGACAAGACCCTTTACATGAAGATTTTGGAGACATGAAGGAGGCACCAGCTTTGTAGCAGTGCAGCTCTGAACGGGGTGGGGGAAGGTGGCAAGAGATGGGAAAGGATGTATTTTGTTCACTCTGACTCTTCACTCTGAAAGCCAAGGTTAAGGCTTTCCCAAGCCTGATCCCAAGGCTGTGCCAGGACATGCATTGTGTCCAGCTGTGCCACGGCCAGTCCTCTGTCGAGGGGTGTACCCACTTCTTGAGGGACAGCAGACGGGGTAGGAATGGAAAATTAGAGTTGAAAGCAATCAGTGACTCCTCAAAGTACCACCCTCAAAAACTGTGCAGCCACATCTCCACAGAGGTGGGATTCAGGCTGCATCAGCTGTGGCACAGGGGTGAGTGAGCAAGCACTTGGGAAGGGGCTCTTCCCAAGCACTGGGAAGTGAGGATGGAGAAAGAAGGGATGCCTGGTGGGGTCCATGTTCCCCTGCCTCTCTGGCCCAAGAGGTTATGGACTCCAAAGTCACAAACTCACTCCTTGACTTGTCAGCTACACTTGGCCTAATTCCAGGTAATAATGACTTAAAAATGGGGATATTTAATAATGTCACAACAAAATATTTTTAATTTTCCATTGTTTTCCTCTCTTTATACTTCCCTCTCATTAACTCTTTTTCAGTTTGAGACCAGCGACTGGCATTGATTCCAATTAAAAGTAAACACTTCTTTTTTCAAAGAAAAATTATATTACTGAGGTAGCCACACTTGAGTAGCACCAATAGATTTTTCTGCCCCAAATTATATAGCTGAACTCAGCGGCTCGCAGCAAGGTATTATTAGCTCAGGTACAATCCCTCAGAACTCCACCTGGCCACAGACATAAATTCCTGCCTCCATTACAGCTTTGCCAATACCATTTCCATGCTGGCTGCACAGCAGCTTTATCGTCGGGTAACGCACGTTCCACAGGAGTGCAGCAGGAGTGACAGAATGGGGTTAGGACGCCAGAAAAGCCACATTATTTTTTTATATATAGGAGCTGCAAAAGAAGGTAGGAAAGAGAAGGGCAAAGACACCAAAGGCTCAGCTCTAGGCTGCTGCTGAGTGAAGAGGAAGGCAGACAGAAAAGGGCTGTGCTCACTCATCCACTCCTAGTGGAGGAAAGTTTTCAGAGATATTTCCCACTAGTCTTTCACTTATTATGCATCAAGGACAGAGCTGTCTCCATTTTATTGCACTCTGTCATTCAGAGCCGGGCTAATCATTGCTGCTGAGGAGGGAGGCAGCCGGTTGGGAATTCTCTCTTCAAGTGTCCCTCATGTTGCTTATTCACGTGCCACTGCCCTGACTGGAGCTGTCTGGTGACTTTGGAAAAAGGATATGGATAGCTAAAGGACAGAGTGAAAAAAAACCAGGTATATATGACAAAAGAAATAAAGGACAATTCTGCAGTGTCCTGAGCTTGAGTTGAGCTCTCTTGAAGCAACCTTGGCTCTGATCTCCTCAGCACAGCTTTAGTAACAACGTGTAATGAGCTCTGGGCAGAAACTGCCAAGCCCAGGAGATGACCTGGTGCCTCACAGCGGGTGGGTTGGAAGCAGCACAGCGCCTTCGCTTCCCCCAAGCCCAGTCCAGCAAGGTCTGCTCTCACCATCTCAGCTATTGAGACAGACCTGGGCGCAAAGTTTAAATGTGGAATTTTTCCGACTGCTAGAAAGCCAGATGGGCTAGCAATGATGGCTTGGAAAGGGCTGGGTCTGGAGCAGCTGCCTCAAGCAGCAATGTCAGAGGAGAGTCTGAGGCCATCATTCTCTCATCCTGATGTGCCCAGGCAAAGAACAACGCCACTATCTAAAAATCTGCATGTTTCCAAAGAAACAAGAGAAAAAAGAGAGACAAGGTTCTTCAAGGTTTGGAGCACACCCCAGGGTCTGAGTCACAGGAGGGTGTTACAGCTGCGCAGAGGTCGGTGTTTGTGCCAGGCATTTGAGGGAGGCAAAGAGCCACACCGAGGTTTGCCTGGATTTCCTGTGGTCGGCCTTCAAGGGAGAAGAAAAGAGGCCCATAAAAGCCCTATGGTCAGTGCAAGGTTTGGAGGTACCTCTTAGCTTCTGGATGGAAAACAATGAATAATGAGATGAACAAATGAAGAAGGAAGTAGAAAATTTAACAGGACTTGCAAGGATACCATTTCAAGAAGACTGCCAAATATGAGTGAGGTGGTCACCACAGCTTCAGGGGATGTTTGCTGTAGACAATGGCAAGGGTTGGGGTAGTTTGCCCGAAAGGATCTAAACTCACTGTAAGATTTGGTTTGAGAGAAAGAAAGCCTGAGAAAACAAAGGTCATTTTGATCCGCTCAGCATGTTCAAACACTCCAAACACCACAGATGTTCTGAGCAGATGTTTCAAACTTCTGCTTCAGAGTCAAAATATTGGGAAACAGAACATGCCAATGTGCTGTGCACTAGGGAAAGCACAAGTGATTTCCTTGGTGAGTGCTCTGATCAGATCTGTGCCACGAACCCAAGAGGGAATGGTAAAAAATGAACACAATTTCAAAAAGGATTGTAAGGATAATTGAGATTTTTCTCCACGGAAAAAGGCTACAAAGATAATGGCTACTGAAGAGAAATCAGAAAGATGAATGGGATCATACAACACAGACATGGTTAGGAACATAAAAAAACATATTTGGCACTTTTGTTCCTAACCTGACATTTGAGAAAGCAGTTTGGGACAATCTGCCCAATTAAAACAGGAGTTGCTTAGAAGACTTAGAAAGAAAACACTGTAAAGGGTTTAACCAAAAATAACCACTGGAACTCTGTTCTGTGTGACACAACTGAAGCCACCAGCCACAGCCTTCTGTAAACTGAAAACGATATTTAATGTAAGTGCTACACAATGTGATTTCTAACATGAGGGCTGCCAGAACATTTTTTATTTTATTGGTTCACATTGCATTTTCTTGGCAAGTTTCCATCCTCTCTCATCCAGCCAAGATGGATCTTGGTTTGTTAATTCACAGCAACACAACAGATCTTTGTTGGAAGTTTTACCTGAAAGATCTGAGCCACCTCAGTTCAGTTTTGCTCTGGAAACACCACAGAGGAAGCTTTTCTCTTGCCATTGAATGGTTTCATCATCTAAATTAGCTGACAAACACCCTGAGATCAGCTGAGAACACCCTGCGCTCTAAATATTCCGAGGCAGAATCACAGAATGGTTTGGGTTGGAAGGGGCCTTAAATGTCATCTCATTTTCCCCCCTACCATGGGCAGGGATACCTTCCACTAGACCAGGTTGCTCAAAGCCCCTGAACACTTCCAGGGATGGGGCATCCACAGCTTCTCACAGTGTGAGAAGCATTAAAGGACATGTGTATGAACACTTTAAAGGAACTTCATTCAGCCATTAAATTTGGATGTTTCTTTCTTAGGGGTCACAAATGAGAGCAATTTACCATAAACCTCTAGGGATTCTGCAGTATGAAGGCAGTGGTAGGTTAATATTTCAGCTCTCTGTAGAAATTTCTGGTCTGTTTATCACTGCAGTTTCAGAGCACTTACGTGAACCAAAAAATAGTTTAGCAGTTCAATAGAGCAAGGCAGCCACTGTATCCATGCTGGACTGGACATGTGTGTGTTAGCTGCATCACTGACCATAAAAATGTCCTCAGGAGTGAGTGCAGTATTCCTGTGTTCTTCCAGCTGACATTTTAGTGCAATCCTACACTGATAAAAGTGCAGCTGAAATACCAGTGCAGAATCCAGCTCAGTGTAATCCATTGAAGCTGAAGAAACGCTGTGAAAGTCCTTCTGATACTGTCAGTTGGGGCTGGGTCAAACAGATCTGTACATCCAATGCATAGCACCCAACCACAGCTCTCCCTGTTCCTACAGGTAGTCAGCCCCTGAAATGATGACAAATTGGTCTGGAAACGCTCTGATGACTTTAGAAAAGTAGAGGCCCAGGGGATTTCCTTTTCGACCGAAATGAGAAATACATTTTTATAAAAACCAGTCATGTTACTTTTGTTTTGTTTTCATGACTGAGATGTCTTTGGTGATAATGAAAGCAAAACATGCACAGTCCAGGGGAGAGCCAATATCCCACAGGCAATCAGTAACGCAGCTGGTCTCCAAGAGCTTAGTCAGTGGCTTCACTGCAGAACTGTAGCCAGTTTCTATCCTTTCTTTACTCAAGTCTATCCCTTCATTACCTGTGGATGGACCTGACCTTAGTTTAAGCCATTTTACAATCTCTTGGACAATCAAATAAACAGAGATATGCCATAACCGTAAGAGTTTTCCCCATGGCTGGTTAGGGCTAGCAACTAGAGGGGGAAAAGCAAGCAAGTACTAAACCAGATGACAAATTCTATGTCCCACTCTTAGACACCCTAAGGAAACATTCATTTCTTAGTTCTCACAGATCACCTTGTCCCTCAAGCAAACATATTTTCTTTCCTAACAGAGGCATGAGTTACTTTAGACCAGTGCTGGGATTAACACCAGAGGCCCTGGGATTTCTAATACAGCATTGGCTGTGCAGCTGGGTTATTGTCCTAATACTCTGTCTAAACCAAGGATTCACAACCAAAGACCCCATGCTGGACATTTCAGCAAATCAAATCTTGGCCTTGCCCTGACCCACATTATAGAGTCATTTCCACCTCTACTGCAAACGTGCAAAACCTTCTCCTTTAGGAGTATCACAATGGAGGAGGAGAGATTTCCCCTCTTCTTCAGGAGTGACTCCTGAACACTCAACAGGATGTGTAATGATCCACTGACCCACTTACCAGGAGATGGCTCAAAGAAGGCAACAGCAACTCAGACCCCAATGAAGTCTCAAGGCAGAGCTCAGTGGTTTTAGCCACAAATTCTTTACATCCGTGTTTTCTGCCTTATTCACACTAGCAACAACTTCAGGCACCACCATCCATTCCTCTTTGCCCAACCCTTAGTGATAATTGATGAAGGGGGCTTAGCCCAATGTTTAATAAAACGTTGCAGAAGGGGAGCAGCAGGTCAGCTGTGACAGGTGGTCCTTGGGGACAGCTAGTCAGGAGCTGCCTGGGGAGGCTCCTTCAAATTCACTCAGCCTCTGAGCATAATGAGATTCAGAAGAGAAGGATGGCAGTGCAAGGCCATGGGTTCCCTACAAGCTGTTGTGCTTGAGAGGGTGAAGGGAATGTTCCTTCACTGCCTTTACGGACATTTCCTCCAGTGGGACAAAGCATATGTCTGGAGCCCCTCAGGAAGGTACTGCTGTCCCTCCTTGCTTCACTTCCAGCCTCAGTCCTGGAGTTTGACCAATCTTGAAACACAATTTATCAAGAAGAAGCAGCTTGGGTTGATCATCTTTCTATATCTCACCTTTCTTTGCTTACTTGGACAAAATGATTCCACACTGAGATCTTCACACAACCGACAGAGCTGAAGCTCTCCTCCTCCTGTAGCATCGAGTTAATTATGAGCTGTACTCCCTCGCCAGGAAGAGTAACCACCTTGGACGCTCTAATCAGACACACGAGGGCTCAAGAGGATAAAACCAGACGTACAAAAACATATGCAAGATGCATAATTTCAGCGCCTGTTGAAGCAGAGACTCCTTGCACAGCCCCCTCTCCGCCTGCCTGCAGGTTCTCCATCTCCCCTGTTTGCCAGAGACAACAGGAGGAAACCTGTGTTCAGCTGTTCCCTCTGTGCAGAGATTAATTCATTGACAAGGCTCCTAGGAATGTGCCAGCTCATTAATTACCGTAAGAACTATGTCAGCAAGAAGTAGGCAAGGTGACTGCTGAAAATGGTCAGAGAGAACCATCTATTAGTGCTTGCTACCCCGGCCATTACATGCCAAAATCCAAACCAATAACACCTGGCAAGCGTTTCTCAGCTATGAAATATCACAAATTGCACACTTCAATACAAAACACTCGTGTAGATCGGCACTGGGGGACCAGACTACAAGGAAATTAGCCCCACAAGCAAGTCAGCCCTGTTCCAGGGATAAGATTATTAAGTTACTTCCAATGGAGTCGTGGGAGAATGATGGGTCTCCCAGCAGTGAAAGGTGACATGGAAAACTCCCAAAGCTTTGGCACACCACCTCATCTGTGTTTCTGTGTCTGTTATTAACAGACAGGGCTGCCAGAAGGTGTCCCGTAACAAAGCAGTGGTAACAAACCTGAGGCAGGGAGAGATCAGGCTCACCAGGCTGAGATCTCAGACTCTGGTCAGTACTGGACTCCACCCTGTCTACAAAGGCAGAGAGGTGACCGCAGCTCATTTCAGATCTCACAGCTTTTGGGTCTGACTGGTGCCTCCCTTAAAGGGGGAACACGAACACCAGAAAGTCTCTGATTTGCTGTTAAAATTCATCATTCTTGTTGTAAAGTTAACTTTGGGATAATGTGCCGGAGATTAGACCTAGGAAATCCATCAAGGCCAATACTTAGTCACACTCAAGTGCTTTTATGCCACGGTTGCTATGAGGAGCTCTTCAAAAACAGACCCTTAAGAAGATCAGGAGGGCAGGGGGTCTCCTGACTGCTGTGCAATTGAAGGCAGGGCCCTTCCCCAGATAGAGCCCCTGCATTTGCAGTGAAGGGGCATTTGAATGTCAGGCAGTGGGAAGAAAAGTCTTATCAATGCATCAAAGGTTTTGCTTCCCTTAGCTCAAAGGGAATTAAAGGAATAGAGAGAATAAGCTGGGGAAACTTAATGTTGTTTCGACTTGCACAGAGCTCAGAAGAGCTCTGGAGTATTTGTAGGAACAAAAAGGAAGATCCACGTTACAAGCTCTCAGCTTTCATGCTTGCCACATTGCAAGTGAATTCATACCCTGAGAGGAAAGGGCTACGTTAAGAGCTGTGGTGTCTCTTGCCACATTCCAAACTATCTACCCATAACCCTCTCCAATCACCACACTAAATCAGAGGCAGTCACCTTCCCTTGGGGCCCACAAACAGCCCATTACCTTTGGTGTTTCTGATAGATTTTCATTTTATTTCCCCCCTCTTTCTTTTCTTTGGCCAGTCTCACTGCAAGTCACAGCGCTAGGAAACATTAATTTTGTCATCTGATGTAAAAAGGATATGCCAGAGCTGTGCTGTAAAATGCCACACATCAAACCATGAGGAATTCCACAAATAACTGTTCAGATGTCCTAAGAGGGGAGGCAGGATATGAATGGCCCCCAAGTGCTCAGCTGAGTGCACCAGCACTGCAGAGAAATGCGGCTCTGCCTAAGTTTGCAAGGTTTTGGGAGGTCCTTGCACATGCTGAGAGCAAGATGTGCCAGCAGGCAGACAGGCCATATCACCCCCTGAGACCTTTGTCAGAGGTCCTGCAGAGAGCCACTGCCTCTGGGTGACAGCATCAGCTGTGTCACACACCTGGAGCGATTGATTGCCTCCAAGAAATCAGCACTTGCTGACGGAAAGCACGAAAGGAGTGACCTGGTGTCCCCTCTGGGATGTTTAGTGAGCTGTGGGAAGACATCGGTGAAGGAAACGTGTGAGAGATTCCCCTGGCAGAGAGGAGGCAGGAACAGGCTGGTGCTGAGCAGCTGGGGGGGTGTTGGTGCAGACCAGGGAGAAAGCAGAGAAGCCTGATGGGCTGGAGGAAAGAGGAGGAGGGAAAAGCGGGGAGGATGGAATGAGAGATTAAAGAGACATTTGGTGGGGGTAAGGAAGGTGGAGGGGAAGCCAGAAAGCAGGTTAGCAATTCAGATAGAATGGATTAGATGTTGATAAAGGCAGCCGGGAGGGACTCAGAGAACATGAGATTAAGAAGTGCACAGGGGAGATGATGAGTTTTGGAGGGAAATGAGAATGCAGGGTCGTCTGGATCCTACTGATGGTTCTCAGAGGAGAAGTCTCGGCAGTTTGAGAGAGGGGCTGGCCACAAAGCAAACAGATGTGCATAAACCCCCAAGGGGCCCAGAGAAAGGCAGGGGACTGCTAGACCTCCTGAATGCCCTCTGGGATCATCAGCCAGCAAGGTTAGAAACAGCACTGTCTGAAAAGCACAGCGACACTGTGAGACCCAGCTGCAGCCAGGGCTGCCAGGCGCTTGGGGGTGATATTCGGTGGGGTACAAACACTCTGCAAGAGCTCCTTACATTTCAGTCTCTGTTTAGCAACATGGTCCTCAGCCAGCTGGAATTCGATCCCAGCCAGCACAGCAGGCAGAGCTAAACGAGACAGCTCCAAACCCTGGGGACATGCCACCACCCTGAGGGGGACTCTGAGTGGCCCTGGTACAAGATTCCCTTCCCAGGGACAGAGGAACACTTTGCCAGCCCGGGTGGGCCAGCCCGGGCTGTGACCCCGGTGGGCTGGACATCGCATGGCTGTGGCATCACTGGTCACACTGGGAGGAAAGGTAATTGAGAGGTCTGAACGGTGCAGTGAGCAGACGACAGAGAAGCAGAAAAAGCCTTGGCTCCATTCTTTGGTTTCTTTTCTGGGCTGGGAATCAACTCATGTGCCAGTTCGGTCAGGCAAGAGCAAGCACAGTGCTGTGCCCCAGCTCCTTCCAGACTACATCTTTGTTTGCTTTCCCCTGACATCCTTCAGCATTTGCTAACAGATTCCTGCACTGCAGGTCCCGCGAAATGGGCTGGAGCAGACCCTCACTTAGCGAGACCATCCCCAGGACCATCACACAGCAGTGAGTGGGGCTGCCAATTCCCCCTTTAATCACGGATCCACACTGCTTCTGGATGGGAACGTTTTTACACAGAGGAGAGTGGGTAAAGCCTCTAAATGGGGCAGTAGGTGCTTTAACTTGCTTACAAACACTTGCCCAGAAAACAGCGCAATGGCAGAAACAATCAGCCAAATGCAGGAGCTCAGATGGTGCTTCAGTCCTCTTTAGATGCTGAAGAAACACACATTTAACTACAGCCTAAATGAAATTAACTTCAGGTCTTCGGTGCTATGAAGACCATGGGTTATCCAGTTTGAGGTACTTTCTCTGCTCTCTGCCCAGCCAGGTGTGTAAATAGTTAAATCACTTTATAAAATAGAGTTCATGGTTCTCATGCTGCTGAGGAAATCTAGGGAGGAGAATAGCAAAGGCAAGCAGAAGCCAAATTTGCAGACCAGTTGATAACTCTCCTTATTCTTATCACAGCTTCCCCCGTTTTCCAAAGGCCCTCAGATGCTGTCACACCTGATGGGGCCAGGCCACCACCCCGCTCAGCCGGTGCCTCCAGTGTCCCACTGCTCAAACACAAGCACATCTTTCCCTTATTCCTGACAATAAAAAAAGGGAAAAGCTGGGAAGAAAGAAGACAAAAGGAAGACAAGATGAACAAGTAGAACCTACTTTGAGCAATGGGGGTTAATCTGACTCAAAGCCTAAATCCGTGTTAGCAGTTAATCCAGTTAGTAAGGCTTTCATTGGGAGCTTTGAGAAATCCTTTAACCTCTTGCTGTAAACCAGGAGCAGCTTAACAGCTCAACGTTCATGAGAAAAGCCTGTCAATAATGCCGCTAAGAAGGTATTTAGCGGGATTTAAGAAACAAGCATGTGACAACTCTTCTTTAATGAAGCAATTGGGTTTCTCTCCAGGAACCAAATGGTCACCATTTCCTTTAGTTCTGCCCGTGATCTCCTTTTCAAGACTCAAAAGAAGATGCAGCCCTGGTCCTGTCAGCTTGACAAGTATTCCTTCCTGGGGACAGAAAAAGGCAGATTTTTCCACTGGTTTTTATAAATCTCACGGATTCTTTGTCCTAAGACATCTTCTATGAAGCAGACTGCAGTAGTAAAAAAACACCTCTACAATTTTTTTTCCTTTCAGAGGTGTCTATACTGTTCTAAGGAAAGCAAGCTGACAAAGAGGTTTAATGACTAAGGCTATTTACCCCAGCCTGAGTCTAAGGATCAACAGTACACCAAAGTTTTTAACCATTTCCCTGCAAAATCTGAGTTAGATGTAGCCCAGAAATCATGCTGTCACATGGAGCCTGGTGCTGCATCCCGGTTCCAGGCAAAGGCAGAGTGTGAACAGGTCTGAGAGACACTGTCAGGAAAATTGATCCACAAACACCAGAGGTTTATTCCCAAAAAGGAGATAGAGGAGCCCTGTAACTTTATTCGAATAAAGGGAGAGGTCATGGGGCATTCCCCATGGGGTCTCTCAAAATTTTAGGGGACGCAGTCTCCTTTTTATCCTAATTTCCCGGCCGCATTTCCCTCTCTCTTTCTCCATTGGCTGAGGTACTTGAGAGGTACAGACTTCCCAAAACGCCTAATACCTAAGACTCCCTTCTAATGTATACCCCACCCCTTTTTCTTTTTCCTTGTGTCTCTGTTCTTTTTCTCTAAATCCAGAGATTTAGCACAGTCTTGAGTGAGTAGCAGTCTGTGTCAATTAGTGGAATTCCTATGGAATTTGTGGTTCCCCCCATTGTTTCTTTCACCTCTTCGTTATCTGGCCGTATCTACAATCAGGCCCACAAAGTTTGTTTGTAAAGACACCTCCTTCTCATTCCTTTCAACACCAACATCCTGCAAAGTAAACTTCACCCCTGTCCTGGGAGACCGGGCTGACCGGAGGGGGGTGATTGTCCAGACTCCCCCTCCCTTGGCTTCTCCGGGTGTGCAGCTGGTGGAGGGTTTGTGAGGATGCTCAGCTCTCCTCTGGGCTGTGCTTACTCATCCCTCTGGTCATGGAAATCCCACCACAGAAGGTTTCAGGCACATCATTATCTGTTTGAATTGCTACAAATTCTCTCAAATGCGTGAGATCCAAAGTGTTAGTGCCCACTAGCCCTTCTCAAGCTGCAAAGCTCTCTGGAAACCAGACCTTCTGGACAGCAGGGCAGAAATCCCTGCACTGCCATGGTGGGGACCACCATCAGGCTGGAAGCTCCAGTAGAAACCAAGATTTTTTGCTGTGCTATCCCATCCACCCCATTTCTTCTGGGGAACAGGGCAGTTGTGAGCCACAGGGAAGCAAAGAGAGAAGCAAAGAGAGGGGATGTGCATGTCAAAGGTGTGTGACACACATACAGAGAATGAGGGACAAAAATCATGGCTTTCCTCAGCCTTCCCATCTGACAGGGGAGTATTTCACCCAGCTCTCTCTGCCTCTTCCATTTCAGACACAGACACTCCCATTTCCATTCACTTTCACAGCTGAAAGGTCGTTTTGCCTATTTTCCCCTCTCTATTCCAAGGAGGAGCACTGCATTACCTCAGGCATTTGCTGTGTTCCCTCAGCAGACTGAGAGGCCCATGCAACATTAATCCTGTGTTAGCACCCGGTGATGCCCAGAGGAGGCCGATCATTGCCATTCTGGCTGCTGCACAGTAGCAAGCAGGGTCCTTCAAAGGGAAACACTTTGCAGCTCTCAGAGCCTGAATTCAGTCCCAAAGCAGGTTGGCAAAGCCAAAGTGTAGGAAAATCCAAGAGAAAATACTTCCTCTCTAAGCCCTCAGTCAGAATCTCAACAGTGTGCAGGTATTTTAATTTCTGGTTCCTTTAACATCCTTTTCTGCTGGTAACAGCGAAACATTTCCACACACACACACAGATATTAAACCACTTATAGAAGGATTGTCTTTATGGGAGTCCTACCTAATGAGACCATGATCCTTTGTGAATAACTCTGGTAGGCACAAGGACAGCACAGATACTAATTAACCTATAACATTGCCATTAAAAAGTCATGACATAAGTTAATGCACTGACTAAGAGAGTTATTTTTCCTTTCATAAATTGTATTTTCCTATAGCTCAATTAGCCATTTTCAACCACTATTCTTTCCCCAGTCCTTACAGTGTTTTCCAGAAGGATGGTCTGGAAGGAAACAATCCATTTTAATGCCTCCAAGTTAACCTTTAAAACAGCAAAAGAATGGTATAAGAGTGAACTCCTACTCAGTTCAAATTCCATCTCAGTCCTTGTTGGCCAGGTATATTGATGGAGATGAGAGGTTTTATGCATTATGCAGAGCCATCTTTTCACTGAAAAACATACTTCAAACAGATGCAATGCTAGCAGACCCTGGGATACTGAGCAATTGATTATCCTGTTTACTGCAGAATAACCTGCTGTGTCTAGGTTTGATGGCGCTGTGTTTTCACACTCTGGTTTCTTATGAAACCAATACAAAAGACAAAGTGGACAAGGGTAACATTTGTTAGATCACAGTCACGGCTGAATTGCAGCATCTGGGTGCAGGAGGTAAGGTTCAACTGAGGAATTCAAATTCATAAAAGCAGCTGTATTTATCACAAACCAGCTACAGAGAAAAAGACATCAAGCCCTGAGTTCCAGACAATTTTCACCTTGATGCAGCTGCCTCCAGCCCCCAGCTTCCAGAGGGAACCATCACCTGATTTACATCCTTGCTATGATTCACTCCCTTCCCATCAGGGAGACACATTCGTGGCTTTTCCAGCTCAGTTTTCCTGCTGAGCTCGTGGTCTACCAGCAGCCCCAGCCACCACTCCCAGACCTCCTCCTGCCAAGGAGAGCAGCAGCACTGACCAGATGGTCCCTGCATCCCCTCCCAGTGCCGCTATGGACCACGCTGCTGGCGAGGCAGGAATCTGCTGGGGAGCACCCCACGGATGGGCTGGGTGCTGCTCTCTGCTTTCCCACACATCCTTCCCTCCTGGCCATCCCTCCCTCCTCCTGGCCATCCATCCCTCCCTCCTGGCCATCTCTCCCTCCTCCTGGCCACCCCTCCCTCCTGGCCATCCCTCCCTCCTCCTGGCCACGGCCCAGCGCAGTTTGTGCTCTTTAGTCAGCATTGCCCTGGGGGTTTCCCCGCAGCCATCTGCCCGCTGCACCATCTGAGCAGACCTTCTGCTAACTCTGCCTCCCGAGGAGGGAGCTGGATCCCGCCAGGCTCCCGCCACTCGAAATAAATAAATAACAAGGGAGCGAGAAGAGGTGCCGCTCTTTTGTTCTGATGCGGTCTGGCAGGGTCAGCACTGATGTGCTGCTTGGAAAGAGCCACAAAAATGACCGGGTCCGTCCAGGCTTAGGAAACCACCCCTGCCCAGGCTTCGCAGTGAGTGCTACAGGGAGGGAGTGAGGACGCTACGAGGGATGATCCCCATGGCAGCACCAGGAAGGATGAACTGTGGCCACTTGGAAACTGCGTGGGATTTGGGAGAATCTCTTTTTAGGGTGGGTTGTGGTGGACACCAGCACTGTCTTCCCTCAGGCTGGGAGATGCTACAGTTTGGGTCCTTCTAATTGCTATCAGCCAAGAAGAAAAAGCAGCTCCACAGATCAGGGAGAGATGAGACACAACAACCAGCTCTTGTCCCTCCGCATTGCCAAGGAGATGCAAACCGGGAGATGCTCTGCAGAGAGGGACAGGAGAGCAAGGAAAGAGGTAGGCAAGGGAGGAACAGATGCAGAAAAGCACTGAGCTTAGGCGTGGCTGAAGAGACCAAACTATGAGGGGAAACACGGCAGAGTCTAAGGCTAATTTGACAGCTGTTCCTGTGGGTGTCACAGGCAGATGACGTGCTCATGTTGTGGGGTCACCTCATTGCATCAAGTCTCTGTAAACCCAGGCTCACAAGCCACCACACAGCTCTGAGGTCTCCAGTTGCCTTCAGGAGACCAGACTTGTCCGGAGCTGTTTTTAAAAAAGCCTGTGCAGACACCCCTGAGAAAGAGGGTTCAGGAGCCCCTCTGCTCACACCATCCAAGAGAGCACCCCCTCACCCCAATCCCTTTCCACCTAATTAGAAACAGCCTGCCGCACCTCAGACTGTGACTAACGGCTGAAGTGACACTCGCTGAAAGGGGGGATCATTTAACAGGTTCGTCTGGGAAGATCTGCAGGAGACAGGCTCTATCTAGGATGGAAAAGTTTTGCAGCAAAGCTGTGCAAAGGCAGACTGAGTCAGAGCCCTTCTACAATAGCACGGTCATGCTACTCAGATCAAGCTCCTTGGGCATTGTTAGCAAAACCTGACCTTCTGTCCTGCTGTCATCTGAGGGCTGACAAGCTCATCAGCCAGGCTGCAGGCAGGGAGATGACAGAGGTGGAATCAATGGGAATCACCTCATTTGCCTTCCTGCCCACCCCAAAGGCTGCAGCATCTGGGCAGGGACAGCACTGCCCGTGCTCAGCCTCTGCTTGAAGTAATTAGGGCGGATGCAGGTTGAATGCACCAAGCACGGGAGGGTGGGGGCAGCGAGGGAGGGGTTGGGAGAACATCGGGTAATGCCAGGCCGCGGGCAGAGACGGATGGCACAGAGATTCCCTGCGTCAGGCTTTTGGTCCCAGCAGGTTAAGGTACAGCCGCCCCGACAGATGCAACCATCCAGCTCGGAGGGACTCAAATTAAGGTCAAAAGGGATAAAGCAATGGTGAGGAAATGAATGCGTTGTTCCTGGCTCACAATCATGCCCAGATGCACGTTCCTCGTCCTTTATGAGGATAATTAAAATGCATCATTCTTGTGGTGTGTGCGTGCACGTACATGCAGGCACACGCCATTTATTTCTCTGGACAGGAATACAACCATAGGAACTATTTATTTTTTCACTGCCTCTGTGGCAGCTATCTGGATTTTAAGCTTGGGAAGATGGGAAGGAAAATGGGAAGGGAAAGGGTACCCCTTTTCTCTGTTTATCCTCACTAGGAGAGGAGGTGAAAGCTGCTCACAGCTTTTCAGTCCTGAGCAGGGATTCGGTGGCACAAGAACTGTTCATGCAATTTCCATTTACACAGAGCAGGGCATGTAATGCCTGTGGTTGGAACTGGGCCCAGGAGGGGCAGGTTTGCTCCCCCAGCTCTGTCACTCAGCAGATTAATTAGCCATTGCTCTCAGCTTTACAACCTAATCGCAGCCCAAATCTGCAGCAGCAAACCCATCCCAGAGCCCAGTGCCAGCTGTGCCCAGCGCTTGCCCAACAACCATGAAGGTCCTACATGCCAGGACTTCCTTCCCTCGTCCTGCTAGACAACATGGCTCGAGGCTGTGACAGATTCTCTTTGCATCCTGCTGTGCTCTCCATCGGAGCCGGTCAAATGTCCATGTCTAAAATCGGAGTCCTAGGAAACTATTCGTTCCAACACTGGTGCCCAGAAGCACAGCCCAGAGCTGGGAGGGAGATGTGCTCAGTGCTGTTTGAGGGAGAGGATGGAACTGCCCACAGGACTGGTTTGGCTCTCTCAGGCCACTGGACACCAGCAGGACCCTATTTTTCAGTCTCCCACAGCAGGATGTACCTTCTCCCAAGGTAGGCACACATTTTACCCGAGACCCTGAAAGCAGAGAAGTGTCTGAGCACTGCTTTGGGCTTAAGGTTTGCAAAAGCTGTGTTTGCTGGCCTCTAATACCCTGTTAGTGCTTGTCAGAGGAGACACAAGTGCACCGAGGAGAGGGTTGAATACTTTCCACTCACTGTGAATTTGTGACACTTGGGAATTTGTTTATTCCTGGCTAGAAAATGCTAAGCCCATCAGTTATGTCCTCACTATTCTCATCATGCCATCTTAATTTACACTGACCTTCCAGCCAGAGCACAGCCCTAAATTGTCACAAACAGTCAGCTCTCCATTACGCGGCTCAGTGGAGTGTGGGGGAGAGACATCTGTGTGCACGGGCTCAGAGCTGCCTGTGCTCAGCACAGGATCCCCGGGCGTAATTAGCCTGGACACTGCACTGAATCCTGGCTGGCTCTCCCGCAGCCCTGGTCTCCGGCTCATAAACATTTCCAGAGTGCCAAGTGCTGCCGTTCCCTGCTCTCCTCTGGCATTACCTGCCCCTGCCTCCCCCCAGTGCTGGTCCGAGGGCTGCTGCCCCCTCCAGCTCGGACACACCTGAGCCTGAGGCTGCCCGCTGAGCTGGCAGTGGCACTGGGGGTGCTGCAAAGCCCATGCTCATCGCTTTATCTGCACTAGAGCTGCTCCCATCCCTCACCCTAACAGCACCTCTGCACCACCCGCCTCTGCATCCTCTCCTCTGGGAGCCTGGGAGAGGGACAAGCAAAACTCACGCAGTAATTCAGTGTCTCACCACTAAATGTCTGAATTATGGATTCTTCACCATGGACTTGACCAAGATTGCCTATGGGCTGACACACAGGCATCTTCTAAGGAGCTTGGGGACCATCACCATATTGGTCTTCTTCGGGATTTGGTCCTCAAGCAAAGTTGTCAGCAATTAGCATAGATGTATTTTAGGTCTGTTTATAAATGTCTTGCAGCTGCAGTGATCAGGAGCTGAGCACAAATAGCAAGTGAGAGAAGTCTGTTTGGGCTCTTTTCTGATGTAACTGGCTCTGGATAGAGTCAGACTTGTTTTTCCTTCTTCCAAAGGCTGATGGTGTCTTCAAATCTGTGAACGCTGGGATGCGGGTGGGAGAGGAAAAGGACCATCCTGATCTTAGAATATCCAAATTGCTCAGAACCACTGAGCATCAAAACTAACACCGTCTGGGGTGGGATCAGCAGAAGCTGGCCAGAAGCTCTCTCTGCGTTCAAGTGCTCATTAATTCATCAGTATTCACACAGGGTATTTAATCAGGACTAAGGCTGCCATGGGGTTAAGATTTTCTTCAGAGACACTACAAAATTAAGAGCCTGGTGATTTTTGTCTTCTGTCTTTCTGCTGGTGACCTCCTGCTAAACATCAGATCCCAGAACTGCCTGCCAAGGCCTCGGATATTATCAATAAGGTTTGCTACCATGACATTTCTCTCCAGGGGTAAAGCTTCTGATGAGCTGCACTGCCTCTGGTTCCCCAAGCTGGAAGCCCTTTCCCAGACAGACCCCGGTGCCTCAGGCACTGCTGCCCAGGGTGTGCTCCCTCCTCTCCCGTGCGATGGCACAGGAAAGGCTTTGACACTGTCTTTGCAGAAGGACAGTAGCGCAAGATGCAAGTCTCGAAAAAAGAAGATATAATTCAGGCTGCCACTACAGCATTAACACGGATGAAGAGGAAAAGGACATATCCCCGCTGATGCTCTGCACAGCTTCAACTTCCTTGGCTGGTTTCACTCTTCTCTGCTCCAGCATCTCTGAGTATCTGGGGGCAGGACCTGACCCCGCAGCACCCCCAGCTCCTCCTGCCCCTCCATGCCCTGCTGGCTCCATGGCCACAGCCGTGTCACCGAGCCATGCACGGCCCCTTCAGCAGGTGGACACGCTGGCTTCAGCAATAGAGTTTGAAGCCATTAAAAACCAGCAAAATGACCCCTCCTGCCGAGCTACTGCCATCAGGAAGCAACACCACCAGCAAACAAACGGGAAAAGGCAGTGGAATTTTTGCCAAGGCGGCCGTAGTTGGGAAATGAGGGGCTCGGACAGTGCAGCAGGAGCGAGATGTAAAGTAATTCCAAAGTAATTCCGGCTGCGAGTCCGCAGCGGTTCCTGAAGCGATGCGGGGTGCTCGATCCCACACTTAAACCAGGCGTACATAACAAAAGGGCCGTTGTGGCAGCGCGGTGGAATCAGGGCTGACTGTGGCAGGCAGCTCTGCTAAAGACACGGTTAACTGCTGCACTGAAGTAATAATCCTGCGCTAAATCCAGAATTTAAATGCCTCAAGGGCTTAAGGGCTGTCAAGAGCTGCAATTCATTTCCAGGGGTTTTATTTAGTTGCAGCAGCAATTTTACCTGAGGGTGACAGTAAATTTGAGAATTACAGGGCTAATAATTTAAAAGAATTGGCTGCGGTATTTTTTTTAAAGGAACACAAACACACACACGGACTAGATGAAATGAGTTCTGCACATTACATACTTGTAGGTTTCATTTGAATGAAAATGATTAATGGGAACATAAAGATAAAACACACCACAGCAATAAAACAAATCAGCTCTGCCTCCTAAAGGTCAGAGCAAACCTGCCTCCTGGTTTGGAAATCATCTCCTAGGACAACATCAGACATTTGCTTCTGCATCCCCCTCTTGCCTCTCCTAGCTGATAACTGCTGATTCCCGACATCCCCAGCAAATGGATGGAGCAGAAACTAAACACATTCTTAGCCAGACACACAAGAAATGGACAGAAACCGTGGTTCACACCACTGCCTCTTTAATTTCAGAGAATAACTTTTTCCTGTCTGTCTATCACTATTATTTGCAATTAAAAAACTAAGAGTTCTTTTTCTCTATACCTCAGTTCGGCTTGGAAGTTCAGCTTCCCTCAGGAAGAGATGAAGACTCAGCAACAGCATCAATGTGCAATTTCCATCACCAGGAAGTTAACATAACCGTTCATTGGGAGCTCTTTCCTTATTGCCTTGGTCCCAGGAACGAGCAGAGCAAACAGACCCCTCCCATCCCCTTCCCAAATCGTGTGAGAGACAACACTGCAGAAGTTGCCACCCAGCCAAACTCAAAGATCTGGGAGCCTGGCCCAAGAAAAAAACTGAACTTCCCAGCTGTGAGTCTGTCTTGCAGAAAAATTCTACATGATTTGAAACCACTGATATCTTTCCCACCTCCCTGCCATTGTCATTGAGAAATATGTTCTTTTCTGCATTTCTAATTGGGATGGAACAGATGGCAAAGGCTTTGTTTAATGAAATATGTCCATTCAATTAACCCACGCCATCGGGGACCCAGCAATGCAAAAGGAATCAGCATCCCACTGCTGGAAGGAGATCCTCCTGCCCAGACCTGCACACCTGAGCGAGGACCAGGACACCACAGACAGGGCCTGGAGACACGGGCTGGACCTGCTGGACCTGGCTCAGCTGCCATTCCTGCTTCCCAGAAGCCTTGTTTCTTTAATTTATTAATTTTTCTTTTATTACCCCCTGATTTCCAGTTTCAGAACTGCATCCAGAGGTTTTGAACCCTGTGCTCAGCCTTGCCTTAACAACTCATGAAAAAGGCAATATCTGTTCTCCCTACAGGGTCCAGTTAGACAGGGAGCTCTACCAAAGGGAACTGGGTCCCACTGCCAGCTCTGGCACCAAACTTTGGGGAGGGGAAGCCCATCCGTGCCTCAGTTTCCCCATTTGTGGTGATTGAATATCAATTAATACTCTGTGAACCCAATATGTGGTTCACTGATGGTTTGAAAATCAACCAGCAACCAGCACAGCTTCCCAAAGCAAAACATGGTGTTTTATTTCAGGTCTTGGTCTGAAACAAAGTTTGGCTGCTTGAAAGGAGGCGGATGACATTTTGAAACACAAAAATTGAAACACACACTGATACTGTCAAAAAAAATTCCTCTTTTTTTCCTGTCCAGTCCCCCTAATAGCATGATTAGCAGCAGAAACAGAGCCAAAAGACACAAAGGCCTAGGATTAGATCAGGCTGCTCTGGAGAAGGTACTTTTATGCAGGTTGATGGTTTGATTCTAACCTTACTCCCAGCTTCCACTAGTGCAGGAGCAGGGGCTGTTCAGGGGTGTGACAGGAATAGTTTCAGCTAAAGAAAATTCCTTAAATGCCAACTGGACTAATGTTAGCACTTTAAAAGCAAGCCATTTCAGAATTTCATTTCCAAATGGTGACTTGGTACACTTACCAAAATAAATTGCTTTGGTGTTTTGGAGGTTTAGTTGGTTGGGGTTTTTTAAAGTGAGGAAAGCACAAAACCCCAGAACCTTTTGGGGTTTTCCTCTCTCTTTCCCTTTCTCCTCCCTCTCTCCTTTCCTTTCTTTTCTCTTCCTCCTCCTTTTCCCATCCCTTCCCTTCAGGAAGGAAAAGGAGCGTTCAGCTGCTTCCCATGCTCAGATACGGGGAAGAAATCAAAATACACCTGTGGGAAATACCTCTTCTCTTCAGTGATTGTTTTTCCTTATTTTATAGAAAATCCAAGCAGTTTATTGGTCCCTTTGGTTGTGGGGAAGCACCTTTGGAGAGCGAATCATTCAGAAATAGGATTTTTGCAGCCAGAGGAGAATCACAACCCGTGACACCTCCCAGCAGGCCCCGACAGCCCCGGCTGAAGAGTGACACACAGAGTGACACATAACCCACACCCCTGGGGTGCCAGTCAACCCCTCACTCATGAGGGAGCCCCCAGCGTGCCCTCTGACATCCCACAACCCTGGAGAGCTCAGATCCCTCAGCGTGCCAGCCCTGGGCTTTAGCCCTCACCACCAGCCCTGCCGTGGTGGGACAGCAGCTCCCACAGCTCCCAACAGCTCCTGACACCCCTAAGGGTCCCCAAAACAGCCTTCAAACATTCCCAATTCTCTTGTGTTCTCCTCTGGCTGCATAAATCCTATTTCTGAATGATTCGCTCTCCAAAGGGACCAATAAACTCCTCAGATTTTCTATAAAATAAGAAACAACAATCATTGAAAAGGTATTTCCCATAGGTGTATTTAGATTTCTTCCCCGTATCTGAGCATGGGAAGCAGCTGAACGCTCTCTTTCCTTCCTGAAGGGAAAGGAAGGAATGGGAAAAGGAAGAGGAAGAGAAAAGAAAGGAAAGGGAAAAGGAAGGAGTAAGGGAAAGGGAAAGGCAAACCCCTGAAGGTTCTGGGGTGAACCTTTTTGTTCTTGTTTTTGTTCTGTTCACCTTTGTGCTTTCCTCATCCACCTGAGCTGGATGGTCTTCCTTCTCTTTTCACTCATTACAAGGTAGACGGATGCCACTTTTGACTTCCTTTGAGCTGTTTCTGGGCTTATCTGGCTCCCAGCACTTATTACTACCCCTCTAATCCCTCTCCTCTCTCTGGTGGCATCACAGATATATTTCCTGGCATTTGTGACTGTTCCCACACTATCTCAAGCTGAGCTAAACTGTTTCCAAGTGCAAAGCAGCATGACTGAAACCCCTGCTAGACTTTCATAATGAATATGAAGTTGCCAGACAGCAGAAATTCCTAACTTGACTTCATTCTCCAAATCCATTTATCAATGCTAATCAGCCAAGACCAGACAAGTCTTCCCATTTTGAGTCGAATTACCTTTTTTTCTAATGACAACAAAACAATTCTTGCGAAAATAACAGTATATCATCATGTAAAACTCAGTGTTTCACTAACACAATATTTTAACTCATGACTCAGACAAGATATCAGCTGCAAAAATGACCCACTTGACTCATCTTTGTTAATGGCAGAAGTTTCAGAGATATATCCGAGATCCTGCTGTGGAACAATCAGGCCTGGGAGCAGCCCTGGATCTGAACTCTCGCTGGGATTTGAAGACACTCTGATCTAGCTCCAAAGCTCCTGGTTTGGAGGATACATCTTATCCTCTTGGATGTTTCAGCAGCCAAATCAAATTATTTGATGGTTTTATAATGTGCTCAACTGGGATGCTACAGGTTGACTGTGCTAACATAACTGCTGCAGCTGGCTAGCAACAGGACTCGAGATAAAATGATAATTTTGCAGCACTGAAGTGAAAGTATGCCACATAAATGCAATAAGGAATTGAAGCCTTCCCAAAACACCAGGTTTTACAATCAAAGCTCTGCATCCACTTGCCCATATCAAATCACAAAGGCTGATGGGCAGGTAGAGATGCTTTTTTGCCCAGGGTGCCGGTCGTGGCCAGAGCAAGGGAACTGCATTTGTGTCCCCTCCAAGGCAGCTCCAAGTAAGAGGTGGTTTCTGACAGCTTGACCACCTCTCACTCTCACAAGCTGGCTGCCTTGTCATTGGCAGAGTTCTCAAGCAGATCCAGCTGCCCAGACAGAGCTGGCTCGTGCTTGGAAACGTGGCAGGCAGCCAGAGCAGCAGAGAGACCTGCTGGCTTTTCCCTACACAACCCCTTAACAAGGAATCCTGATGTTCCTGGGCACAGCTTTCTCTCCCTGGGTGCCTCACACCTTCCGGCAGCCGCTTGGATATCTCTGAGACTCCCCTCAGCACAGAAACAAACAACCTTTTTTCTTTCTTTCTCTGTAGGGATGAGCATATAAAAAAACCCCCTTGTTAAACAGGAATTTCCTTGCACCAGAGAGACAACTCGAGGCCACTCTAACCACATGAATTCTGCCCTTGCTATTTTAACATCTGGCCCTACTGGGGCTTGTGTTTTTGCTTAAGCCATCCAAGCCAGACACGTGCACCAGCTTCCGTGGGGAGTGAGCCTTGCTAAGGGTGCCTATGCATTTGGCTGTCGGGGATGGACACAAGGTAATATTTCTTTTTTTTTTTTCCCTAGCCATTCTGTTGCTGTGACACAGATGGTGAGTCCAGGCCTCCTTCAGACAGTATTTTCTGCCCCAATATATATCACTTCCCCTTCTCTTGATAGGCCTGAGTTTTACCAAAGGTGTGTGTGCGACTGCTCCCTAATCCCCTTGAGACACAACAAATGGATTAGCACAAGCAGTTTAACCCAGAGCTCTTTGCTAACCCATCCTCACCTCGAGCAGGGTGGGCAGAGGGCAAGCACAGTTCAACACCACGAGCTGCTCGAGGTTTAACCAGCCAAGGGACAGCGACCAGTTCAGCCAGCTGAGAAACACCCAGACCTGCAGGCAGCGAAACTCCCACCACTCTTCCAACTCTGAGTTCTTGTCCAGGATAGAGTCCAGGACAAAACAAGCAGCAAAGACCAATAATTTCAGCATCAGAATGGTGCATTCAGCTTGCCACAGAAAGTCCGCAGTATGAAAACACAATTAAGTATTTGCACATCGACAGAGTCTCCTAATTGCTGCAAGGAGCAATTCAATTATGTTTTCAACACTGAAATGAGTCATTACCAGTCTATAGGGGAAAATTGTGTTTGTGGGGTCGTGGTTTTTTATAGCATATGCTGTCTTCTTCCCAAAAGTTATCTCTTTTACTGCTAACAATATTAATTTTGGATGGATTCTTCCCTTTAGAAACTAAATTAAGACAATTCTACTTATGGGAACAATTGTCCACTGTAGATCAGAAAAGCCCAAAGCCATAACATCCGGAGTTATGAAAACAGAAACTTAAAGTCCCTTCTGCTTTGCAAAATTCAACTGCTTCATAATCAAATAATAAATAATCACACTTCTACTCTGACTTCATTGTAACTCTAGTCAATACAGAGCCTTAAACACAGTTGGGCTGGTACCCCAGTTCAAACCAGAGATAGCTGGTTTTCAGTAAAGGAAGAAATAATTCCTGCTATGAAAGCAGCTGGAATGAAAGGTGGCAAAGATATTTTGAAGGTATTCTGAATTACAGATGCTGGGAGATTTAAAATATACAGAGTATTCTAAGAATTGAAGCAACTTAGTGAATACTTAAAAGAAAGTCAGGTAAGGTTAGATCTGCTACTCGGGTGACTGAGGATGGTTAAGAGCTACACTTGAACCTTACTAGCAGAGATTTTGTTTTCTGTTGTTCCTACAGCAATTTGAAAGCAAGACGATTGCAGAGCAGTGAGATTCAGCAGCACCGAGAAAGCCCTGTTTTGGGAGCTCTGGGTTAAACAGCACTGATTTAGATGGTCATGCCTGCACAGTAGTTCAGCAAAGATAACAGGTTGCAGTAGCCACTTGGTAATTGACCTCTGGTGATTTAAAACCTTAATTTGCTTTCATGCTTTCTGATTTAAAGCAGCGTGTGCACTTGGGCATAACTGCCTTAAGAGATCTAAGCAATATTTTAGCCTGGATTCCTCAGGAAACAATACTTAACAGAGCACAGAGAATATCCTTCCTAATAACTCCTGAAAGCATTGGCCATTTTCAGCCAAATTTGTTGCAGGGGTTCAGAGTTGTGATGCTTGTAACATTCTCACAGGTTTTGTGAAGAGCCAGAGCCAAACTAAGCTCTTGCTTATTCTGAGTGCCAGCTCTTGGTTGCACAAGTTCTGTCCCTTCTGTGGTGGGCACATCCCATGGGACACGAGGCCAGAAGAGGTTGGTGGGGCTGGGTCCTGTGTGCAAAAAGGAAACCACAGAAATCCAGGCTATACTGGACCACTGCTTGTTGAATATGCTGTTTATAAACAACTCTGTTACAGCCATGACTCTGTGACAGTCCCTTTACACAGCAATGAAATGCCATTCTCTGGAGGGACAAGCAAAGGGGGAGGCAGATCTGCCTTGTGCCCACAGGTAGTGCAAGAAGCAGCACACAGAGCAGAGCCCTGAGAGGCACCTTCAGGCAGGAAACAAAGCTCCCTGGGTGATTTGTAGGCTCTGAACAGCAAAGCTGTCACTGAGCCACAGTGAATCCTTCTCTGTCTGCACCTTTGCTGAGCTGATTTACTGCAGGTGTCAATAACAGAAGTGGGCTGGGGACCGGCTGTAAAGCTCAAAACCTGAATTTCCTGTGTTTTTGCACTCCCCTCTGCCTTTGGTGCTTTGTTTCATCTTCAGGTGAGTTGAGGTTTTGTCTGGCTTTCAGGGGCAGAGGGCTGCTGGAAGGGAGCCCCACTGCTTCATCTGCACAGGGTAAATCAGAGGATGCTCATTTTCACAGACTGCACACTTAATGGTTGGGTCAAGTTAACAGGAGTTAAAAGGCAGCTTGGTCAAGCAGGCAGGGAACAGCTGGAGTCAGAATATCCAGCTTCCTGCTGCCCATTAAATAATAATGTGCCCCTTTGGGCCATAGCTTCCTCCCTTTGGAATAAGGGTCAGTCCCAGTGGGCTCTGCTCACAGGACAGTAGACATTTTGGGAAAGGGGTCCTGCATTGCCATTAGTTCTGTTCCTAAAGTAAAATCCAAGTGCTGACCAAAAGCTCTTTAAATTAAGAAAGAAAATTCTGTGAACTTCAGCAAAATATAATGTACCCCTCCTTACACTGGCTGCAAGATTCCTGTCGCAACAACATGGAGAGGGATTACAAAAAACACCAAGAATGCTGCAGTTAAATTTTCAAAGCCAAGCTGTGTTATCTGCAACCATGAGAGCCTGTGAAGCCTGTGCTTGTCCCACCAGGGCTGCAGCGCGTGGTGACACGACCTCACCAAGACCTGCAGGACTCATCTTCTGGGCAGGGAGCCCAGGGCCACGAAGGGAAGTGCTAATAGTTAAAAAAATGTCTGGAGCTTGCAGAAATAGATATTTTCCCAGGAATAAAACATGACTTGGAATAAATGTTTTATTCCACTGCACATAATGAATGGCAGTGAATGTGATTTGGGGACCTGTCAAGAGAGGGGAGCACAGACATAGTACATGCACTGCAGACAGTATTAAAAATGTTGTTTAACTGAAACACAGGGAATTGAGATCACTGATAATTTTAATCTCCTTTCCTCTGGGATTTTTTTTTTCCTTTTTATGATCACCTTCCTTTGTGGCTGAAAAAACAGGGCCATCAAAATGTTTATTAGAAACTCTTGCAGGAACCAATCCATATGCAATTGCACAGAAGGTGAAGAGGCATCCACTGCTCAGCATTTCCAGGAGATTTAGCATCAAGCTCAGCTTGCAGCCAGGCAAACAACACTATCTGCTTCCAGAAAAAGTAGTGGGAAAGAGTCACCAGGAAATAAATGAAGGACGGTGCTCTAACCCAACAGCTGCTTGAACTGCTCTGATCTGTGGCAACACCACTTTGCAGAGGAGCTTTTCATCAATCTCTGTGCATGGCTTAATAGAAGCTGTCAGGAATATGGAAAACTGTCACTCTCGTGTGGCTCGGAGCAGCTCTCACCCCTACCCTCGGCAGACTGCACAGTGCACAGCTTGTACCAGCATGGGGGATGAGGCCAGCGTCTGCTACAGCAGCTCCTTTCTGGCTGCTACAGACATTTGTAAGAGGAGATTTGCTCCAGCTTTCATTAATTGCTCTCACAGGCAGAGAGTATCCTTGTTGGGAGATCAGTTTGCTCCTCCAGGAGGATCATGTTGCCCTTGGCCAGCTAAATCTTCCCTCTAAGAGGCCTGAAGGGTCCAACGTGAGGAATGTCGTGTGTGGATTCACATGCTTTATTAAACCTACAAAGAGGCTTGTCCTGGCAAAGGAGCATCGTGGTGCTATGAAAAGAGCAGAATGGCATCAGGGCATCATCTCCAGCTAATTGTTTCATCAACTTGGAGAGCAACAACCGCTTGCTAAATAAGGCTCTTCTTTTCTGCTTTGCAATTGTGCTCTTCTGGCTGCCAAGAAAAGCTCCGACATTAAAGGCTTCTCACGGCCTCTACAAGTGCTGCCTTTGGTTTTAGTCCAGAAAGGCAAAAAACAAAACCAAGGGCTGCAAATCAGAGGAAGAGGTGAAAGCTCAAAGGAGATTTGCCTCCTCCCACCCACTTAACCAGTAAGAATCGGGTAGGAGAAAAAGAATTAACGGAACTCGTTTGGTGCATTTGCCGCAGAATACATTAATGCTCAGCTGAAGAAAAGACACTTGAGAGTTTCCTCAAATAAGTTTATGTTTTCAGTTGCTTTTGGAAAAACAATCAATTTGCATATTTTTACCAAAACATTGAAAGTGCTTGAGTCTTTCCTATTACAAACCAGGAAACCGAGGCTATTAATCCAGTCCCATAATAAGATTGGAGAAGAAATAAAGGGCTCTTTAGAACTAGTTATTGGTCTTCATAATGAACTGAACTGGCAAAGATTCTTCTATTTTTTCCTGTTCCTGAGTTATCCAGGAATTAAAACATGGTGCAAGCAACTATTAGTTAAAGTACAAGCTCATGCATGTTGATTTCCCTTGTCTCAGGCTCAGCTCATTTGCAATTGAAAGCATCAACAGTAAAATATTTCTGCACTTAGAGCTTTATCTTTTCACCAGTAAAGCTCCTTCCTGAACGTATCTCCCTTCTGTTCTGGCACAACCATTTGTGGGCTGCCTTTAAACTTTGTGTCTTAATTTCTCCTTCCTTCTTCCCAAGCAGGTGAGCAGAGAGTGAGCCAGGCCAAATGTCGCCGGGTGCCAAACTTGGCGTCAGCATTATTGGTCTGTTATCAGAGGTTCACTGAACAGCAGAGGTTCACTGGGTTATGCAGAAGGCTCCAAATCCGTGATTTTAAATTTCTGGAGCAAGTCAGTCAATAAAGTTCACTTGAGGATCAAGGTCTCCTTTGCAGACACGGGAGGCAATGAGTAGGCATTTCTCACTTTTGCAAAAGGTGGTGGGGAGAGGGGCCAGGGCTACCTCTGAACAGACCATTCTGCTTTAGCAGAACTCCAGGGGACACTGGGAAGAACAGATGTCCCCAGGTGGTAATCACACCCTGCAGAGTGTGATTAGTGCCTGCATGCCAAGCCAAGCCTATCTGCCAGATCAGCCATGGGCATGGGATGGTAGGGAATTCCTCTGCTGCCTCTTGTGATTGACAAGAAAAGCAATAAGAAGATAGGAGCTGAAGAGTTGTGTGCAGTAACCTTTCCCTTTGTCAGAAATGTCAAAGCAATTCCTAACAGCTCACTTTAAAATGCATTTTCCATCCTCTTTTTGACATCTTTCCGACCTCCCCAGCATTGCCAGAAGATACAAATTCACCCTGACAGTCAGGAGAGGAAGGGAAAACAAGAAAGAAAATAAAATAAAAACCAATCTCTGAACTCTTTCTAACCATCACAGAGGACAAGAGTTAGTATAATGCACCTACTGACAAATCAAGCTTGAACCACCCTCTCCCCACAAAAAAGCAGCACTAATAAGGCAGGAATGAGGTTACTTATCCTATCAGGACCCAGTGATTACTGTCTTATTTCCCTGATAAACACTGATAGCATTTGTAATACAGCTATAACAGGTTCTTGTTTTTTAATTTCTTTTCTCCTCTCACAAGCTTTCTCCATTCCTTTTCTCTGTCATGTTGACTTACAGAACCTGGCATCTTTGTACGAGGAAAAGTTATTAATTGCTGCTGAATGAGGGTGTGTATCACAAACACAAAACAAAACAAAACAAAGCAAACAACAACAACAAAACACACAAAAACCCCCAAAAAACAAAAAACAATAATCCATGAAAAAGAGGAAGAGAAGAGGTTTTACTGACAAAACTCTCACATTTGCATTTTGTGACTTTGTGGTAGACTCCCTCTTCCTAAATTTACATCTCTAAATAATTAGATAGCTTGTTTCATTAGCCATCCAGGCTTCTACTATCCTCAGTGAGCAGAGAAAGGAGAAGTCAGGAGAATGATTCATCGTACCTTCTTTAGAAAGCTATTTTGGGATTGACTAAATGATTCTTTGGAGATTGGACAATTAGTACAGACTGGATGTCCAACTCCTACACAGCTCCAGGGTAAGATGTGCGACTGTCAGGACACAAGGAAGGATGGGTCCAAAAACTAAAAGCTGGTAATAGACATCAGTGACAATTAGTTGGTTTTAAAACCCCTGGGAAGGAGCAGACCCAGGGAGAGAAAGCATTTGTTCAAGGTCACAGAGAAGGTCACTAGAATCACTCGTGTCTCCTGAGTGCACTTCGATGTTGTGAATAAAACATTAATTTATCATGCAAGGAATGAGGTTAAGGAAATGAAAGTTCAAATGCCACACGCCAAAAAAACCCCACCAAAAAATCAGAAGAAAAAGCATGATCTTCCATTGCATATGTTTAACTAGAGTTTAATTTACATGAGCAGTGGCACACCAGTTCCCTCAAGCTTCTGAGGAAATTAGCAGCAGGAAAATACAATTCTGTGCATTTTCAGGAACTGCTTTCATTAACAAAAAGCCAAGGCACAGGAATGGTTTCAATGACTGCATGACCTCACCAAACTGAACCAAAAGTGCAGTCTAACTAGAACCGGGGCAAAAGCTGTAGGCACCAGAAGGACTTCGCACTGCACGAAATTAATGCTGGCTCTGGACTAAATGATGCAAAATACCTTGAAAAAATACTGCAGACAGCAGCTGGAGACACTTACATGGGGGTGTCCAGTGATGTGGGACTTCCATACATGAAGCCAGCAGTGACCAGAAGGTGGGAAAGAAGCTTCATCTTTCCCATGTTCAACCCTGCCACAGCCAATAGGAGACCACAGGAACCTGAGAGACCTTCTAAGGATCTCTGGGTAAAAGAAAGCCATAAAATATTTGGAGTGACTACAGTACGAAAAACAAATAGCCCTGGCCTTGGACTTGCACATAAAATGCCCACTGCAGCGTGCTCAAGACAGCAGTCAATGTCAAAAAATGCTTCTTGTAATGTCAGTGCAGAAAAGCCTGCATAGGACTGAAGGATGATTTTAATCCTGATACCACCACATCCCTTTGGACTATTTTTTCGGCCATAGCCACTTTCTTAGAACAAGAACTCCCTGCTGAACCAGTGCTTCCCCTCTTCCTCCTCCTCCTCCAAACACTTCATAACCGCAAACATCAGCTGCTCTTACTCGTTTCCTGTGTTTACCCAACAGATCATGGCAAGAAGGGAGAAGAGGAAGGAGTTTATAATAGGAAAATAATCAATAGTGACATGCCATCGCTGTCTGCAAGGCAATCATTAGCGGCTCAGGAGAGACCTCAGTGGCTTCTGTGTGCTCAGCGTGTGATTGCCTCCTGTGGAGAGCTAAGCTGCTGTGAAAGACTTCAGCAGGTGCCTTTTCCTCCTCCAGCACAGGGAATTCAGTCTAAGTCAGGCAGCTAAATTACACCTCTGGGTTATTATCAGCAGTATTAATTACTGTGTTCTCCCTAATTATCCTGTCGTAACACACTCGGTTTGCGGGAACAATGCAAGGTTGGCAAACAGTGGCGTTTAAAATTGATTGGGCCAGAGGCTCAACTGGTGTAACAGAGCACAGCAGGTTTATAGAAAGGTCAGATTAGTGGTGGAGTTTATCCACTGCTTTATGAGGGTGTGAGCTGAGCTGCAGCAGGCTGACGTGCCCTGGCCAGCTGGCATGAAAGGAGACACACAGTTTGGGGTCAGTTGTTCCCTGGTTTTACATCATGACCCCATGCAAAGTGCTATTCCCTACCACAGTTCCAACGTGACTTTCTGACCTACATTAAAACAAACAACCCAACAGCATCAACCAGAGTCAGGACATTCCTTTTGTCCCCTGTTTCACCCTGCATGAACTGCAGGTAGGCTTGGGAAACCCGGGAAGGCTCTGCTGTGTTCTGGCTGTTCATCCTGTTCCTCAGATAACCAGACCTGAGTGACTTGCACTCTGATCACCGATGTGGAAAGCCGCATTTGCAACATAAGACAACTCATTCGTACACTTCCCTGCCTTTGTTTTTCTAATGCCTCCTTTTCCCCAGGCTGGCTCCCTGCTTCTTGGATGAGGATTTGTGTCTTGAGCACACAACTCGCCTCCCCAGATTCAACTTGTCTCAAATGTGGTTGGAAAGAAGAAGGCTCAGTGGCCTGACAGCCTGACATTGGAGCCTTGACAGATTTGCTGCCTTGGGGGATGACAAACCTGCCCCCTCAAAATGTACACCTGCCCCCATCAAATAGATCTGTTCCTGAAAAAGCGCTAACATCCAGAGAAAGTGTAGGAAAAAGAAAATCCTGTGATCTAAAGCTCATCTTCTTGGACTGTGATCTTTCAGCATGATCCTTTAATCCACACCCGCCCATCAGCTCAAACCAGCACCTCTAGCTAGGCATCATTTTCCTCTGTGTCCCTCAAAATGGGTTTTTGTTTTCTTCTCACTTGATACCTATGAAAATCACATCTAACTGCTGTTCTGCCCTGCAGAAGACACGGCATAAAATACAACAGCGTTTGCAGGGATGGACTTTGAAAATGTCACCCCACTTTCTACTGAGAGCCAGCCAAAGTTCTATTATTCTCTTCTTCCCCGCCGTGAGGTCTGAAACACTTTCTGCAACTATCACCAGACTCCCGTGCTCATCTGCCTCCAGAGTTCAGAGTTTAAATGAAGCACTCAGAAAATATAGATCCGAACACACAAGACATATTTGCCAGTGTATGGAGAAGCAATAGAAATCCCATTTTAAACTGTTCTCTAGCTCAGAGAGTGAAATCCAGTCTGGTGAAGGTCAATTCTAACCCTGTGTGTATCATTTAAGTCCTTCTTAGGCCTGTAGCTGTCACAGAGGCCACACACTTTTGGAAATGTTTATCCTGATAGAAGATCCTGTGTTTTTCAAGAACAAACAGCAGCTGCTGCATTTTAACACCTTCCCTACAACACGACCATAGCCAGGGCAAGACGAGCGACACCCTGCTCTAGGCACTCACTGAGTGGGCACCAGATAAGATAAATCTGCCCATTTCTTGGCTAATTCCTGCTCCTGCAGGAATCCAAGGATATCTGCAGATCCACAGCACTGAAGGAGAAGGAGCAGAGGGTCCAGAGACAACCCCACAGAAGGATGAGACAGTGCCTCCATTCAAACATCAGACTCCCTCAGCCTTCCCCAGTGAATCTGACCATTTACTTCCATTACCATCTTCAGCATGAGCTGGTGATACCCAAGACAGAACTGTGTTCCTTTCTGAAGGATATCAAGGGCTTTTCCTTCATTTTGATTACAAGGATATAGCTCCAACCATGACACATCTGGAGGTACCCAGGGGAAAACAGAGCAGCCACGACCATAAGAAGGAGTCAAGGTGCAGTCAGGGGAGGTGCATTACAACAGCAAAGAAGCCATCTCAACATGGATTCATTAATGTCAAAAAGAAATCTGCCTGACAATGCTTCCAGACAAGAAGCTGGGACATAAGCTTCTCTCTTAGCCAGCAAACCTCCATCCCTGTAAACCCCTCACAGCTGTGAGCTCTCAGAAAGTAGCACTGTCTTGTTCCACCAGCAGTTCTGCATCCCAAAGGTGACCTTCTCCATGATGCTGCAAAATGCTCACGGTGTAAAATGGGACACATAGATGGGGGATTGATTCCACCTGCCCTGGGCCATTTTAGGTAGTCCCACAGCTCTTTTCAGTCAAAGGCAATCTTTCCAGCAAGTTTTGGACCAAGCCCAGCATAAATTAGAGCTCCCAAGGCCTCCTTAGTCTGGCTTTTTTTCTGGAGGAGAGTGTGCAGGACAGTGTTTGTGCTGATGAATAGCTTGGCATTGTGGTAGCAAGGTGCAGGAGATCCAAAACCCTGCTGCTGTTAATATACATGAGTCACCACTGCTGCCTGTGCCAAACATGCTTCCAAATGGAGCTGCAGTTTGCCCTTGGTTGTTTCACTGGGCAAAGGCAAGTCTGAAAAACTTATTTTTTTTCAGCCTTTCAGGATAGCGACATAGCAGAGATCTCTGTCTCGATCTGCTTGCTGGCAAACATCAAACAAAGAAGACTGTGGCATGTTTGCATTTTATTAATGGTTTACAACTCGAATTTTTCTTCTCTTTTGTTCCTGCTGACCTCACAGAAAGCTATAAAAATATACAGAGATGTCTGCCAAATAGATTTCTTGGAGGAAAGCAGGAAAGTGTGAATAATGGGTTCTGAAGTATGGATAATTAGCAGATCAAATAACCCCAAGGATTGGGGAATTTTTTCATTCTCTGCAGATATTCAACATTCTTATATTGCTAAATAAATTACACATACTCTCCAGGTACACTTTTTCTTCTAGCTCCTACAAAAAAAATAGAGATGTCTACTGTGAGGTTATTTATTTGTTTAAATGCTTCTGACAGTGAGGAAACGTCAGCTCTGGCTGCAGTTGGGAGTCATATGGACAGCTGCTGTACTTCCTGACCGTAGCACCTCTACCCTGATCCTTCCACTCCCACAAAAGGCTGTTCTTCGATTTAGTTCAGCAATGCCAAGCTACAGAAGTTTGCCAATGCCAGCAGGATGGGCAGCGGGCAGCAGGTACACAGCAAAAACTGTGGAGCTATTTGTCTCTGCCTGCAACTCTCCCTTAGGCTTCCCAGTCATATTCCAGTGGTTTTTTTCCTAAATATTGCCTTAATTCTCATCTATGTGCTGCACTTCTCATTATATCCCTAAATAAGGAACATACAAATCTCCAGACTCACAGAATCAAAGCAATTTACTTCTCATATGAAGCAAGGTAAGGCCAGAACACAGGGAAGGGTCACCAGCTGATGCATGCTCTGAAAGGTGTGTGCAGCTTTGCCCATACATTTTTGGAAATAAATGAATTGATAAAAGAATGGTTGCCCCACTCAGGTGTTCAGCTGCTGATTTGAGTAGAATGTCAGGGGCTGATCTGTAAAAAATGGGTAGGACACTGTTGCAACTTAGAGGTTCACAGGAGCAGGTTTTTCTCAGCAATTCCCTACTCAAAAAATAGAGGGCTAAACTCTGTATTCTCCTAAAGTCACAAGAAAAATGATGCAAATCTTACTTGTAAATAAACCTGATAAAGTGTTCCAAAGCCTGAGCTCTCAAACCTCATGTTTTTTCCCTAATGAAACACTGTCATCTGAGAGGCAAAATGAAAGTCTTCCCTTAGAGACAGTAATTTAATAGCAGGGACATTAATTAATTTCATCTCCACATCAATGCTCTGTTTTATTTACACTCCCATCCTGCAGCCGCTGGGGTGCTCGAGCATCTGCAAATCCTGCAAGAGCCCTGGACTGGGGCCAAGGGGAGGTTTGGTGTAGGTGGCAGATGGCAGACTAATGGAGACATGACAGAACCAGCTCTAAGCCAGTCTGCCCGAGTGGCAGGAGTGGTTTACCAAGAGTAAGGTGGTGCTTGGCCCAGGAAAAGCAGGATGAGCTACAACTGCTCACACTTAGCCCAGGCAATAGGGTGACCGTGGGCCTTTGGTAGCAATAATGGGATAATGCCCATTAAACAGACCGTAGGTACTCAGACGCCCTAAGCCCATCTGTTCTTCATCTTTGTTGATGAAAGTTTGCCACAGTCACTCACCATGGACCCAGAATGGTGTGAGGAGCTGGCACAGGGTGCCCAGAGAAGCTGTGGCTGCCCCATCCCTGGAGGTGTTCAAGGCCAGGTTGGACGGGGCTTGGAGCAACCTGGTCTAGTGGAAGGTGTCCCTTCCATGGGCAGGGGGGTTGGAACGAGGTGAGCTTTGAGGTCCCTTCAAAACCCAAGCATTCTGCGATTCTAAAGTCCATTATATGTGCAAACGATGGCAGTTTCCCTCCTTAGAAATCTCCTCACTGGACAGGGTAAATTCAATAAATGCACCCAGCAGACATGGCACATCAAAACCAAATACCCAGAACTACAAAGGCAAGGTTTGACATGACCTAGAAGCTTGTTAAATCCTTAGCTACAGCCTGCTGAGACCTGAAAAATATAATTCAATGCCAAAGAAAGGGGTCATGAAGCACTGTCAGGAAGACATCTCCATCAGTAGCCCCATTGAAAATCAAATTGATCTTTCCTTACCCCATGCAATTAACCTATGTAAATATGTGCTAATGACCACTTCACTCGTAATTCCTTTCATTCACTCATCAAGCCACATGAAGACACAAGCATGCACTGTTGATGGTAAAGCCTATGTCTCATCTGAACTTCATAAGCAGGGAGATCTGCCCATGTTTCTGATTCTTGGACCTATGTTCCTTCTAGGACACATAAATGGTAAAGAAACAAGAATAAAGTTAAGCTTTGCATTTTTTTTCTGCGGAAGAGGAATGGTACTCAATTCAGCAGAGCCCCGTTGAAGCTTAGTTTTCTAAAGAAATAGGATTTCTGTTGTCTTCAAGATCTCAGAACCCTCTTGAACTTACTCCAGTGTCAGGTGTGGAGTAGTCCCCTGCCTGTGCCTGTTACTAATCAGTAAAATAGCAACAGCAGCAGCCTCATAACTATAATTACAACTATTGTGGTAGATGCTCACTCTCCTGATAACGGCTGGGTGCAGACTCAGCAACACAAACCCCAGTCTCAGAGTCCTTTTCCATTAGAAAGCAAGCTTCATCACTTCACTGCATAGATACAGACGGCTAACAATTTCTGGAGGATGGAAACACCCACAGGATCTCTGCAGAACCCTGCAGGATCTCTGCAGCCCTCTGTCCCTACAGACACCCCACAGCACAGCCCTGTGCCCCAGCACCACAAGCTGTAGCAGGTTTATGTTCTATCAATAATTCTCTCCAGCAGCTCAGCAAGTCTGGCAAAGCCCAAGGCTACAGCCACCGTTTTTATGAGAGTAATAAGCCGAGCTTATTTCCACACCACAGCCATAAACATTTCCAGGATCCCAGCCACGTACGCAGGGCACCTGAGACACCAGCAGCTGTCTCCGGCTCCACTTGACCCCCTGAAAAAGGAGGCACGGAAAATGCTATCCCAGCAGGCATTAATGCAGGTTAATTAAACCTAAACTGCTCAGCAGGGGCACGGTGAATTGAGAAGCGGTGCTTCTGCAGGCTGCCCAGTGCCCCAGTCCCACCGTGGCATCATCATTAATGGTTTTCACACAAGCCTCAGGGCTCATTTGCTTGACAAGAGCAAAGCAGTAATTTTACTGTTGAACACTTGCAAAAATGATGCCCTGACTGTTATCAAAAGTGACAGGCAAGTTATGTGAGCAGTTAAGTGAAGGTTACTTTTTAGGGCCAAACCTCCGAATAGATCAGACGTCAATTAGTTCATGCATGGAAGGAGAAGGGGAAAGAAAACAAAGAGAAAAAGGAGGAAGGGAGAATACAGAAGAAGGGAATAGAAATAGCAGGAAAGAGACGGACTTAATTTGTTTCCCTGGATCAGTGCTCTGAGGGATAGAAGGCGAAGAGCTTTCAGCACGGCAGCTGCCTGCAGCCCCCAGGGAGCCGTGGCCATGCCAGTCCCTGGCAGCTGCTGCAGTTTGGGCAATGCAGCTGGACAGAGCGAGGGGCTGAGCTTTCAGCACACCCAGGAGAAGCAGCCTTCAACCAGCACCTCCCACGAGCTTTGGGGGCTTTGGCTTTCCTCTACATTCCTCAAGCAAGAACCTCACGAGAAAACTTGCAAGGTCCAACAATTTGTTTCTTTTATGCTGTGGACACTTGAAGAGGAACAAAATCATCCACAGAGTGAAGGTACCTGGGCACCATTCCAGTTCCATATTTTTAGAAAAAAAAGATGAGCCTTTGACACCCAAGAAAGCGCTTAAGGAAAAACTTTCAGTTTTGACAAGTCCCTAATGAAAAGAAATAATTAGTGAAGTTATATGTGCCGTTTGATTGGCTCTAAATAAAAAAGGGTTTTCACCTTAAAATGACTTTTCCTTTTCAAAATGTTAGTCATACTAGCCTAAAAAAGCAAAAGCTGAAAAAAATACGGAGTAAAAAGCTGCAATCAAAATGAAGCTCTTGTTTAAAAATAATTCTGTTTTTATTTTCTTATACCCAAAACCAACTTGAAGCACAAAAAAGTGGGTGGAGTCACTCCCCCACATCCTATCCATCTTGCTTCACCTGAACACTGCCTTCATGGCAAACATGAGGAAAAGGAAGGAAATGGAACTCACAAACTGCAAGCTGACTCATGAGCAAGGGCTTGGAGGAGCCACCTGGCTCAGAGACAGGCACATCCCATCACCTGCAGGGTGAGGAACAGAGAGGTCTTGTCCCTGCCCTGGTGTGTGACATGTAAGGGTTTGGCTGCTGCTAATTGCTACAGCTCCAGCTGTTTGCTGGGGAGAGTTCCTCTCTTGGGTTTCTTTAAGATGGCCCAGCACAAGCCCAGTGGTTCTCTGAATTTTGTGGGGACTTAGATTGATGGGAAGGAGGGTGAGGAATAGGATACCCTGGGATTCAGACCTGCAAGCATTGAGCCTGTAGACAACAGTCTGAATCGAAAGGTATAACTAGAGGTTCTCTTGCTGCTAATGGTTTTAGAACCCAACGGTTTGGGTTACAGCTTTAGAAACACTTTCTTTTATGATTAAGAATAGGAGAAAGAAAAACAGGCTGTCCACACCCCTGCCTCCCTCCCAGAGGAGCTGCCAACTGTGCAGGACATTTGGCCTCAGCTAAGCTTGCCCAGGTGGGGTGGCAGCTGGCAGGGCCACCCAGGGACACCAACCCCAAGCCCAGGTCCTGCAGCCCCGTGCCAGGCACAGCCCTGAGCCATGTTCCTGCCAGGCTGCACGGTGTGGGATGCACTGACACAGCTCACTGGAAGAGAGATTAAAGCATACCATTATTTATTCCAGGTAAGTTCAATTCTGGATCTGTCAACCTTCACAGGGCCATAAATACTTCTAGGGCTGGACTTAGGCTGGCTGAGTCTCTTGGGGTTGGGGTGGAAATATTGCAAATGGGAGCTTATTTGCCTGAATTCCCACTCTCCCCACCCCTCCTCTTGACACCAACTCCCATCTTTCCGATGTTTATCTCCCAAAGCCAGGTCAGCGTTTTGCCCACTGGTTTGCACCTGGAGCACTGGCTTGGTTGGTATAAGCAGACTTGATGCAGGCAAGGAATAAACCCTACAGAGAGTGCCTGTTGGTTTTCTGATCACATCCCGGGCTGGCTGTCAGGCTCCAAAGGCAACAGGATTTATTGCACTGAAACGCAGCAGCAGCAGCCGCCCGTGAGGAGCCTACCGAGCTTCATGCACAGGAATAAAAATTTCAGGGCCGCTTGGAGATATGAAATATTTCTTAATTACTTTCTGTTCCAGCACAGCTTGAGGATTTTGCTGCTGCTGCTGCTGTTCTCGGAGCTTGTTTTGTAGTTTTGCCCTTTTATTTTTTTTTTTTCTTTTTTTAAGTGTAACTGGTAGCAAAGCAATATTAGAGCCAGCGTCTATGCTGCATTTCATGAAGGACTAGCCATGGCTTTGCTTGGGGACTGGCTGCTCGCGGTGGAGGCTGGCACAGAGAGGGTGCCAGCTTCTCTCAGCACGGGATCATTTACCTCATGCTGAAATACATTAAAATCTCCTCCCCTGAGACATTTCTCCATAATGGCTCTGCAGAGAGGTGCATCATTGTAATGCTTAAAAGGAGGCCGGATGGGCTCTTTCACTGCTTCCTCACTAGCCCTGCCAGATCATGTGTTGCACTAACGCTCCTGCTGCTCCGTGAGATTTGTCCCTGGGACTGTGATTCCTAAGGCACAATTTTCCTAATCACCCTTGAAACAAGCCTTGCTTGGCTCCTGTTCTTCCTGCCTAATGTCTGCCCCTCAAACAAACGTGATGCTTTTCACTGCCAAGGCCAACACCTGAGACAAAAAAGGTTCGACAGGTGCTAAATTAAATTTGTTTCTGAGCTGTTTCTCGCTGGGTCCTGGGAGAGAAAAGGGGGAAGTCCCCAGGGGAAAAGAGAAAGCTGAGAGACTGAAGGCTGTTCCTCCTTCCATTCCCACATCCTCAGACTTTGGTTAAATACATGAAGCCCTTGCAGCCAGCCTTGTGACAGCACAAGGACACTGGCAGGGCGCAGGGAGCTGCGCCCTGGTCACAGCTTTCCTCTCTCAAAAACGCTGTGGAAAGCTCCTCTTTTGCACCGACCTCCTGTCAGTAAATACCCCGCAGTGAACTGCCCAGGTGAATGGATGATTCTATTTTAGGGGTTTTGGGTAGAGGGGTGCAGATAGCAGGGCTGTAATACTGACTTGGAGCCTCCCCTGCATCCCCAGACGCCAAGGTAAGGAGAAACGACAGCAATATGCTCCTATCCCCAGTTCAACCCCTCCCAGAAATCCTCCGGGCTGATTCTGGGTTGTGCCTTACACCAGGCAAGTGGAAGACCCAGAAACAGAGCTAAAAGACTCCAAGTCCCCCCGTTCAGTGCAGGTGAAGAATAAAAGGAGAATGACTTCATCACATCTACACACCCCTTCTCCTCCTACTTTACACATAAACTGAGAACAAGGCAGCATTAGCAGTTCAAAAGTCTTCCCCCTCCCACTCCCATACCACTGTGAGTGCACCAGTTTTCGACCAGGAGATGTTGGTTCTGCATCGTTATAAAAGATAAAACCCTGGACACGATAGAGCACTCAGCCTCCAAACCAGAGAAGTGGCACAAGCAGGACTTGCTTCTCTGTTGCCAGACTTGCTCAGATCTTTGTTCCTAAAAATGGCACTTTTCTTCCAGCATAGCAGGTTGGGGAGGACAGTAGGGGCAGCAGCTGGACAGAAAAGAGAATGACAATTTTGCCAGGACGGCCCAATGACCATGGTAGGACATGTTTTTTAATCTTTTCTAGGTTAAACACAGGCAGTTGTGTCTTGTTATATTACATTATATAATATGATTTACTGATATCGTTTGATAGGTTGAATCCAAGAACATCATGACTCATGTAGGAAATTGGAAGCCTCCTTGTCTCCAGAATAGTGTTTCCAGAAGCTATAGTGAATCAAATTGATTGTATTTATTTAGTTATTTTTGCTGTTTAGTAAATAACTATTGAGTTAGTTATTTTTAAAGTCTGCAAGGAAAACCTCCACACATTTGAAGAGGGGCGGGGGGGAAGCTAAAGCCTTGGGTGCAACAGATTCTCAAAAATCAAATCTATTTAGAAAACATGGCAAAAAAATGGAACAAGTGGAGCAGGGAATATCACCATAGGTGGGTGTCAAGATTCCAGGGCTGCAGTCCCTGTCTCCAGTTTTGGCTTTAGAGAAAGGCAGATTTCCCTGCAAAGCAGCCTGGCTGCCAAGGAGTTCTTTGCTCTGGGAGCTGAATGCTTTTGACAAAAAGCCTGAGCTTTTCTGAAACACTCCTCTCTAGCATCTGGCCATGCTGGTCTGCCCAGACATGAAGATCCACTTCACAATAGCGTTGTAAATCTTAATTAAGATCTGTAAACTATAGATAAAAAGGATTATATGAGTACACAAGTATCACTATCAGGTAGAGCCCCTGAGAACCAGCACTTTGATGCTGCACCATGCACAGTGGCATTGAGAAATGTATGAATGTCACAGCATTATTGATTCTGTAGCTACTAAACAGCTCCAGGATCCCTGGCAATAAAAACACGATAATGAGAAGTAGCCAGGATAGCACTATTTCTGCAAACAGTATTTGCATTCCCTGGGACTAGAGCATAAGCTGTATTTATCAATAGAGAGGTGAGGGCTGGTTCGAATGCAAAGGATTAGCCAAGTTCATTTTGCAGAAAATGTGGTGGCTGTGGTTCACCTTTTCAGCATTGGCTGCAAGCTATCAGTAAAAAAAGAGCAACCCACCCAAAAGCAAAGCTGCAAAACAGCACCAAGAGATACCAGAAGAGAATATACCTGCTTTCTGGTTTTTTGGGATTCTTTTTTTTTTTTTTCTGCTAGGCGAAGCCAAAAACTGAATAGCTAAAATACCAAAAGCTTGGTTTATTTATACTCAGGATGTGCAGGAGCACAACCTCACTAGAAGGTGAGGGAAAAGCAGCACGTCGTATTGCCCTAATGAGTAGCTACTATTTAACGAAAAAGAAGATAAAGTATTACTTTATGGAAGCCCAGAGTGTCAGAGATTTCTCTAGAGAGGGCAATATAACGTAATTAAGGCCAAGTGCAGTGATGAAAAGAGCCACATCAGTGATGTATGTTGTCTGATCCTGCCCCCCCAGTCCTGTATAAATGAGGGCACAGCTCTAACAGGCTGCTTTCCGTGATTTACCGGAGCAGAGTATTTCCAAAAGCAGAAAGAAAAAGACAGTTTGTAAACACCAATCACTCTCCCACTGAGAGAAAAGGGAAAGATGCCGCTGTGCTTTAACAGGGGCTATGTGAAACAAATGGCTGCTTTGCCTCTGCAGGTCATTAGCATAGGTACAGCCATAAATTTTGTCGTTCCCTACTGCGGTACGGCAGAAATCCTGCTGAAGCTGTCCTTTGAGCTCACGGCGCTCCGGACAAAAGGCATCCTCACCTTCCACCTCTGCTCTTGGTGACACACAGGTTGGAGCTGCGTCCTCCACTTCTCCTGCCTGAGGTCCCACATTTTCAGACCCAGTGAAATGTTCAGTGCTCAGGCTTTGATGGAGATGGGGTAGTTTGCTCTGACATCTCAAAGCCTTCTGTTTGGGTTGTTTTTTTTTTTATTCCTCTCATTAAATGAGTTTTTCTCTCTGCATTTATCTCTTTTCCGAATGAATCTCCTGCCTGACGCACATGTTCCACATGGCAGGAAATAAAAGAAAACTTTCCTTTGGTAGCATTGTGCAGGCACAGAACTTTTGTATTGAAAAGAAAAGGAAAGGCAGAAAGCAAATTCTTCCAACACTGCTTGCTTGGAAAAGCTTACAAATCCTCCTGGCAGAAAGTTTATAGTCCTCTGCAGAGATCTCAGCTGGGTGATTTTTTTCTGCCTCTCAGACAAGAAATACCATGCAAATTCTCTTAAATTACTTGGTAACTACAGAAGATATGCTTGGCAAATACCCTGTCACTATACAACACAGTAATTACATATTCTGCATCCAGGTACCAATTATATTGCCTCTTGATTACTCAGTGATTACACTTCAAAGTGATTACACCTGGGTACTCTGGGTGATAAAGTAGCAACAGTCCTGTGTCCATTCTAGGGGGAACTGGCTTCCCTATAAACACATTTCCCAAACATTTTATACAAAAAACAGATCCAGAGATCTCCCAAGGAGTGGGAATGTGAGAAAGGGAACGTGCCCTTCCTCCCAGAGTACTGGTTCTGCTGATCTTCCTCAACTGATCAGCACTTGAAGACCTCTGAAAGCAAGACACCCATTTAATGTTATAAGAAACCAAAAGTCACCAGGGCAAAACGCATGGTGAGGAGTCAGGAGGCTTTGAAGACATAAAAAAGGTGATGTGGTGGCTCCAGAGGAGCAGGGGACAAGTGCTCAGTGTGTGGCAGCACTCAGAGTGACCACCCAGCACAGACCCACGCTGCAGCTCTCCTACAGAAGCAGTCGAACCCCGACCGCAGGTTCACTGCTCCAGAAGCAGGAGAGCTTTTGCCACGTGGCTGAGCCCCACACGCTCCCCAGGGTGGCTGATGGCACCAGCACACAGATGTGCACAGCTGTGTCCCCAGACACCAAACCCACCCTGTGCAGTCCCTGAGCACAGGAACACCAAGCTCAGAGTGCTCACACTTGCAAAGGCACAGCTCATCATCCTCCTGGGATCCAGGAACCAAACCACGCTGCTCACAGTTGTTCTGCAAGTAATTCCTCCAAACATGCTAAACAAGTCAGAGGGGAGAACTTTCTAAAACAAAGAGTGCTGCCGCCTGCAGCTGCTGCTTGCCTTTCCCATCACCTCCTGAAGCTCATTCCTGACCATGTACATCATTCCCATTCTCCCTGCATCCCAGAATGACACTTTTTAATGGCAGCAAGTGTTAGAGATTCACTTCTGCCAACCTTTCCAGATCAGTCCTGAAAGCTCAGAAGCAACCTGGGCAGCACTTTAAGAGCCCAGAGTTCTGGCACTGTCCCTTAACAATGCTTAAGCGGATGTTAATAGGTTACCATGTTAAATATTGTCTCTTTCTTGCTGAACCAAAGGAGAAATATTTCAATTACGGTATTCCCATGGAAGATCCCTACTCACTCGAGTTATTGCAAGCCAGGCCACAACCATCACATATCTGCCTGCTCTAGGCTAAGATCACAGCCCTTTTGAGTTTTTGCTTTGGGATTGCACTGGACACAGGACAGGAGATCCTCTGGGAGATCATGATGCTATTAATAAATAAAGTCTCCAAGCTTCTCCCCACTCTGTGCTAGAACAGTGCTTATCTCCCAGCCCATGGTGCCACCTGAGCTCTTGTTTTTCCCTAATTACTCACAGGTCTTACCTACAGCTTTTTGAAGCAGATGCGAATTTTCCACTGATTTCAGCATATACAGGGTCTGGTCCCTAGAGTCATTTCCAGCTAAATAAGGTACTCAAGGAAATCACCATGACAGTTCATTAATAAATCTTATGATGAGTTTATTGGATACTGTTGAGGGGGGAGGATAGAAGAGAGAAACTGCACACTGTCTGAAAAAAAAAAATGCATTTCTCCATTAAAAGAACCCTTCCCTCAAGTGCATCATAATTATCAATGAAAAGAGGACCAGCATGTGCTTCTGAGGAGCAAAATTATTTGCTGCTCTGCAGAAAAACACAGTTCCTGGGCTTGTATTTCTGCAGCTGATCACAGCTTTGGTCACCTGGAATTACCATGCCTATAGGACAAGCTCCAGGTAGACAGACCATAGCAAACCTCTGTCCAGCAACAACCAGTCCCACACCTCGGGGGTTTCATCCTTCCCCCCTTTACACCAGTGGAAGGCAATAATCCTCATGCATGATGGCACTATGAAGATAGATTTTCAGGATTTTACCAGAAGCTGTGAAGGTGGAAAATCAGGTCAGTTCAGATCCTGCCCCACCCTGCCTTGCTCAAGTGGCAGCACCTTGTTTGTCTGCCCTCTCCTCGGATTTCTATCTTCTTCTGTGGTTGGAGTGAGACCATTCCTGATTTAGCAAAGGAAGTTGCCAAAGCCAAAATATAATCCACTTCTTTACAGAATTTACAGAGGAAGAATCTCCATTAGGAACTTTAAAAGGAAACAATTTTCAGCCAGATGTGTTTCAGGCTGGAATTCCCCTTAAGAGAAAACAATAAAAGCAACACAATCCTGTCAGTCAAGATGCACAGAGACACTCTCACCAGGGCTTAATTAAGAACATTCTCCTTCTGCTTTGCTGGTCACATCAAATGTATGAAAAATTCTGACCTTCTTCTTTGGCAAGACCTGGAGAGACTTGGCTGGCTGAACCTGAGCAGCAGCTTCTTCCTGCCCCAAACTGTGCTGTGAGGAATGGTGGATCCTGACTTCTCTCCTGCACTTGGGCTGACCTCAGCCTGCTGGGAAGCCTCAACACTTTCAAAAACGATCAGAGCTGAACATAGACCACATTTTAACCTTCTTCAGATCTTCCCACATCCATGCCAGCAGCACCAACAAAAAGAATTCCAGACTTGTCCTTACAAAATAATTTTCTCTTTGTGTACCCATCAGCAAGCAGGTGACATTGCTTAAGCTTCTTGCCACAAGGGAGATGTAATCCCTGGCTTCTGTCAAACCTGAAAGTCCTCGGTCAGGTCCTCTTTAGCAAGCAAAACTGAACTGGAAGGATCCAGCCTGTGCAGCTGCTAAATGGATGGCAAGAGGCTCCGTGCCTGGAACACGCAGTTTCACCCTTAGTGTCAAATACATTCGGCCCTATTAACATTTTATCTGCGTGCCAGAGCAAGAGCAGGAGACTTGGCAACCAGTCAAGAATAATCTTTCCTGGCACACGGAACCCTGCTGCAACAACTCCCATGGACTTAGGGACGGCTGCTTGGCAGGAGGGAAGAGACTGAAGATGGAGATGTGGAAGAAAGAGGGGGAGGAGGGAGCAGGCAGGCCCCGGATGGGGAGTGCGAGGGGTGTGAGATTAAAAGGTTTACACGTGCGTGACTACAGGCCTCAATTGTTCATTGCCACAGGATGGGGAGGTTGTTTCCTTCAGACATTGGCTTAGCAAAGTCTGTCTGCTGTTCCCTTTTTGTCTCTGGTCTGTGAAAACAGAAAGAATTAGCCCTTATCTGCACAAGATGCCTGATCACTGGCCAGTGCTCACACGGCGCTGTGAGAGGAAAAACCTTCTCCCAGCTAAACATCCCCCATCCACAAGTGTAGCTGAGACCATGCAAATGCCATGGGTCAGTGCTGATGACATGGTCTGTCTCGGACAAACTCAGTAGTGAAAGGGAAGGATTGTTCACACTTCATTGTGAGATCTGGCATGGCTTGGCCAAAGGAATCTGATGGAAAAAACACTCCCTGTCTTATTTACTTTCAACTGTATGTCCACAGAACTTACTCTTGGGAATATGCACCCCAGTCAGAGCAACAGAAGGTGCAAGGGATCAAATTTGGGAAGCACTGAGTAAGCATAAAGGGTGAAAACAGGTTCCTCACACCAGCTGAGGAGCGGAGATTCAATTCCTCCATGGCCAGAAGAACAGGTTAAACGTAACAAGAACCCAGACGTGCAGGCTTCTCTAGGACCCATCTTCAGAGACTCGCTCCACGGCCTCTTACATATCCAAATGTGAAATTAAAATAGAAAATATACAATGAATGGTCTCCTGCTACAGTCAAATGCCCTAGCACCAGGGTGAGATTAGTTAGTATAATTTCTATTCACATTAATTAATTGGAACACCTAGAGTTTCAAAAAATAGTTCTGCAATTCCACTGCTTAAATAGCTTACAGTATTACCAGCTAAGGCAAAATGGAGGGATGAAGAACCTACTGATTGAAAGCTATACTTTAATGAGATAGCAGTCCAGATCTTACAGAATTCATCAGAGATGGGGGCAAAGAACACCCAAATTAGAGTAGGAGAAGCACACTACAAAGCCAAACTGAGGCAAACCATCAGTGTCAGGCTCACAGACTGCCAGCAGGACAGCTGGGTTTGTCAGGCTGGGGGACAGCAGCAGTGCGATGGCAGGAGGGTCGTACCTGCCACCAGCCACGTGACCCCCTGCATTCACTACTGCAATAAACATCACACCAGGAAACTGAAATAGAAGCCAAAGTGCAGAAGGAGAAGAGGAAAAACAAAAGGGAGCTTGAGAGAGGATCCTGATGAGGAGAAAGGGGTCCGTGAAACATGGACAGCTGGAAGTCAAAGCAGCAGTTTCCTACTGGAAGCGAACCCTCGTTTTCCCTGATTTCCTAACAAAACGCCAGTCCTGCAGTCATGTCCCATGTGTGTGTCTGCTCTGCCCATTTCACCCCAGTACTGCACAGGGGCTCAGTCTCAAAGGCACGGGCATCCCACGTGTTTCACAAAAGCAGGAAGGCAGGGATGTGCGGGGAGCAGCTGGATTGCAGTGGAGTTACTGAGTGTGCAGCCCTCAGATATTCCTTGTTAGCCTTCAGAGGAGCCACACAAAATGTTTGACTCCCATGTTCGGTTGCTTGTGGAAAAATAACATTTCTTTGCTCTGATTTCCGTGAAGTTGTGCTGTATCCCTGTGGCCTCACGCAGGGTTTAAGAGACTCAGCTAATCTGCGCCTTGAGGATCCTCAACGAAATGAGGAGTCAGAGCACACTGCTGCCAGAGGACTTGCTAAGCCATGGAAATGTCACCATATGAAGTTGAGGAAATTACCAGGTTATCCCAAATGAATTTTTCCTGGTGAATTAATAATATTTCAGCATAAGGGAAGCAGAAAATATCTGTCTTTAATTTCTCTTTCTCTCTGATTTATTAATAGCACGGAAATATAAGCATGGCACAACACTACGGTCAACTCCCAAATCCCCATTCTTCTTATAAATCAGGGAAATTACAATCTTTTTCTAACCAAACGAGGCATCAGAATCAGTGTGAATGCATGCCCTAGAGATCCCAACACCTTCAGAGCAATGCAAGTACACGCAACACCCAAATTACCTCCGACAGCATGCAAGGGAGCACACAGACAGATTCCACAAATCTGAATCCTCCTTTCAACACAGCTAATTCAACCCAAACCCTGTGAAATATGTTCATGAGAAAAAGAAACCATATTTCCTTACTCCATCCCTAAAAATCCTACTTGTAAAATGAAAATCTTTATCCCCTTGCCTGTTGTGCTTATCTCCTTTCTTGCAGCACAACCAGCTTCTGAGCTGTGTGCTTTGGCACGTAGGTCCCAGATCAGTGAGGCTCAGGTGGGAGGCACCTTTGGAAACACACTTGAGCCTGCCTTGCAGTGGTCTCTCCTCAGCAACCCCCTGGCTGCTTCTCCAGCCAGCTTTCTGTGTTAATTTATTTGTCCTCGTCAGTTCTTCAAGATGCAACTTTGTCCCATCCAGCGATTTCCCTGTCTAGGCTGACTTGGGGAGAAGGTCTGGAATAGCAGCAAAAGACAAGAAGCTCCACAAAGGAGGGGGACAGCAAGGAGCCAAATGCAATTGGCTTGAAGCTTTTTTTTGGTACCTTACTCATGTGTACTGAATATGCATCATCCCACTGCAACTGCAGGCTTGTAAAGATCCAGTTCAGTGTTTTCCTTTTATTCACACTGATGATAATATGACTAATTGTAGTCTTCTTGCCCACTGAAAATTGAATGAAGGAGGAAATCTGCATACTGACTGAACATGCTGCCAGGGAGAATAATAAATGAAAATCAAAGGCCCAGTTCCCAGATGACTGTATGCAAAGGAATCTGTTTGCATGAGAATTCACGCTTTCAATCACCACTGGAAGTCTGCCGTGCATAGCATTTTTCTGGTGAAAATGATACCAGCATTTGATCTTCCTCAGAAGAAAATCTGTGATGTTCGAGAGAGCACAGAATCTCACCCTTCTCAAAGCGCCCAGGCAGCGAGGCCGAGAAGAGCCCGGCTTTGGATGCGTGAATTCCACATGCAGCGTCCCTTGATACCAGCCTGATTTATGTGATGACTTCCTGAAAAAGAGATAATTATGCAGATTGGGATTATTTATTTACACAGCCGTGTCACATTTGGAATGGAACTGGAGCCCCCAATCTGCTCAAATTCCCTGGCACGGCTGACGTAGAGGTTCCCTGTCGGAACGGATCGAGCGCGCGCCTGTCATGCCACCTCGCTCTGGAAGTGAAAGGCCATTATTCAGGCATGAATCACCCGAATCAGGGCAGTGTCTGTCCCAGAAGCCTGCTCAGCTCCCAGCCACGGCGCCCTGCTGCTGTCGGTCACAGCGGCAGCAGCCGCCGCGGTTTTTTGGGAGCGCGGTTCCCTGCAGCACCATCAGCAGCATGGACACACTGGAGATGGATCATGCCAGCCCATGGGGCCTGGCAGCAGCCTGGTGTTTGCCTGGTATCCCAAGAGAAATGCAAAATAAAGCAGTAGCACAGCTCAGGTGAGGTTTCACAATGAAAGAGCAGGAACCATGCCCGTATCTCATTGCCACCTCCTAAAAGCAACGCGACCAAACGCTGGTGCAGTATTTTTCCATCTAGACGGTTTCTGAAGTGCTTCTCTGCTAGTTTTTGTCAAGAAGGCACATCGATAGCCTTCCCAAAAGCCCTCTGGAGCCACCTTCCTGATGGAATGATCCATGTCCTTCCATGGGATGGTTCAGAGGTGAACAGGACACTTCACTTTGCGAGTCTGTAGGATTTCCCCATTAGCACCATTGCACCAACTTCCCTACTTTTGAAGAGTCAGTGAGGCAGCTGGAGGTGAAACTCCTCATACAACAAAATTCAATGATTTTTTAAGGCATCTTGAATGGGAATTATGTTCTAGAGTGAGACTCGGGCCATCTTTACACCATCCCCATACCTCTGCCCATCATCCTGGGCATGCTGGACAGAGCAGCTACCAGGCTGTTGTGGTTTGTGCTGCTCACAACCAGCTTTTTGTGATTTTGACATTCAGGTTTATTGGCTTGCAGACTGGCCTGGATGTTCCCTTCCACTTTTCTGTTCATTCTGCAGGAAGACCCCTCTTTAACTCTTTAGATCAGCTCTCTCTCCTTCTTGCATCACTGGAGCAGAGCCAAGGGGATGGACCTGAGGCTACAGTCTGAACTTACATATTGAATACAAGTCACATGAATCAGTAAATCATCTCTCTACAGGGGGGCCCTGCACCTGCCAGAGAGGAATAATTAAATGATCAAGTGTCCAGAGAGCTACAGAGACAGAGGAAACTGGATATATTTGAGGTGGGGGAGTAGCCTTCTCCACAAAGTGTCTGACTGTTACATTCCTCATTAGCTTTGCTTCCTTCCCATCAGCCTTACAACCCACTGAAGCAGAAGGGTCAGAAGCAGGGCCAGAGCAAGGCTGAAGCACAAGACTCCCAACAGGAGGAGGTGCTGATCTCACATGCAACCTGCCTGCACTCAGAAGGACAACTTCACCTTGGGAGCTGGACTCCTGCATCCATGCCTGACGCTGCCTCCCCATCCCCTCGGGTGCTCGCTGCCCCTGGGCATGCTTCCAGCCTGTTACTAATGTGGACCTGTCTCTCCACTTCACTTCACTCATTTGCTGTGGGGTGAGATTGAAAAACACAGAAGAAAAATAAGTCTAGAAGGGAATATCTTTTTTAGTTGGTGCTGGCCAGTGTTCAAGCAGGAGCAGGACATCCTCTGAACATACATCTTCCTGGAACAGGAAGAATTCCCTATTCTCTTCCCATGTAGAAACATGGGTGGGAAGAGGAGGATCACACTTTCTAATAGCTGAGGGTGTTCCTTTGTCCTTCAGCCCAGCATCAGGGCTATAATTAGGGTCAGAAGAGTGGCCACTGTTGGTAGCCACACGTGGAGGACACACTTCCATCCACCTGAGAAGGCAGCACCTCCCTGGCACTCTTCCAGTCATACTCCTTTCCCCCCCGAGGGATTCCTGTCAGTTCCATGAAATTCCCTTCACGACAGATTTTGAGCAGCCTGTTGTGACAAGATCACTCTGAGTGCTGTGTGCCCAGCACCAGCAATGCTCCAGGTCAGGGCTGGCTCTGGCTCCTGCCTCGCTCCATCCTCCCTGGGTGCACAAACATCTCAGCCAACCATGGAAATGACGATACAAACTCTCCTTCCCTGGGAGCAGATGGGGCAAAACCAACAACTGCTGCAAAACCTATGCCTAAAACTAGCTCCCCTGAAGAGGGAAGTGCATAATTGATGATCATTCCTGGCAGACTCAGGGAATGATTTTCAGTGAATGGGAAAAAAAGGTCATTTATTTCTCCACTGTTGTAATATTTTAATTCAGTATTTATCGCCCCAAAAAGTATTGTTTAGAAATTTGTGGTGCATTTCAATTCAACATTATATAAATATACTTGGGGTTATTTTGGAACCAGAAGATGGGAGCATTAATAAAAATTAAAATTGCTTTTAAGGCCTAAAATAAAATATAGCCTTTCATTTTGGGTGAAATTGAATATTTCAGATAGACCAAACTGAATACTTCTGAAGAGGTTTCACCATTACCTCCAAAAACATTCTGTTAGTTCATCAGCATTAGAGTCTCCTTCATACTTCTCACTCAAAACAAAACATCTGTCCTTTCCTACTATTCCTTGCTAGATAGTGTCTTATCTTCCCCTTTCCACAAATGCTTAATTGAAAGAGGCATGAATTCATTGGTAGCACAGCAGTCTGGAGAACAAGAAAAGCTATGAAACACTGATGGAGAAACAACCCTGCAGGAAAACTTTCTGAGCTGATACCACCACAGGATGGTAGGAAAATTGTGAATGTGCAATTTAAACAAAAAAAAAAGGCATTAAAAAATAAATAAATAAATAAACAGCAAGATAAAAAATTCACAGAAAAAAACCCCAAAACTGTGCAAGAGCTTTAAAAATTCAAAACATTTCAACCATATGCTTGGACCCAAGGGGTTGTGCTAAGAAGAAATGCATCTGAATGGGACATTCAGAATGTCCCCATGAGAGCAATTCCACATTGTGGAACATTTTCTATTCTTTTGCAGAATGCTGATTTGTATGTGACCTGTACACTGAGCAGCAGAACTTTTACACCACCTTTCATTTTATCCCAAGACAGGCGTGGATTGAGCAAGCCTGAATTGTTAGCTATATTGTCAACACATTTTTAATAAAATATTCCTCCCCTCATGACTCTATATCATCACAGTTCCATTAGCCTAAACCACTTGTAATAAACTAATATGCAGGATGATTTCCAGGTAGTTGCAGCTAAAGAAATAAAGAAATAATATTCAGTTTCTCTTTCTTTATTTCTTTCTCCTGCTCTTTCTTTTCTTCTTTCTCTCCTTTTTTCTGTCTTTCCCTCTCTAAATGACAGAGAGACAGACACACAGACAGACATCCACCCTGGAATTTCCTCAGCAGATCAAAGCAGGTCTCGCCACAAGCTGGTAGATGGCTACCATATTCAGGATATAATTGTGTTTGTGCCTTGTGCAAGTAGAAACTCTTGCACTGATCTGGTCATGGTGGAAATTAGTTTTGTTGAGGGCTTCTTCCCTCCACACTGGGAACCTTGTCCTAAGCTCAGAGGACAGACATAAAGGAGAATCTCCATGCAGGGTGCTCACGCTGATGTTGATGCAGCTCCCAGAGGGTGTTATTTCCTTGTTCTCCAGGGCTGGATGAGCAATTGGATTATTTTTTTTTGTGGGTCAGCCCTGAAGTTACCATCACAAGCCTTCATAACTGGGCACTTCTCTAGCCATGAGGGAAGGAATGATTTTCACCCTAACAACTCTGTGCTGCGGCTGCGCTGAGAGCGAAGGCGCTGGGAAAGGAACGTGTAACCTAACAGGCAACCAGTCACTCCCTCTGCCTCCCTCCCTGGAGATGGCACAAAGTCATCTTGGCAGGCTGGAGGCTGCTGCAAGAGAAGAACTATCCGTGTGAGCACTGCAGAGATTAGATGTCATGACCAAAATGCCAGGGGGAAGAGCGGACTGCAACCGAAGTGCCCAGCCAAGCCATGAGTAGCTGGACCAGCCCTGGGACAACAGGGGGGTGCCGCACGCTTCTTGTGAGTGAAGCGACAGAGCAGCACAGGAAAAGCCCTGAGCAGCATTTCCCTGATGTGCAGTTGCCCCTAAGCAGCGCTGTCAGTCTCGGAGTGCCTTGAGCCGAGCAGCACTTGTCCTGCTCCTTCGGCTGCTCTGCCGCGTCCCACCTCGATGACGCAGAATGCGCCAGTTGCGAGTGGAGAAGCATCATGGTTGCCTAGGCAATGCCTTTGCCATGAACAATAAATAAAATAAGAGACAATGGCTTGGGTTAGCAGCACCCAGGGGTCTGTGCAGCGCTCACCACTGCAACGCCTCCCCACGGAAAAGCCAGCTCCTCGCTCCACGCGTGGACTCGTACACACACACACGGGTGCATTCCTTCTGCCTTTCACTGCGGGAAGCTGCCTCCTCCAGCTCACTCCATGTCAAACAGCAACAGAGGGAGAAGAAAACACATCCAAAACCATTTTCGACCGAGCCCACTCCTTCCTACCTCTTCACAAATGACTGCCAAACCGTGGGAGGAATCCAAGACCCTAAGAGACAAGGAGTTCAAGCCCCCGGCATTATGAACCGCTGCAGTGAAACCTCTTATTTAAATGCAATGGGAAATGGTGTTATACACACAAACGAAAACAAAAAGCCGGACACCAGCCCAGCACCCCGTTCAGAGTGCGTTTCTGTCAAAGGAAGACGCTGCAGGCTGGCACTCGCTGCGGGCAGGCAGCCACTGCCTGGCCAAGCGTGATGGCGTGGCTCGTTTTTCACTCTGACACCACTGCAGGCTCCACAAGGCTCCTTGGCTCGCAAGGTGATCAGAATATTGAGTACGGTACTGCAGTAGCGAGCCTGGCACCCAGCACGGCAGCCGAGCGACTCCCGCCCTCCTTCCCCGCCCCTTTCCCGCTCGCATGCGAGGAAAGAAGGAAAAAGAAGGAAGAACAAAACCCCCCACGACAACGAGATTCCAGGCATCCAACGCCCCCTCATACATCTTCAGGAGGGGACCTTGGCTCCATTGTTTGCGGTCCTTCAACTCATTTCCCAAACGCCGGCGTGTCCGTGGGTCCCGTCCCCATGCGCAGCCCCCTTTTTAACATGCATACTTCTGCCATGGAAGTGTAACCCTGGCAGTAATTGCGATGATGGTCCTGCTGCAGGGACACTGCAGTCCTCCTCTCCCTGTTACTATGCAAATAAAATTCCTGGAAGGAGCAATAAGTCACCGTCCACCTCCCATGATGCAGCCCAAGGCTTGGAACGGCTGCCAGGGTCAGCTCCTGCGGTGGGACCCAGCCTTGTCCTCCTCACCGCGCTCACCCTCGAACCCTCAGCACACATTTATGAGAAGGGAACAGCACTGGCCTGACTGACAGCCTCATGTCCCACCTTAAACCTGAAGCCACTCCTAACTGATACCAACAGAAACCCACGGAGGCTGAGTTTTACTCAGGGAAAAGTTGCAGACTTGAATCTCCGAGGGCATGGATTAATCAGTTGCCACCAAACACACCTGACAGGAACAAGATCTGTGAACTTGTGGCTTGCCATACTCCTTCTACTGATCTTTGCTCTGCTCTGCTGCATCTCCCCGGCTCTGCCCTTGGGTCTCTTGGACAGTTTCTCCTGTGCCATCTTCCCAGCTTCATTCCTGCCTGTGGCTTTCCTGCAATGAAGAGTGAGTCATCAAAAACACCTTCAGAAAACTTCACTCTCACTCGTGAGCTCCTTTACCTCATCCAGCTGGGCAGGTTGCACACAGAACAAATTACTGTTGTTATTTCTGAGAGCACTTAAGAACTCATGTCGTAGATTGAGGGTGGGAGAGTCAGTCCTACAAGGGTTAAAGGGCCAATGGCATATTTTCATTGTATTTCTGAGATGCAGAAGCATCCCCTGTGATCAAATATCTACAGGATGCTTAAGCATAGTCCCCATTCATTTTAGTTATTTTTATTTATTTATTTAAACTAAATAAGATGTCTCTGAAAAGCATTTAAATTCACATAAATATTGTGGAGAAGGAAATTTCACGCTGCTACCTGACTAATCAGTTGCATGCTTAGCAAAACCAGCAGTAACAGCACAGCAGAGGTGGGGTTCTCTCTCTCTCCAACTTGTATTACTTCTTCTGGATAACTCCTTATCGATCAGCTGAATGACGCAGCAGAAATTTCCATTTCAAATTAAAAAAAAAAAAAAATTCATTTGCTGATTCAGTTTTAGAAGATGTTTGCAATAGGTTTCAATGTCAAAAAGGCACCGTTTCATTGACCAGATCTGACTCAAGAATATGAAACGAATGCATCCCGTTATTCCTTCCAGTGGCAAATGAGTTTTACAATAATTAAGCCTGGGAAAATAGATTATTTTTATAAATATCTGATACTCTGAACTCATAAATGTCTCTCGGAAATGAGATGGGGATTGACAACATAATCGTCTCTCTTGCCACTCTGCCTTTCTGCAGCAAAAAGTGTATTTGTGTGCACTCCTGGTCTCCTCCTTCCCCCAGTCCTCCCCACCTTTGGAGCTGCTCAGGAGAGCTCACTGCTGCCTGTGGTGAATCAAAATGTGTTATCATTAGGCTGAACGTGTTACTGACTTAATTAAATGTCACACTTGTGATAACATTAATTAGAAGCATTTCAGACTCATCTGAGCACACACCCTTCACAAAACCTGAGAAATAAGTGCTGATGTTTTCATCTTGGTAGATTTTATTGATGGCAGCCCTCCATCCGTTCATTCATTACTAATATTCAATGCATTTTTTACACTCTAAGGCAACAAGTTCTTCCTCTCTTTTTCATTCTGTACCAGACTGTAGAAAACACTTGTAGCACTCAGCTGTGACCCCCCATTTAGAAGCTCAGGTGCCCAGGATGAGGTTGGACCCATATTTCTAGGACATGGCCTTTAGCAAGTTGAACTCTACAAGTCAATGACAGCAACTTTAGGCTATGGTTGTCCATAGCTTGAGAGCTTCACAGAATCATCATGGAGGTTGATGCTGTCCAAGTTTGCATGGCTCAATCCTTTCCCTACTTAGCATGAGTTCCCACGCCTTGGAAAGTCCTAAACCAAAGCAAATCTCAGCTCAAAAAATCCACACCTTATTAACTATAGACAAGGCAATTTTCCAAGCCAGGTACTACACTGCCCCTAAATTCCTGTATGCGCTGCAGACCTTTCCTCACACAAAATTGCATTTCTCTTTAGCCCATCAGTCGTCTCTCATTTCACCTCCTCCACTGCAGGTTAATGCTCACCAGCACAGCCACCATCCCTGCTTCAGAAGCGATCTCAATAATTTCCTCCCAAGGAACACAACCCCAGAACTTATTTGCCAGGCTTCACTTCAGGATGTCTCACGCTGCTTTGAACCCCTGACACGGCTGTTTTGCTATTACAGATTGGAACAACACTTTGCACCTTATCCAAAATGTATTTAACCATTTATTACTGTATAAGGGACATGAAATACCAGCTAAAGGACATCCTCCACAACACAGGATACGTGGGCACTCTAAATGTGAACTCTTGGTAATTCGTTTACTGGTAACTGCTGGGTTGCCTCTCTATGCATCCACTTAAATGAGGTTTTCCTTGGCTTTTGAGACCTGCCTGGGTGAAGAACAGACAGAAATCAGAGCTGATTAAGTTTTTCACTCTATGAAACAGAAATAAGGATAGTAGAATGAGACAGAAACAGTCTTCATTCTCTTCTCCATTCCAGCTGGCTGGAGCCTGAACTGCAATGCACACTGGCAGTGGATTTTTTCACCAGAGCCCATCATCTTTTGTTTCTTCATCACAGTGACATTGTTAGCTCGTTGTGGACCCTTTGTACTCTGCTTTATTGCTTTGTCTCAAAGCTCTGTCATATGTCTGACACCTGAGGTGTCCCACAGCATCTTTCACTAGGCTTGACCTTGGCCTTAAAAAGATGTGGGGAAAATCAATGTCCCTGAAGGCTCTGGCTGAAGAGAGAGGAAAAGAGAAGAGTAAAACCCTAAAGAGAGGCTTATGGGAACTTTTATCAGGCAGCTGCGTAAAACACTCCATTTGCTATTAAAATGATAAACTGAAGTAGCTTCCAGAGATAAAGACTATGACAAAATTCTGTTATTAAGTGCTACAGCTTTGTTCTTGGCAGTGGCACACACCAAAAGCAGCGTAGCTGCCATGAGGAGCATGAGTAAATTTTCACTGAACTTGCTGCAAGCAGGAACAAGAAAGCAATGCAGACAACAATATCACAAGTTCAGCAGATTCCTGCAACATTTATATCAGACTTTAGATCACATGATGGAATTGTGATAAACAGTAGCAAAAGAGATGTTTCATTGCATGAATGCAAAAATTAGAACTTTTGCATTAAATCTGACAAAAATACGACGGGTGGGAGACCATCAGAAAGATTCATTCAGCCTGAAAATACACTTGAGGATGAGGATTTCTTTGTTCCTACATGTCTTCAGAGCACCTCTGGCTCTAGAGAAAGATAGAAAGTTTTTTTCTTAAACGAGAGAAAACTACCAGGGAAGGGAGAAACTGTAAATTTATATTCTTATCATAGAGAGAACGGCCATATGGGTCAAGTCAAACCAGCTTAGTAAAATGTTTTGTGGCCAGCAGTTTTCATTAGGAAATACTGAGAAAGAGTACAACAGCCCTGGCTCTGTACACGTGGGCTTATTTAAATTAAGAGAAGGAAGAACATGTTAGAAAAAAATGTTTACAGCAAGTTTTTTTACCTAGAAAATACCAACTTTGTTCTAAAACCTTTTAATTAATATATTCTATATCAGGATTAATTCACATATTTGAAATGAAGAAAAAAAATAACAAAAATAGTCAAACAATGACTTGAAAGGAGGTCACTGCCCAAGGCTATAAATATATTCAAAGACAGAATAAAAAGGTACAGTAGTACATACAACAAACATCAGATTTGCTTTTTACAAGAGCAATTATCCACTAAAATAGTTTATCTACAGCTTTGCGGAGGTTTCTTTCACTCAAAGTCTTTAAAGCAAGGTAGGATGATCACACAAAGGTTATGGGTCTTGTGCAGACGTAATGGAGTGCAAGTCTGCACTCTGTAAGCTGACAAGATGTAAGACTCAAGATGAAATGATTCATGATCACCTTCTAGCCTCAAAATATGTGATTCCCAGCCTCTCTGCAGTATAGGTTTTGTTGCCTTCCTGTTTTCTGGGTGGCGTGATCTGATCCACAGAAACATCCCTGAGAAGACAGTGACGTCTCAAAGTCACTGCACTGCAGCTTCCTCCTGGTTACTGCTTTTTGCTCTGGTGTTTGTGCAGGGACCAGCTGCTGCTTTGCTTCTTTTCTCCACATTAGAGGAAAAATAACGAGGAATCTTCAGTGACCGCAAACTTTCTTTTGTTTTCACTATAAGGTGTTTTCCCATAACTGTTCTGCATATAGAAATATCCCAGCATATCTGATGTTCTTTAGACAAATCAAAATCTAGCAAATCAGAGGGACAGCTCGGTGGCAAAGGTGTAAAAGGAGCAGTCAGGAACGATGGGCACTTCTAGTGGAGGAGGGTGAGCAGTAAATCCACAGGTCTCAGGATTAGGGCCTGTTTTAGTCAACATCTTCAATGCATTTGGTGACGAGTTTAGAAGCTCTTCCAGTTCTTCCTGCAGTCTCCACAAACAAATTGCAGTATTTGGGGTGGGAATAAGAACAGCAGGCTGCGTCCCTCTTCTGAAGGGGGCTTCACACCTTTGCAAAAGGCCACAACTGGACCGTGTGTTACTTGGAGAGGCACCGTCTCCTTTCCTGCTTGCACCAAGTTAGCACTCTGTTCTCAAAATGCTTGCACCAGCGGCTAGAGAAAGAGCAACTCTTCAAACATCAAGGAGTAAATAATGTTGTCAACATCAGTGTCATTTAGCTGCTGGTAGAAGACAGATTTATAGAAGTAGCAAAAATTGCTGGCATTAAGTAATGTGACTGCAGGCTGGTTTTGTTTGTATTGTTTATGATCACAGAGCAGGCTCTTTCTCTGTGGGGCCTATACCAGAAGAGATGATCACAATCCTCTGAAAAATATTGGATTCTCACTCAGTAATACTCAGTCTCAGGAGAGGCAAATTCACAGGCCTCCAGCAGCTTTGTACTGAACAGGATTTGCAATAAAGGGGATTTTTAAAAGGGACTGGAAAGACAGTAGTGGCGTGTGTTTGAGTGTGTTTGCAGGGAGTGCTTTTGAATAAAAGCAGGTAAGGAAGGTATCAATTAAAATGCAGTGGGGACCTGTGGGGAGCACAAGGAAAGTGTTTGTCATAACCTGGTCACAGGCCCAGGCACCACTGGGTGACACTTCTTGACAGATCCTGCCCCACTGCTTATCTGGTGTTCCTCACAGTCATACTAGAGCTGGGCAAAAATCCCTGTTCAAAAGAAGATCATGCCGAACTGGATCCATTTTCTCACCTCACACCAGCCCTGCAGGGCCACAGCACCAGTAACCTTTGAAATCCCTGTGAAAATTGTAAGGGTTTATTTGGTTCAGAGCACACTGGGCAGGAAGGAAAGAGGCAGGAGTTGCAGCGTGGGAAGCCAATGTTTTACCTGGCCAACACAGCCTAGATTTGTTCAGAACTAGGTTTACTGGAAAGTTCACAAACCTTGCAACAAGCCTGGCACAAATAACGTGGCAAGCCTGGCCTAAGGTCAGACTTTGACAGCAGGAACTGCTGCTGCCCTCTCTGCTGTGGGTTATTAGAGGATCAGCCAGCCTTGGACTGGCACTGCTTGACTTAAAGCAGGGTTTAATTGGCAGTTAAACAGTTTCACAAAAGAGGAGATAATTACAACAAGCAGGACAAGAAAAAGGTTGCCCTCTGAGGGGGCACAGCTGGTCCCCTCAGCACCAGTCAAGTGAAGATACTGGGCCAAAACCCAACCCCTGCTCACAGTGCTGGGGGTACCTGGCGGCTCAGAAAGGTGAGGGATGTGTCTGAAATAAGAGACTGATGTGCTTGAGAAGTCTCATTTTGACATTGTCCTCCCATGCCTGTCCTGCTAAAGCTCTTTTCTTTTTTGTTATTATTACTGTTCTTCACTGCCTCTCTCAAACGAATGGCAGGAAAGACAAACGTCCGAGCTGGTATCTGGAACCAGAAAAGATTCAGAATGGCAGTAATAGAAATGAATGTTCTCACATCTTTCAGCACAGACAGCAAGGAAGCCTAAGCAAGCTGCTCCCATTACTGTCACCCTGTCAAGGCCAGACTCCACTGGTCAAGCTGGAAACACATTATTTGCACTGACAAATAGTGAGCTTGTGCAATACGTTTCTCTGAAATCACCAGCATGATTCACAACAACTTCACAGTCTGGCCTCAGAAGATCAGTTGAAATGGCCTGTCCTATCCTTAATGTCTTCTGCAGCCTCTGTAAAGAAAATAAGTACTGGGAAATGGCCTTTCGAGAGCACTTCCCAGCTGTACAAACACCTCCAATCTACTCTGACCTTCACTGAAATCTTCCTCTCAGGGAAGGAAAATTATATCTTTTAATTTTTTTCTAATGTTCTGGTTTATTATTTTTGCTCCTTCTCATGCAATATAATTAAAATGATGTCCTCAGAGTTGGAGGATACTTACAATAAACAGCTTCTGTGGAAGCTGAACAACTCAGCTACGGTGCTTAATCAACTGGAGATGATGTTTATTGCTGCATATGCTCTGCTGCTGTGAAAACTAGCCCTTAAACACTCGGTTTCTAAACAAGAGAAAATAAAAATCCAATAAGAACAAGTTAAGGTCCTTGACACACTGTAGGAAAGTGAAGGCAAGAAAGAAGGATTGTCTGTTGCACAATAGGAATAGGCTTAGGTCAGTTAATGCATTGTAAAATGAATTACTAGTGATAGATGAACCACAGGACACATAAAATGCGGATTTTCTTCCAATAAGTGCCCATGTATAGAGTTCCTTAAAGCTGCAAATTTCACTCTCATTCAGCTCTCCCAGCCTGGCTGCTCCAGAGCTCAGACAAAACCTGTGGGCTGCAGCATAGCTCATGTGCCTCCCTATAGGCAGTCCCAAGAGAGCTGTTCCAGGGGCTGAAGAACACATTTTAAATAAACATCAAGGGCAAAAAAGAGCAGCTGTTAGCAGCAGTGATAAATAATTGGGAAATGTGCTGAGGGCCAAATGTTCAAGAGCCCTCAGGTACAAAATGAACCTGTCACTGAAATGAGCCTCACACTCTGCAACGAGAAAAGAAGGCAGGGAAAGAGTTGATGCCCAGCTTTGCCTCAAGTGTAAGGAATCATTTGCCTCTAAGTCTTCTGAGGCCCTCCCTATTGTGTACAAATAATCCAGTGTAATTTCCCGAGCTCCTTGGATCAGTCAGGATTATACAAACTCATCAGTGCTCGTGTGACGTTCCGCCTGCAGATCATGCACGGCCTCATCCGCTGGGGTAGAACGGGGCAGAAGCACGTGGCTGCAGGAAAGGGGGCAGTCAGAGGTCCCTGGAGCAGAGAGCTGTCACCCACCAGCACGGGCTGTGTCCCTCTCCCAGGGGACCTTCTGAGCCATTTGGTTAAAGTGTCTCTGAATCAGTAGCTCAGTTCTGAGCACGCCAAGACTGCCTGGAAAAATCCTGCAAGGCTCACCTGATCCACCAGTTCAGCAAGGCTGCTATGTAATCAGCCAGTTTTTACTGTTTGTATCGTTCCAGGACACAGTTTTTATTTCTCCCCTCTTATATATTTCTGTTGGAGCCTTTTAGCTGAATAAATTACATTATTAACAGCACTAATAGCAACAAAGTGAGTGATTGGTAGGAATTTCATTTGGCATGCTAGAAATTACTGTTAGAGATGTGTTTTAAATGTTGATAAATACAAGCAGAAGACTTCTGCTTCACTGGAGAAATAGATTCTTCCATTGCCTCCTCCTGTGACTGAGTCTGAAATATTGCAAAATTATTTCTCTGCAATTTGCAGCTCAGTCCATGCTCCTTGTCTCTTCTTTCAGCTTTGAAATAGAAGCATAAAGCTTTTGTACTTTGACTTATCTCGCCTCTACCAAGCTCCTGCACACCTAGATATAGTGACCCACTGTAAATCCTCTGGAGTAAATTGTTCTGCATTAGAAAAATATAATACAAAGCAAAGAAGAGCACTTCATACCTCTGGATACCAGTGAGGAATTAAATCACATAATATAACACAAAATAAGCACCTGGTTAAGGATTGCCTGTCGTAAGGCAGAAATATAAACCTGCCGGAAGAATCAAAGCACAAATCATCAGATTTGATTTTTCCCTAGCTGTGTGAAGGAACAAGCGCAGTCCTTCAAAAATCACACACAAAAAAAATAGTGGAACATTCCTAAGGAGTCAGGCATTAAGGACAAGTAACAGGTATTAGGAACACATACAGAGACACCCCTTATCTTCTTTCTCCTTTCTTTTTTTAATAAGATAAATTAAGACAGGTGAAAAAACCTGCTTGAGACCAAAACTCAACACTCACACAGGTGAAAAGTACCTGTATAACATGAAGACAAACAGCAGCACCAAGCTGTCTGCAGCTTTTTTACTAAACCACCTAAAACATGGCAGAAAATGCTTTTTCTTTGTTTTCTTTCTGGTTTTTTTTAGGAATTCAGTAAATTCCTCTTTGTGTCCTGTCATATTTAAGGGTTCTCTAAGTCAGGAAATGTATAGGCAGGCATGATTTCGGGACAGACACCTCTCAGACAGAGAGCAAAGCGAGCTCCCAGACAGCGCTTTCTGAACTTGTCAGCAGAAACACTCGCAGCGGAAATTTTATTTCAAGAGCTGTCTGCATTCAATTAGGGAACAGAGGCAGAGCTGCGCGAGCCGAGGCCAGGAACGCAGCCCAGTATTTTCGGCACTGAGTAGGCAGTGAGGCAGACTCGAGCAAACAGTTTGTGAACCACATCAGGCACAAATAATCACAAGGGCGATGTGACTGTTTGTGGGTAAATCACGACTGAAAGCTTGCACCAACAGCAAGGCAGAGATCTCTGCTCCTGCAAAATAACACCTAGAAAGTCTCACTGGAGCCACAGAAACAATTTCTTCCTCTCCCAAGCATCCTTGTCCTGCCAACCCAAACAAGTTCCCTGCTGCATATTATTTAAACTGGGAGTGCTAAAACCTGTAAGGAATAGATTCTCTGACTCCCATCCATCAGATCTCATAAGCACTGGAATGTGTTTAATCAGTTTGAGTGATCACGGGGGACTGGTCCATCTACCAGGATCAGCCCCTTGCAGACCCTCAAGACTGAGCCTCCTCTGAGTTTTTACTTTGAGTCACATCCTGGTCCTGGTAGATGGAGCTGGAAATACCCCAGGAGCTCTGATACTGGGTTTTCATTGGCTTATTCAGACATCAAGTCTCCCTGACAAATCTGAAGTGCTGCCTTCTCAAACAAAATCACTGCCACCACATTATTGTGCTGTAATCCCCTGGGATGCCCACCAAAAGTAAAAATCCATTTCGAGGATTTTCACTGGGACATGAAAGAGTTTCCTCAAACTCACCCCATGTTCCTTCACCTCCAGGCAGGCACTGGAGAACTCTGAACAGGATTTTGCATGGAATGAAAGGAGAAAAAATATAAAGGCCTGATGGTTCTCTCTGGGGAAGGGTCACGTAGGGAAATAAAGGACATGAAATAATAGAGAAGAGAGGAAAATTATAAGAGAAAAAGGCTTTATGACCCTAATAACAAAAGTTCATAATCCACCCAGTCTTTTGTTCTGGCTCAGAAAGACATTTCCCCTGAGGAACATACATCGGGGAAAAAAAAAATGCAGAAACAGAAAGCAAGAGGGAAAATTACTGAAAAATAAGGAAAACAAAACCTCCTTTTGGTCTGCAGTTTTCAGCAGACTACACTTCACAAGCTTGTAACTAATTGTCATAGTGTCAGGAAGCATTTTGGAAATATTTTTCTTTGAACAGCAGCCTCTCTTCTGACAAATCTGCTGCAAATCCCGTGGGTTCTGCAGGACTCCCATGGCCACTGAGCCACTGTAAACTCTGGCATTCCCTCACTAAGCCTCCATGGGGTATTTAGTATCCTCTTGCATCTCTCCAGCAAACTAATGGCAAAGTTTTCCAGCAAGGATGGGGGCAAACCTACTCAACTTTCCAACTTCGATGACATATTTTCTTCAGGCAAGTGCATGGCAGTTCTGTATCTGCTGGAGTTTTTGGCCAAAGGCTTGGAAAATTACATCTGTGGTAACCAGCGAAAGGTCCTGCATGTCTGGAAGGTTTATCAGCAATTCACAGACTTTGTACACAACTGCTCTACTCAACCTTTCCTCTCCCTCTTGTCTCTTTCAAACTGCTTTACCTCAGTTCCTCAAAGCTGAACTAAATAGGTGCCTCCCCGAGGCTTTTTGCATGAGAGCTGATTTCCCTAAAGATTTCTCCATGTGAAAGCCAGACACTCCCCTCTGAGCATCCTGCCCACTTGGACTGACAGTGAACACAACCCACCTACCGTGCCCTGCTGCTGGCAGGGGCCCTGAGAATCGACTGAGTGTGTCATTCAGATGGACTTGAAAGTGAAAGTGCTGCTGTACAAGCCAACACCATTGGCCAGTAGCCACAGCCAGCCGAAGCACACCAATGTTGCCTCTATCCATGAGTGATCCTCTGTTTATCCTCAGGGCCACGGGAAGCTGAAGAGGCCAAGTAGTGAAATGACCTAAGACAGTCGTGCTTGGATCTTTTTGTCAATATTGGCTTTTGCTCAGGTGCAGTGGATGGAAAGGTTTGGAGAGACACACACAAAATGAAATTAATTTTCTCAATGAAAGCCTGGCTCTGTTGGAGTTGCTGGGAATTTTGAAATTAAATTAATTGGGACCAGGATTTTCGTTTTCAATTTCAAACATGAGCCAGGTATGTCAGCGTGTCTCCTGCATTGTCTTCAGTGTATCTGAAGATGGACAAGCCAGCGCAAGATTTAATGCTTGGTTCAAATAGACAGACACACATCTGAGTGCTCCTGCAATCCCCCCGACCCTCCTGGGCCAAAGCTGGCTGACACAAATGTGCAGAATTTGACTCAAAACTGTGTAAACTTAACTCAACTGGCATTAAAAGATAAAATTCTACAATAAGGATATTAATTTGTTGTTTAAAAATGCCAGCGCAAAGCAGCGCTCAAGTTCTGATTGCTTATTAAATTTTAATTAAAATTATGCTACTTAAAATGCTGCCTCAAGGGCACTGCTGGGGCTTCAGGCCCTCTGAAATTCCTGCCTTCAGCCCTACCTGCTCTGATCAGAGAGTGTCCGGCCAGAAATCAGCCCCTGCTGCAGTTCTAGTAAAGACCACAACGTATGATGAGCACATTCTGATTTGTGATTGCAGCTAAAATGAGAGTATTATGGGCTGTTAAGCCCTGTTAATTTTCTCAGGGTGCTGCAGAAAGGAGAGAAGTGAGGTCACATTTCTCAAACAACTCCATCTCCCAGGAAATGAGAGCACAGCATCCTCTGTGGTCCCTGCAGGTGCAGTGTGCCATCCAGGACTGCATTCCTGGATCGTGAGCTCCAGCAGTCCAGCTGCCTTGAATGGCACCAACTGACATCTTCTCCCATTGACGAGCCACTTCAGTACTTTACTTCAATATTCACTGTGTGGATTCACATAATGATGATGGCCAGAATCATCTGGGACTAATGCTGAGCCCTAAAAGACGCGATTGTCTCACGTAATGTAATCATCCAATTTCAGCTCAAACCTGTCTTCTCAACCTGCCAGTCAAAAAGAGCCCCTGTACCTCCATCCAGAAGGATCACATCCAGGAGAATCACGTTGCAGTGGGAACATGCCCATGGCACTGATTTTCTCCCTCCCACAATGCACTTGCTCAGATCCTCTGGTCCAACTAAATTTAACAAATGCTTCAGGGCACAACTGGTGCCAGCAAGAGAGGCCCATCAGCTATAAACGTTCTTGGGAATTCACACTCCTGCTTATTCGCTAATTGCACAGCTGGATCCAACCCAGAGATGTTTCCACCACGACTCAGAGAGCCTGTAAAGCACACGCCTGATGCTTTTCCAAGTGGATTTTGGATGCATGATCCGTGGCTTCCGAAGACACGGTGGTGAAAGAAAATTCTGCCTGGTTTTGGTACCAGCACTCGCTGGTTTTATGAGGGAATGACCATGATAAGGAACAGGGGCAGGGAGAAATGGACTGGCTGGTTGAACCCAGGGTCAGCAGCACCCACAGCTGGACCTGCTCCTCACCCATCTTCCCTCTCCGACAGCAGCACAATCGGCCTTGTGCATTTGACACAACTCTGTCCCAAGCTGACTCTCCTTCACACGGATTCATCTTCAGCCCTCAGTTTTCTGGTCCCTTGCCTGTGTCCATAGACCCTTATCTCATCAGAGACTGGATAAATTCCCTGTTTATAGGACTGCCAATGTGAGTTTCAGGTAAATTAGTAAACTGGCTCTACATGAGCAAACTGATCAAACATATACTGAGGTTTTATAAAGAAATCATCATGCTGGGGATTCCAAGATGTGACCTGAACTATTTTCTGTTGGCAAAATCTCTTAAAACTGAAGATTTTTTTTCTTCCACAGAATGAGAATGTCAGTAATGTTAGAAAAATAAAAATCTAAGAAACCATTCAATGGACTGTAATGAAGAGGAGCCAAGTGCAATCACTGTGATTGCACAAACTTCATCTTTGCCTCCTCAGAAAGAGCACTTACAGATGAAAATATACACGAGGACACATATTTTTATCTATGGAGCAAAGCACAGTTCTACACAGAGAGCCACAAAAAACAAACAGAGCGTTGCATCCCTACCTGAGAATGCAACACCACACCCAACTGCAAGCCCATGAGTTTGCTGCCAAAATTGCTTCACGTGTTCTGTCGTCTTTGCAGAGGAGGAAGGAGGGAATGGTGTTGCTAGAGCAGCACAGACTGCTGCTTTTGGGAGCCCTGAGCTCCCACAGAACCCATGCAACAGTGGATGGAGAGCAGGAATGAACAGAAAACCCATAAAACATTGTGTTCCCAGGGGTTAGACTTGTCCCCAAAAGTGCAAAAGCTGGGCCTGCAAGGTGTGCACTGTGTATGAGGGAGGGCTTCTCAGAGCAGTCACCTTCCAGCAGCTTACCTTCAGCAAAGGGACAGAAACCTCTGCTGAAAGATATTTTTTAAAACCAGAAAGATCATAAAAACTGAGGCAGGGGAAGGCTGCAAGAGACGTACAAGAAAAGAAATTTGTACAGGCTCAGGGTACATTTTGTCTGCTTTAGACCTTTCCAAAAGGGAGAACAAGACATTAATCTAATTTATTCAGCCAGTTATATGAGGTTTATGCCTTCTTCATATCACCAGTCTGGCATAAAGCAACTAGAAGTGCACAGGTAAATCAATCCCATAATTTCCATTTTAGCTTTAACAAGTGATTTTACTGTTTCTAGGTGCTAAACATGTGTATCTGATGACTGCAATAGACATTATGCAGCGATGCATCCTGAATAGATACATGAATATTAAAGGTTGCTCTGTTCTGACAGCTTACTCTGGAGTTTGCCTTATGCTGGCTGAGATTTTCAGTTCTTCTTAAATGTAACTTGCATATCACTGTAAACTCTCTCCCTCCTTTTGACAGGGTGCCCTTGCAGATGGTAATTTCCCGAGCAGGGAAGAGGAGACTCACAGTTCAACTTGGACTGGGTATCCTATGGCAAGTCATTTTTGCAGAACATAAATATGTATCACCAGATCTAAAGCTGAGGCCCCATTCTTTTGTTATGTTGTGAAAAATATGGGCGAATATTACTGATGTCTTCATGGCCACAGGAATGTGAACCTGGTATCAAGGAAGCTGAAATCATGGGTATTCAGGAGTCCAGCACAGAGAAGTACCATTGGCAGAGAAAATACAAGACAGTGACAGAAAAGGATCTGCCGTGGTGTTCTCTAGGCAATACCATAATACTCAGAGTGGGTGGAACAGACAAAGCAAGTAAATCAATGAAATGAACTATAAAATAACATTAATTTTATCTGCACACGGTTACATCAACACTCCTCAAACAGTGGACTCATCTGACTCCAGACTGCAAGAAAATTCCACTTGGATCTCATGTCTGGCATTTGCCGCTTTCCGAATTCCTTCAGAGAGCATCTCCTTCTTATTATTCTGCCAGTTTTCCTGGGGTGTCACCACACTCCCAGCCCACCACAGTGCTTCATAGACAGCAGAGCCTGCAAATCCCAGTTGTCTTCTCTCCACAGACCTCCAAACAACACGTTGTTCTTTGATTCAAGTTAAAAATGCTCCCAGTTTACCTCATCCTAAGATGTGTATAGGGGAATAAAGTCAACTTAACACTACACAAGGCACAGCTGCACATGGTGAGACAAAGCTCTGCTCTTATTTTACCACCAACTCTGAGCATAGATGGATGTATTTAATAAATTAATGAACTGGAGGAGATGAGAGAAGGGACAGAGGAGAGCTCAACCTCCGCCAGCTCGTTTCTCATCCATCACCTGCAGCTCTCCCCATGGCACAGACAGATTGTCCTGAGTGGAGAACCCAGCCAGAGTCACCCTCTCCAGCATTTCCTCCAGCCATCTTGGCAGGAAATCTGCTCTCCACGGGAGGATTAAATCCTGGACCATTTTAGAGGAGAGCAGAGACATGGAAACACATACAGATGAACACGGGCTGCTGCTTGCCCTGTGACGTAGCTATGGAGTTCTGCATTGTAATGGGATAGGAAAAGACTTGTGACAAAATAACCCTGACATGCCATTAAGGCAATATCCAGGCTCCTTGTTTTTGCTGGAAGCCAGCTCACTCCCTGCTCAAGCACTACTCCCTTCCCTGGGTCACTGACTGAAGAATTCCTGCCTGGGAGTTAAACATGCAATGCTTTTCCACAGTTGATAGAGAGAACTGGGTGGGAAAATCCTCTGCTGAACCCACAAGATGCAGGTGTATCATGGCTAGAGGTGCTTTTGAAAATGCTGGTCTACACCCAGAGAGACCTTCCTAAGGGTTTTAATTTCTTTCTCTTTTGTTTTTGAGCAAAACAGACATGGAAGAAAAGAAGGAAGGAAATAGAAGCTGGAAGGCCTCCAAGTGGGAGGATTTTGTGGGTTTATGACCAGACAGAATAAGGAATCCCTGCAAGAAGCGAAAGTATAGACGAGGAGAGAGGGGCAGGGAACCTGCTGGAGCCATGAGAGAAGCAAATGAGGCTGTAAAAAGAGAAGTTTAGAGAACAGCTCAGAGACCAGAGATTTGCATTTATAACATTTTTCATAGCTTGGTCTAAATTGAATGTCTTGAGTCACCAAGACCAGTACAGCAGAAACTGAGTGCAAGACAGCACCAAACATGTTAAACAGCAGAAAAGCTTCATTTGGACTAAAGGTAGAGCAGTTTAACCCTCATTTTAAGTGTTGTGGAAAATCAGGTGAGTTGGGACCGGAGGTTAAGCTACAGCCCCTGGAGAACACATCATACAGATGCCACAGCAGAATACTCCCAATGGAGGAGGCTCCTTGCAGACTGAGAGGAGGATCACTGCACAGCGTCAGTTTGGGGAAGAGTAGGTTAATAAGGGAAACAATCTGTTCTTTCTCTGGGTTAATAATACTTCAGCACCTGACTGCACTGGGGAGGATGCAGCCCCCCAGAGAGCTGAAGCTTTGCTCAGAGTTTCCTTCCAGCTTCAGGAGGAAAGGGATGCTTGCATTAGCTGCAGAAGAGAACGGCAGTGGCACAGCTGCCCAAGGACACTGCTGCACTGCAGATGTTTGGCCCGTGTCCTGCAGCACTCCACGAAGCGCTGCGGCCAGTCCCCTCGGCTGGCTCTCCTCTCTGCCTTGTCCCCTGCTGCCCTGTGACAGGGCAGAAAACGCCGTGGAGCTGCCGAGCACTGCTCCCGCGGCACGGCAGCTCTCCTGGGCACATCCCATCCCTCAGGCACCTTCCCGTGCGCCGCTGCCCCGTCCCCACCTGCAGCACCCGGCTACTGCTGCTCAGCATCAGCCCGGAGGCAGCTGCTGCCACGGAGAACTCGGCAAACCCTGCTTGTAAGGGCACTGGGGTTTTCCCCAATCCTTTGGCTTTCTAGTCATCTAGGATTTACATCATTTAGCGTAGCTCTTCAGAGCCCAGTTTCCAATTATTTCCTAGGCTGGAAATAGATCTCGAAGCACCGTCAGACTTTCCAAGTCAGTCACAGCAGAGCAGCACTTCCATAGTTTCTATTAAAACCCTAAATCCAGTCTCGGATCTTGTCCTGGAACCATTCTCTGAACCCTATCTGCGTCCAGAACAGCCAGCTCCACACACACACACACACACACACAAATATGACAGGGCTCTATTGAGAATGCTGATCCAGTCCTTGACTTGGGAACGTGAGGCTAAATTTCATCCTTGCCCAGGAGGAGCTGCCTCAGCCTTTCATCTCTTCCCCTAATTCAACACAAGGTCAAGCAAAGGGCCATGGACTACTGCATTTTGCTCCACAGCACGCAACAGAAAACGCAAGAGCCAAGCTTTTACCAACCTCCTAATGAGGGGGAATATTAATGCAGAGCATTAAGCTCCAAGCGACAAAGTATAGGCATTCCTATAGATTCCTGTAGGGTTCAGCAAGCCATGATACAAAAAATATGGAATATTAAAAGGTTTTGAAAGAAGTCATGAAACCCTTCCGCCTCATCCCTCACCCACAGATGTTGTCTATTCAGAGGATTATCAATGGCTGTCTCCAGACTTTGTCTGTGGTTAATCTACTCAACAGCTAGAAAAGGGAAAACTGCCAGGATATAGATTCAGTTTCTTGGAAGAGTTTGCTGTCAGTGAGGCTGAAATGTAAAACAATGTAAAACAAAAACTTCCCCTTAAAAGTGATGGAAACATCTGTCTTTCCTCATTATAAGAGGAAAACAAGTCTGCCTCCTCCCTTTGGAAGTGTATCTGTGTAGCACTTGGCTTCACAGCCCCAGCAAAGCAGATGATCAGTAAAACATTGCTATCTGAAGCCCTCTCCACACTTCATTGAGAGAAGGAGCAATTTTCATTGAGGGGGAGAAGACACAAAGGGAGATTAAATAACAACCCGAGGCATTACAGAAAGTCCGTGGTGCAGCAGAGAACTCCAGTCTGCTCAGCCCCGCAGTGTGAGGACCAGGAGAGACCCCTCTGCCTCCTCACTGGAGAGGGACTGGCCACATTTCCCCGTGGCAAATCTGCAAACAACCACTGCTCTACAAGCAAAGAGGGTGGGAAAAGATGCCGAGATGCTCCTCCAGGTGAGGAAGGCCTCCTTTCAGGAAGGCTGATCAACCACGCCGTGCTTTCCCTGCTGGAAGGGGTGCTTGGCTGAAGGAAGCAAATGGCTTCTCCACCTTAAGTGTTGGATTTGGCCCTAGGGCAACATGGTGTGGGCATGTGATCCCTGTCACTCTGCCACCACACCAAGGACCCTCCCTCCTGCTCAATCCAGGGGTATAGGAAGCTCCTAGGCAACTCTAAGAGATATTTGCTTGTGGTAGTACCAGGGACTCACCTTCTTTACCCTGAGGGAATTTTCAGTCTTTTCGGGCAAAGCCGCCGGTACAAAATTCCCGAGATGAGCTCCACACTGTATTTAAGATTTTGGTTCTCAGTAACACATAAGAAATGCAGCCTATCTTCCCTGAGCTCATGGCACTGTCTCTCTAGAGATGAGCATGAATGTCCTGAGATACTACAAGTAAATCCATTAATTGTTTTAGAAGCTGGAATTAATTAAAATACAGCCCTTAAAAGAAACTTAGCGCCTGCATGTCCTCTCTTTGTTCTGGATGATCTTAAGAGAGAAATAACAGACTCCACAGATTTTCCATGTAATGAACCTTAATTGAAATCTTTTACATTAGAAGAGAACCTGTAATTAAGGCAGGTTATTAATGATTATATACCTAATTATAATAACTAGATAAGCTATCATTAGACTCAAGCTAATTTTTCTGGGAGGGTCTGAGATACGAGAGGTAACCCAGGAGTGATCACAGCATCCCCGTGAGCTCTGCAGTCACAGCTCTGCTGCAGAGGGGAGCAGGCTGCAGTGATCACTCCCAGGTGATCTGGACCACAGCTGTGGCTGTGGAGAGCACCTTGCAGTGCTGCTTCTCACCGTGGGTACCTCTGGATTCCCTCTTTTCCCTGGAGATGTAGTGCTCCCGTCCATGATTTTGGTAGCTGAGGTTCAAACCCTCTCCAGCTCTCATCAGGAGAGTGTTACAGGCTGGTATTGAAACCCCTGTAATTCCCACGGACACGGCAAGTGGCCCATGCAGTGTCACTCGGTGTTTTCCACCTCGTTTGTTTCTGTTGAGTCACCTCGTTTAACGAAGTTTTGTGATCTCTTTGTTAAGGTTGGCATCCCGCATTCATACTCTGCTGAGAGGAGAGGTTAGGACAGGTCACAGGATTCCTCCCCAGAGGAAGCCACAAGAAGCTCGAAGATGGGAGTGAATTTATGAAAACTTCTCTGGAAACAGAGTCAGGATGAGGCAGCTCTGCAGCAGCACTTGGCAGGGACCGTGGAACCAGTGCTTTGTGATGGGCCAGGGAAACAGAAAATCTATGTATGGCTTCCCAGCAACTAAAGCAAACAACCAAACCCTGAACTTAAAATTCAGAGCACGTACATTCTTCAGCAGTGGTAGAATTTTAAAGTCTTATTCCCTTCAGGGAATTTTTCTCGTTTTAAACACAGGCAAACAAATTTAGCAAAAACTTTTCAATTAAATCTTAGGACAGATCCCCAAACCTCAGAGCACCTGTCTGATTTTACATTTAACAGTGGCAGTGAACAAAGCACCCACAAGAAGAACGGCCAAATAACAGATAAAAGAGCACATTTTTGAGTAGGTGTCCTGGGCCATGGCAGAGGTGCAGAAGAGATGCTGCAGCTGCATCCTGATCCAAGAGTCCACAGCGTACTGGAACCTCATACCACTCCAGGCTGAATTATGGCTAAGTGTGGGCAACTGTTAATCTCCTTGGATTTGGTTAGTACTTCATGAAAACTGTAGCCAGTTGTTTTTTAAGCTGACCTTTGAAGAAGTTTGCACCCCTGACTCAGCTTACAGAGTCCCTGCATGGTGCAGTTCAACTCCAGGGTTCGCCGTGTTGCATTTACAACAAACAAGATGGAGAGAGCCTTCATTCACTGGGGTAAAGCTCTGTCCATTTCCCAGATGCACACTGCTCGCCCTGTCCCCCACACTCCACTCCCCAGCGCAAACAGAGCACCAGGAAGGGATGATCAAGAGAGTCCCTTCAAAACGACCCCCTAAAACTTTAATGAGGGCATACCCTGAAAGGGCTTTTGCAAGGTAAATTGGCCTCAGGTCTCTTGGTCTCCAGTACTGAAGAGCTGTGAAACTTAAAGAAAAATCATTTTTCCCTCAGGAAAAACGGGGTAATTTATGCAGGCTGCTCTGTGTTGAAACAGCAGTACTGTGGGCTTGAACAAACATCCAGCCAGCAGCAGCAGCAGCACACACCGAACAGTGTATTACCATGTCTCTCTGGATCTTGTAAATCTGCCATACATTTGCAACAGGCCTCAGCAAACACCTTCGTTAAATGGATGGGAAAAGTCACACATCACTCGATGTGCTTTGGTCCTGGCTTGCATTACCTCTTTTCTGCCAAAACAGAGCATCATTTTCTACAGCAGCTCTAGTGCACAAGACAGCCTGCAGGTTTCTATGACAGCTGCAGACACTGTTACAGGCTCAGCCATAAAGCACACAGCCCTAGGCTGTGTAGTCAGGGTTAGCCAGGGTACAAAAATGCTTTTTTCCTTGCTAGCAAACAGCAGAAAAGCTCTTGCTGTAACAGCTTGTCTGCCTGGCCACGTGTGGCCACAGGGGCTGCAGGATGAGCCCCAGAATCCAAAGCAGGTGAAGTCAGTAGTTGCTTTCACAGCCAGATTACACCCAGGGGGATTCTATCAAAGCCCAAGTCTGTGTCTCCCCAGTGCAGAACACTCTGTCATGGTTTTTCTCATCCTTCTTGGCCACTTTAGTTCACCTGGGCTCCTGCAGTGTCTGGGGTGGAGAGGGAAACAGCATGTGACAAACACACGGGCTGCCTCTACAGACACCAGCGTTCAGATCCCAGTCAGGACCTGGATGAAATAAACTTGAAGTACTTCACTGGCACTTGAGCTCAGCCCACAGTGGGTGAGGATCTGCCCTCAGGATTTGCTGAGGGGAGGGTTTCAGCAGGAGCCTCGAGGCGAGTGATGCTCCCCGCGTTTGCCCGTCTGTAACCAGCTTCCCTTACATCCCATTTTCATAGGCACGTCTCTGTTGCATAAGCACCACCCACAAACCAGCCTCAGAGATAGAGCTTCCCTGCTCAGGTGCTTTCATCATTCCCAATCCCTTTAGGAAAAAGCATGAAGGATTCATTTTACCCATCAATTTGGATTACATTCTCCTTTTATCAGTATCTTTTCCTTAACGACTTTGGCCGTTCACTTTGCAGGTCTGCTCAGATACTGAGCTCTCCTCACTGAAAACTTCAAAACATTGCTGAGAGGAAGGAAAAATCGCCAGTCATGTGCGCTGGACTATTGCAAGGGAGTCATCAATTATGCAGGTTTTGGAATATGTTACGCTACCCACAGCTGTTTGATAGCTGGGCGATATGATTTATGAGAACAGCCAAGATTCAATTACTGATTTCCCATAAATTATCTATACAGTCCTTTCATCCTGTGCCAGGTTATGAAGGGCTGTGATGAACAGAGGGGACCAAAGACGGGGTTCTCTGACCATGAAACGAACTGGGATTTTCAAAGAGAAATCAAAAGGAAAGAAACAACAAGCGAAGTGGTGCCTGTGGGAGGTGTCGGACTCTGGATTCATGAAATTGGACTGTCATTTCCAGGCAGGAGCAGGAACACTTGGTACAGATGCACTGATCGAGCCAGGCTTCAGACTATCTGTCTATTTGTCCTTGACTCCTTATCATGTGCTGTGGGAGAGGCAGATATGGCTGGAAGGAAATAGCACTTTTTGCTGCATCTTATAAACCTGTAAATATTATTGACAGGAGTCGTTTAATAAGTGCCTGGGAAATTTTAGGTACAAGCACTGACTTTAGCAATGAGTTTTTTTCAGAATAGAAAAAGCACGACTGGCCCTTAGGAATAACAACACCAATTTAAGAGAGGCTAGCATTGCAGAGGAGTGAAACGACTGTCAATCTTGTTTGAGGCAAAACTGACCATAAAATACCAGAATATCTTGGTTTTAGGAAGCGTTTGGGAATCTCACTCGGAAGCTGTGAATCAAATGTGAACAAAGGGGGAAGGAACTGCGGGAGCAAACCTTCTTCTTGTCACCCCACTGAGCCAATGGTCCTGGCCAAGGCTCTTTCCTCCACACAGCCACTCAAGGACACCACAATGTTGCTGTTTACATTTATTTTCTCTTTGACTTTTCCAGTCAGCCTGAAAGGCAGCGAGCCCAGTCTCTGACACGGCACCACCTCCGTTATCACCACTCTCATTTCAAATCTGAGATTTGCAACCTGGTCCGTGGCAGCTGAAAGGATAAAACTGTCTAATTAGAGATTAAACACACCATCCAGAGGAGAATAAAACCATCCTTCGACCACACTTTAAAGGACTGAAAGAGGAAAAAAAAGGCAGTCAAAAGAAAAGTTAAATAGGAAACTCCAGTAGGACTTCTCTGTGCACTTGGGGGTTATAGACAATAATTTTTGCCTCCCTCTATAGCCGCAGGAGAAAGACACAGCTCTCAAAAACAGTACAGCTACACGTGAGGCTCCTGGCTCGGGCACACTGTTTAATTTCCTAAATTTAGATGCTTTAATTCTCCCTGCTCCCCCCATTGACTTCTTTCCCACCAAAGAAAAGTTGCATTTATTCTCATCAGGAGTACACTGTACCTAACAAGCTATGGGCAAGGAAGGAAGCAGAGCACCGAAAAATAATTTTCATAGGGATTTCAAGTTTTCTAGCTCTCTTCTTTATTTCCCCGTTTTCAAAAATTTTGTGCCGCATTGTGCCACCCCGTCCCATTCTCACGAGTGGAAGGAGAAGGCTGAAACAAGCAGTTGTTTGTCTGCTTGTTTTAAAATAACAGAGTGAAAATTAATGTAGCTCCTTCTTCATGAAGCAAAAGCTCAGTCTGGGGCACTGCTATAATGGAGCAGCCGAGGGAAATGGGTTCTATTAGCCCGGTTACAATCCCTTTACTTAGGGCTGGTTATTACAGATCTCTCCCCTTAATTGTGCAACCTGCACAAATAACAGGTGAGACCATAATGATGGGTTGTTGCAGGCCAGAGCACTCGACTGGCAAAGTGATTCTCACAGAAAATTGTCTCTGCCCACCTGAGCAAACCCTGCAAGGTGCTCGGGGAGCCAGGCTGGTGCTCCACACCCGGGATGCAGCAGCCACTCCAGGGATTGCTCTTGGCACTGCAATGGGAGCAGCCCGAACATCACCATCAGCACCAGCGGGGGACAAACCTGCCCCAAAAGAGGCGCTGCTCTCTGGAAAAGGGGAGCAGAGGGGGAAATGGCCAAGCCCAGGTCACAGAATGAGGTTTAAACTGTGGCAAACTCTCATCTGTGCTCCAGCAGCGTCACCACCACAGGGCCCACGAGGTACAAGCTCGAGGGAGACTTTAGAGCAGTCATTGGAGTCACAGCTCTGGGATATAGCAAAGACCAGTGGCTGGTTCCTCAACCCGAGTGGTTTTTTTGATGCACTTTCTCCACAGGCATTGTCCTGTGGAGCATTTTACTGACTGAGGAGGCTTTGGCCAGCACACCACAATGATTAAGACAGGGCCATGGTTTGCTGGTCCAGCACCAGCTCCCCAGGTCTCTCAGGGGAATAGCACACAGAAGTAGAGCCCTTCCTTGGGGTGACCAGTCCATGGACTGCTCAAATCGCCCTTATTCACCAGCCCCTTGTTTTCTTCCTGTAAATGTCTGAAATAATTAATTTAAGATTTAAAGACCAGAGTTACCGTAGTGTGCCCAAAATAATAAATGTCTCAGATTTTCAATTACCCTAAATGTAGAAGTGTTGGATCCCGTTTCTGTATCTAATGCGTCACACAGAACCATTACCCCACAATCCATTAATTATCACAAGGTCAGCACATTCTCTGGTGTCTCTTCATGACTGCACAATGAACAAGCACTGCCTCTGCTGTGGGCAGACTCCAGTTGTGGATGTACAGCCAGACTCTGGCTACCCAAAATGATCAGTGCTGGGCTTTGGGGATAAACATGTCTGGGTAGAACAGGAGAGGAGGACAAGGGAGACTAAGCTGCCTGTGTAACTTTGAGCCTAAACAAAGAACAAAAAAACCACGCTGCTCTAGGGAGACGTGCAAAAGAGCCTAAACTGCACCAAAGAATAGCTCTATAAACAGAAAATGAAAGATTGCTTTCACCCACAAAATATTTCAAGAAATAGAAGGAAGGGAAAAGTAGGAAACAAAATAGCAAGGAAAAATGAAAAAGAGAGTTCAGGCCAGGTCTAGTCCCCATCTGTTCGTACCTCCCACCATCACAGCCCACATCTGCTGCCAGGTATACCATGGTGGGCTCTCGGACATGGAAAAGATACCAGCTCCTTCCTCAAATTCACCGCAGCCCCTCCCACAAGGAAGAATTTACTGGACAAAGGTGAGAAGGAGACTGGGGAGAGGTACAGTCTCACCCTGAGCACCAGCCCTTCCTCCAAACTCTTCCCAGATCTGGGGTGCTTCAATCCAGTGAACCAATCCCTGCCATCCCCTCTGTTTTTGTCCAAGCTTTGTCTGCTTCTGTCTCCCCCAGTTTCTGCAAAGACTCTCAAGGCCTTCATGTGAATCCCAGGCTCCAGCTACAGTATGGCCTTTCTGGCACCTCAAATATGCAAAATGCTCACTCTCTACTCCTGCCCTTGCTTTTCCCATTTTCTCTGAGCTTTCTCTGCCTGGCTTTCATTTTCAAAGATTTTGGAGGTAATATTTTATTGTAATGGGTTTTATTATGATGATGTACAACACCCTTAAGTGCTTTGGTGAAGGAAGAAAGAAAGGTTGTGCTATAAATAAAATTCTCATCTGCAATCAGAGGCACACAGATGATGGATGTGCGGGGGTGACTGCACACATGTCCCCACAGGCCAACCCTCCACTGGGTGGTAGCTGCTCTGGAAGGAACCAGGGTCACAGTGAAGAGGAGGCCGTTTGGCAGTGGCTTCCTTCCACAGGGAGTGAGCCAGCTAGTCTGGGAGCCAGCAAGCGAGCAGGGAGAACCAGCCACAAACTGGCTGCTTATGCTGCCTTTTCTGCTGTGGATCGACACAAATGTTTCTGTTTCCGTGGCATCTTTGAGTCTGGTTAATTAACTCCCGTCCCCCAGCTGGGTCTCCTGCCAATTCAAACTGGTCAATACACAGGCTACTCCTGCTAGAATCATTCCCCAATGTAGCATCTCTCCATATGTCACCAGCTCGGTTGTTGTTTTGTTTTTTTTTTAAATAGGGCTAACTGGTTTAAGAGATGGAATAAATTCCTACAGCAGGAGGAGGAGAGAGCAAAGAAAGTTTCCAGCTCCTGAAATCATTCTCCTTTGAGATACACTATGAATGAAGGGAGCCAGGGAAAGATGATGACACGGAGAGGAAACAAAACAAAACAAAGCAAAAATAGATATCTAATAAAGAAAAAAAGGCACAGAGAAGAACAGGGAAGGGGGGTTATCTATCCTGCAGCTTTACAGGCAGTATTAGCATCTTGTTGCCTAATGAGCCATAGAGGTAATAGACACACCACAAAAATAAAAGTGGGAGGGAAAAGCAAGCATCAATAACGCAGAAGAACAACCACAGAGGCTGCTGCTAAGCAAATGTCACTTCTCTCACCTTCTCTGAATCTTCCCAGTCAGCTGCCCTCCTCCCTTCCCAGATGTTTGTTCTCTCTCTTCTGGCACTTCATCTCTGCAACCATTTGGTTTTCATTATGTCCTGGGGTTTTGTGTTGGCAACAGACAAGGGCCAAGATCCAAGGACAGCTCTCAGGGGTCCTTTGCAAGTGTTAACGTCTCCTTCTCATGGTGCAGAGAGATGGTCTGGCCTCACTAAAGTTGGAAGAGAAGGGACCAGAGTGCAAGGACACAGTGATGTCACCTCTCAGTGTGTCACGGGTGGGATTTCATGCTCAGGAAATGCAAAAAGACCCAGGCCTGTCAGCTTGGGTCAGCACAACCATGTTTGGTGAGACAACCCTGTGGCCTGAAAACCCTCTGCTTGTTCACAGCAGCAAAACCAAAGCTTCCAGAACAGCATCCACCATCCTTAGCAGTTATTTTACTGGCACAGCTCTTAGGCAGGAAGCTGAGGCAGTGACAGGAGTGACAGCCAGGCAGAGGGCTGTCACTGCCCCATCTTCTCACCTAGAAACCTCTGCCAGCAACTTGGACATTAAATGCAGCTGATTCTCAGTTAAACTACCTTTGCTTTCTTTTTGGACACAAAAGAATATGCCCTAGCCTGTTTCTTCCCCTTGCCTATTTCTTTTTCCTTTCTTAACCCATCTGTCCCTTCTCCTGTCTTGTTTTTCATCTGCAGCTCCTGCAGCTGCCTTCAAGGTTTATTCCTTTCCTGCGGGATTATTTGGAAGTTTGCTTGTGCAGGGCGAATAGCATTTCTGTAATAAAGCCTCAGCCACATTCCATTAGTGTCATTTCCATCTGCAGAAGTGAAGTGTCAGCTAATAAAAGGTAGCACAGACCCCTTGGGCAAGATAAAATGAGAGAGCAAGAGAAGGGGGAGGGGGGAAATCTACTGTCAGAGATGGAGAAATGATAAATGTCTTTCCAGAAGCAGGAGCACCTGGAATGGGAAGAAGGGATCACTGGGGATGGGCAGGGGAAAGGAAGAAGGAAGGGAATATTATTTGTGCTAAGAAAGCTTTGTTTTTGGAGGGTCTCATTAACTCAAAAATCACCTTCTACCCATCTTCTCCATACACTAATGGCAATATCCAGCCTGGCTGCACCTCTGCAGGGAGAGGATAACGTGCAATTATTGTTTGCAAGCAGCAATGGCCTGGGGGAGCCGTGGGGAGTTGCACGGCAAGGTCCAGAAAGGCACACAAAGAAACACTCTCAGGCCATGTCCAGGTGGCTCTGCTGAGCCTTGTCCCTCCACAGGGATGAGGGCAGACAGGGGTGTCGCTGGCTGTGTCTGAGCTGTGAGACCCAAAGGCATTTCTGAGACAACTTTGTCTGTCTCAGCCGTTCCCTGACCCCATGTCAGCTGTCCGGGCTCCCCTGTCCAGACGATGTCAGGACAAGCCCCTCGGGGTCCATCACAGGGTGCACCTCCCCTGCAGCTCCGGGGCACATTTATGACCCATTTGGTCCCTGTCTGCTCCCATTAATCAGGAGGGAGGTGACTGCAATGCTGCTGTGGCCTCAGTGCTGGCCACCAGTCCTCACCAGCCCTGCACGCTGTGCAGCGACGCAGGCTCATGACCCGTCTCTCCAGAGCACCCTTCCCTCTGGACAAGGACAGAAAGGCCCAAATGCCACAAGAAAGAAAATAATTTTTAAAAAAATAAAGTTTGGTTAAAAACAAGGGCCCATTTTTTTTTTTTTCCTGCAACTAGAACTTATCTCCCTGAGCTCAGAAGATCTTTGTCTGGACTGAGGCTCCAGCTCTGGAGAAGCCTCAGTTCTCTGCTGACTTTATCCATGACATTCAAGCTTTCCAGGACCAGATCAACTACTGCTCAGTGCAAACACCTCCCAACTCCATTAGAGAAACACAACCATAAAAGAGCATCTCTGGTCAGATTTATGCCAGCGTGGCAGCTCTCAATGCCATAATCATGTTAGCACAGGCAATCATGATCCGATGAAAGGTGTCAAGTGTGCCATAGCCCAGAGTCTCCAGGTCTCCAGCTGGGCCACTGGAGCTATTGGCAGCTGGCAGAGGATGGCAACCTTCAGGCTTTTTCATTTCCCTGAGGAATATGATCAGCCAGACTAAGCCCAAAGGTTGTTTTCATGAGGTCTCCCTGAGCAGTGATGTGCACCTCAGCTGCAGGTGTTTCTTCTAAAATATGCAATACACATGCATGCACATGTACAGTTTTCATCCAAGTAATGGCCAAACCTTCTCCACTTCTGCCCTCAGAAACAAGGCTCTTGCTCAATTCCTTCCTAAACCCACCTAACCCAGCACGTTACTGTCAATCTTTTGGAAAGCAATCATGTCAAACAAAACCATCATATGGGTAAATACAGAAAGCTGCAGTGTTGACAGGTTCTTTTAGTTGGCCACCCAAACGTACCTCATGATAAATTGAGGACTTTCCTTTTGATTTTAAATGGAAATATTATCACCTGGTAGCCATGCTCCCCTCCTCATTGCTTGGAGGACATATGGATTTTTCCCTGCATCTGTATAGAAGCGTCACCCCTGGGGGCACTGGCAGGGTTTTTAAGCCTGTGACAGATAACCGTGTCCGTCCAATTTCCTGGCTAAAAGCTCCCTAAATTCACGTAGCTGAGCACTCCAGGGAGCCAGCTGGATAGCAGTTTGCTTAATAAAAGTTGTCTTTATACAAAGATCTAAATCCTATTTTCCAAGAACTAGCAGGGGATTTTCAGGGTGTAATCCACCTACTGCTGACCCTCCACAGCAAAGAAACTTCTCACGTGCTGGGTGGGATTATTTTATCATTGGAGAGCAACGCAGGCTTTTTCTGGTGGTGCTGGGAGAGGGGAATGTGGGAGCACCTGAGGATTGCCACAGGCAGAGGAAAAAGGTTGGGCAGGTTTTTCCATGTCTGCTGAACAGCCTGTTATCAAAGACAACAGGACAGAGAAGGGATTGCTGAAGAGGCTGCAATTCTCTGAAATTTTGCTCAGGGAAATGATTACCATGTTCAGTGTGGAAGTCTGAATCAACAGACAGGTCTCTGAAGGACCTTGGAGAGCCCTTTTTGTTGTTTCAGAAGAAATTCTCGTATGATCCTATCACTGTTCGGAGGATCTGAGTCGCTCCCAAGGAAGCCCTGGGGATTCCCAGCTGTGCTGAGACAACTCCATTCCAATGTGAAAGTGCCACTCTCTCACCCTCCTGCCACAAGGAACAGTCACCTGGGTGAAAATGAGGCTGGTATGACAGGAGTGATTAAAGCTTGGAACAAATACCCATCAATGATTCAAAATATTTGAGGAAGATTTGCTCGTCTCTAGGGCCTAGAAAACCATCTTGTGCAAGGCTCCTTTTCCCAGGAAGAAATTCACAGTGGGCCTTTAAGCCTCTGAAACATATGCAATGGATTATTAACAAATGTGAGTGGAAGGGTAGCTCGGTTTAATGTCACCTTTGTATACACACAGGCTTCCATCCTTTCTTCACAGAAACATTATCCTCCCCACAGATAGATGCTGGAAGTCATCCAAGAATTTAAGAACATTCTTTCATTCACAGGTGTTTTTGGAGCTTACAACAGCAGTGCTTATTCTGGATGATGATGAGGGAGAGAATTGCCTTGGCCCTTCAAGCAGCTTTTGCCCATTTCACATCAAATTGCTATCTGATAATACTCAGTGAAAACTGGAACACTCTAATGCAAACAGAAATGTCTCCAGCAGCCAGGAGAAACACTAATGACACAAATTAAATGGAAAGACACTGAAGCATGCAGTGCACCTCGCTGTCCTGGTGGACGAGCTGAATGTGAGCCAGCAAATGTGCCCCCATGGCAAGGCAGTCAGCAGCACCACAGGCTGTGCCAGCAGGGCAGTGCCAGCAGGTCGAGGCAGACGTGGTCACTCCCTTCTAGTGAGCACTGGTGAGACACACCTGGAGCCTTGTGTCCAGTGCTGGGCTCCCCAGAACAAGAAGGACGTGGATGTGTTGGAGGGTGTTCAGCAAAGGGCCAGGAAAATGTCTGAGGGACTGAAGCACTTTATGTACAAGGGAAGGCTGAGGGAGCTGGGGTTGTTTAGCCTGGAGAGGAGAACACTGAGGGACACCTTATCAATGAGTAATGATACCTGAGGCAGGAAGTACAGATGGCAGGGCCAAACTCTCCTCAGTGGTACCTGGAGTCAGGAGAAGAGGCAAAGGGCACAAACCAAAATACTGTAAAAGAGCACCTGCCGTGGCTCTTGCCTCCTCCCAAAGCAATATCCCACATGGCAGCACGACCATGGCATTGATACTGGAGAAAACATCTCCATTTCTCACCAGGCCATTTCCCTGGGCTCAGAGACAGGGATGAGAAAGTTCCCATTCACCTTGCTCAGACATCCAGGGCACGAGGTTGAACTCACCAACAAAGCTTCAGCAATGGCAGAGAGAGAGAGGGAGAATATCAGAAAATGCATTTAGCTGCTGACAGCAGCCTAACAAAGGGTCACTAAAAAGGCATGCAGAGCTTGTGACAGGGATGCAGGGAGTTAGTCTGGGACTGAGGGACCTCAGTTACAACAGCAGGGTGGAGAAGTGGAGCTGGAATCTATAGAAGGAGAAGAAATTATGACCTGACTGAGTGATATCTATTCCAGAGGGACTGAGGAAGGAAAAGAAACTGCAAAACTACTTAAAACTGTATCAAACACACAGGATGAAGACCATGAACTTAAAGATGTGGAAAGGTCATGCCACAAAGGAGTAGAGGAGGAAATCAAGAGAAGCAAAAATAAAACAACTGCAGTGGAGAGTGCAGTGAGAGAGAGCAGGATAAAAAACACTGGACAAGAATATTGACAAGTCAAAAATATCGATTCTGTGCTTTCTTAGCCAATAAGGTTGACACCATGGGATCTGGGGAGGATGGAGGAAGTTCAGAGATGCCTGAACTGTTCAGAGATGCAATCCACTGTTCCCTCTTCTCCAGACAAAGGCCAGGGATGGCTCACACCTATACAAATATTGCAATGACTCTGCAAACCTACACAGTTTTTACTGTCATGACGGTTTTTTTTAATGGCAAAGAAAGATGGTTTGCGCCACTAAGATTTTCTTCTTTTTCCTCACTTATTCAGCCCCAGCAGAGCCCCACTCAGCCCAGATATGCCTCAACACCTCTTGCAGCCCAAGTGAGTGCCTGTATCAAAGAGAGAAAAGGGAGAAGAAATCCATAACATTTTCTTCTCTGGGACAGCTAAATTGTCTTAAAGCCAGTGTTGAGCAAATGACTTAAGCAGCCTTTTCCAGCCTGAGAGATGACCTCCTCTTTCCTCTTCATTTATTTCATTAGCTCTAAATTATTCCTGTTGCCAAGACATTTGAAAGCAAATTGCCAAAAAGCTTCAATCACTACCCCCAGCATCTGATTCCCCAACAGGACTCAGTGCCCAGTCTGATTCTCATCAAGACATGACTTGAAGGCACAGCATCCTAACCAAGAAACACTGAGAGGGAGAGGCAGAACATAAGGCAGGAGATACTTCACATAAAAACCCCAGCAAGACTTAGCAGAATCCATTCTTTTCATTCAGGGGCCACTTCCATATTCATCTGGACCCAAAAAATAGACCAAGGAACAGGAAGCAGAAAAGAGGGGGTGTAAGCAGGGAGTGAGAACACAGGTGTCTGCTATCATCCTGTGTCAGTGTCTTTGACAGGACAAAGTTTTGGAGAGGGTTTTAGTTGGAGAAAATGCTGCCCCAGTGAATCACAACACCAGGAAACTTAATTAGCTACTGTTAAGTCAGCTGTAAGCATGCACAGCTCCGTGAACACCCAACCTTTTATCATTATTACTGAATCACAACACAGTCTGCCACCAGAATCTTCCCAGACCAAGGCCAGGACTGAAATAGCAGGGCCCCTGGCTGTGGCGACCGAGCTGCCACTGTGCATGTGCACAGGGAGGCTGCAGCAGCCAAGAGGAACCACTCCAGAGCCTGCTCAGAGGGATCGCTGCTTCCAGAGGAGTTTTCTGACTGGAGTAGGTGCAATGGCAGGACTGAGAGGGTGAGAGGAGTACAGGGTGGAAGAGTGAGAAAGAGGCAAGCTTGGGGTTGGACAGACTGTGTGTTTTCAGGAGCCAAAGAAGTCCAAAGTGCCATTGTACCCGCAGGTCAAACCCAGGGGACGATGACAGAGCTGCAAGCTGGCTTTGACTTGCAGGAGCCCCGGGCTGGAGCTGAGGCAAATTTGCAGATTTGATCAGGAGATCAAAGAGAACTTGGATCAAGCTCTTTCCAGCGAAGGGAAGAGACATCTCTCTTGCCTGTGACAGTGCACTACATGCTACAGATCTGAGCCCAACAACAGAGCTGCCTCCTCTTCAGAAGAGACACACACACAGTCCTGATTTGCACTGCTCCGGGTGAGGGTCAGCTGGCTGTCCCCAGCCCTGCACTGCACAGTGCCAGGGTGTGTGTCCAGTCACTGCTGGGTAACACACGGATGTTGCTCTACATGGAATCATTAAGGATGAAAAAGACCTCCAAGTTCATTGAGTCCAATCTTTGACCAGACCCTGCCATGCCACTAAACCATAACGCTCAGTGCCACGTCTAGTCGTTTCTTGAAGACTTCCAGGGACGGTGACTCCACCACCTCCCTGGACAGCCCATTCCAATGCTCAACCACCCTTTCAGTGATGAAATTCTTCCTGATGTTCAACCTGAACCTCCCCTGGCACAGCTTGACATGCATCAGAAATAGACTCACAGGACGTTATTACTGGGTCTGGAATGGGATCCTCAAACTTCCAGCTTTTTCTTGTTGTGCTGCTGAGGGCAGCTAGTTGAAAGGAGTTTTTAACACTTGCTTGGCAGGCAAAGATGGGCTTCAGTTGCCTGTTTACCACAGCCTGCCCTGCCCCTGTCCTCCCCTTGCTGCCTCACTCAGCGTGCAGCCGGGTCCTACAGCAGCGTGCAAATGTGCTGACATGCAAGGAGCACGTCTCCCCACCGGCAGGAATCGTGCTGGGCACCGAAAGAGCCTCGCAGCAGGAGGACCAGAACCTGCCAATTACCTTGGCACGCACCGCAGCATCAAACCGGGCGGGAGCATAGCGGTAGGTACGGCAAAGCTGAGCTCTCCTGCCAGCCCCTGCTCTCCCCTCAGTGCTGCCTGGTAATGAAGTTATTTTGGCCGGCAGGACACGCAGCAGATGGGCTGTCACTCAGGGGCTGCCGCCCGCACCAGCCGCTCCTTGGGGTGCGAGCTCATTAAGGCCGATGTTTTACAAACGCAGTCAAGGAAGAGAGCTTGAGCGGTGTTATGACAGCAATAAAAGTGTGTCCTGCTTCATCAGCACTTCGGAAAAATTAGTTTAAACATCCTCAGTGGCAAACAGCTTTTAGTGCTGCTCAGTGCGGGAGAGGGAGGCAGGAAAAAGGGACTACACAGGCTTTTTAAAAATAAAACTCAAAGCAGGTTTGGCACAATGAGTAAATCACAAGCAACTGTCTCCCTACAGTGCCCCGCTGCATGAAACTCCTTCCTGAGATAAATCAGTGCCATAGCTAGCCAAACACAAAAGCAGTGCCAGCTCCTGCTGCATAGTGCACCTTCCTCCAAGATATTAGAATTTGCACCTCCACCTCTTCAGAGAATTGCAGTATCTCACCGTACACTGCACCACCAGGATCTACAGTGCCTGATACCACTGTCTCATCGTGCCTATTGTGCATCTTTTTTCCTTGCTCTGAAGTCTCCACTGCAGTGCAAACTCCATGGTGAACCTTAAAAATCAATTCCAATTATAGAACTTGATTTTCCCTCCGTCCAAAATGTTTTGTTTCTAGATAGACCTTCAAATTTGGCTCCAAAGTGTGTTTTCTCTTCCTTTCCTCTTTCAAAAAAAAAAACTGGATCAGGTGATTTACAAATTTGTGTAAGGGGCTAGGGAAGCAGAAGACAGGAATGATATATATCCTCACCACTTTTCTTGAAAATAACCACACAGACAAAAAAACAATAAACTAAATAGCATCATTCAGAAAGAAAAATGCCTCGAGGCTGGAAACTAAGCAGTGTGGCCCCAAAATACCAGTTTGATTTAGCTGAAAAAAAAGGGCAGCTGAAACAAAATGCAAACAATTCTGCATCAGCTCTCCAGAGCATCCTTCCACAGCCACTGATCCAGCTCCCTTTCTGCAGGGAGGAGAATTCACATCCCCATACTGACCTCCCTGTACACTCTCCCTGCCAGCCCTTATAAGTTCATGGTCTGCTGTCCCTGGGCTGCTGCTGGGCCAATTTGCATGAGGGAAACTGTAAATGTCACACCAAAACACTTGCAGTGGTGTTCTCCCAAAGCAAATAAAGCTTAGGACCAGCAAGCAGAGAAAATTACGCCCACAAAGCAGTCACAAATCAGCCACATTCCAGACACTTTGCAAGTTTTGTTGTCTCATGAGTATTTGGCAGATTCAAAGGTTTTTCTTTAGGCAAAATGTAGTTTTTTCTTACTTCCCCAATGTGAAGATAAAAACCTTACAATATAAAGGGTGCTGTCACCTTGATAACACAGGACAAGGGACACCTCTCTCTTGAGGGGGGAAATATAAGGCTCCCATTCCTGCTCATGGTAGTAAAAGGCTGGAAAGTCCACAAAGAATCATTTGGGTTGGAAAAGATCTCCAAGTTCATTGAGTCCAGCCATTGATCCAGCAATGCTAAGTCCACCATTAAACTGTGTTCCCAAGTGTTACATACACAAGTCTTTTAAATCTGAGGTCTCAGCCCTGTGCAGGTGCCTGTCAGGCTCTCCAGACTGAAATGGGAGGTTGTTTGGTGGGTAACATAGATGCTTTGGAATCAAAATTTGATGGACTGAACTTGGGATGGGAGATACCAACTTTTGATGTGAAGTTTGCAAGGAAGTGAGGAACCCCTCCTGTCCCTGGGGAACAGCAGCTAGTGCCCTCCCCCAACTAAAAACAATCATAATTTTTACGGAAATTAATCAAAACTTGTCTACATGCAGCTCCATTGCTGGTGAGGGACCAGCAGATTCTCCACATCAGACACACAAATAAATAATTCCCACTAAAATTGTCACAAACCACTTGGCCCCCACTAGAACAGCAGAGGACACCATCTTTCTCTGTATTTCCTTTCCTCTCAGCTTAGCCCAGCACACTTTCAAAGGCTGAAGCTCTCTCACTGTGGCTCAGATAATGGAGAATAAGATGGGAAAAACGTATATCAATGTGCCCAGTCTCTCCAGGCAACACACAGCCAGCCAGAAAGAAAGAAGGTGTTTAATACGACCCTGGCAAGGGTCAAAACTACCTCTGATAAATCATTCATTCGCCTGGTTCCTGGGAGTTGTTCTTCCAGATCAGTGATGTTCTGGGTGAGGTTTACAGGGGATATTTTTCCCCTCTCAGTGCAAGATCACCCAGCTCTGGCAGGCAAAACCTGTGGGTGCACTGCAAACCTCATCCTGGTGGTCTCAGGAACAGGCTGGGACAGTGCGAGGACAAGCTGGAGTGGGGCAGGCTGGATCCACCCCATCCCTCACCAGAGGGAAGACCAATTTCTCTCTATGCATCTGAGCAAGCCCAGAATATTAAACAGTTTCTCCTCCCTCCTATTTCTTCATCAATCCTTTTCCTCAAAAAAAACAATTCTCTCTCATATCAGCCTTCCTTACACTGCTGTCCCAAGGCTCTGTGTGTACCTAAGCTAAAAGCTCCTGAAAGCACATGAAGGCACAGGATTAGATTTCAGCAAGCAGTGAACTGAGATTGTGATCAAGATGCTCCACTTTATGCAATACACAGTGCTGGATAAGTGATTTACAGAAAACCAGCCCCAAACTACAGCACACATGACAACCGTGCCATCTGGGTAATGCTGAACCGTGTTCTGCTTTTATGACCTTTTCCTCCACAGTATTCTGGTGCACAAGCTAAAGAAACAACTAAGACCATAGGAAAGTGAGTTTCAGGGTAACTGGATGGGAAAAGAAATAAAGAAGAGGGAAATACGTGTGTGTGGCCTGGAAGCCGCTCACCAGATGTCCAACCATTTTTTCTAGTATGCCTGAGGGTCCTAAATGTTTGTTAGGGGAAAAAAACAACAACAAGCAACAACAGCAACAACAACAAAACAGAAAAAACAACCAGGCAAAGCCAGAGAGCAATGAATCTACTCCATTTTTACCAAAACTTCCCAAAATATAAATCCTGGCACAAACTCCCTTCATGGAGGTACTGTACTGCCTTCAACAACCTCCTCACAACTCTAGAGACATTCAGCTGCACCAAGGCTCTTCCAGCACAAGAGCCTCTGCCAAGGAAAAATAATTTCCTTGTGTCCTTCCTCTCCCTCACTGTCACACTCCAAGCAAGCAAGAGCTTGGCCCAGAAGATGTTGCTGTGAGGAAGGAGTTCAGGCAATACAAGACTGATTCAGCAGCTTGGCACCTCACACGGAAGCACTGGGCAAACATGACCTGTATTCGCCGGGAGAGAGGAGACTCAGAGGTGACCAAAGCAAAACATAACTCTAAAGAGAATTCATGAGATGATATAAGACTATTTAGGGCTGTGTCAAATGTGAGAAGCAGGTGGCATAAATGGAAAAGCTCGGGAAAGGTCAAGCCTTGGAGGAATTGAGCGAGGATCTCTTTGTGCAGGGCAGAACTGATCTGAAACAGACTCTTGCCAGAGGCAGCAGGGAAGAAAAATCAAGTAAATAGTTTTGAAGGAACTGGAGGATGGAATTCATCTCATTTTAAGCATCAAAAAATGAAGTGTGTAACCCAGGCCTGTCGTCCAGGCACCCTCAACAGCAGGGAGAGAGAAAGACACTTTAGAGGGCAATTAATCCTGGCTACCTGTGAAAGTGCCTGTTAGCATGGATCCAGGAACTAGCTCAGAGATGAGGTGAGGAAAATCCCAACCTTAATCACTGCAGAGCTCCTCAGAAGGTGACAAACATTTGCCAACATGGATTTAATGAGGTGTCTCCTTGGAGTGGCACCCCACCAAGTTTTAACGGAGACCATGTGGATGTGAGGCTGGCCATGTGCCAGCTTCAGCTAACCAGCAAAACTCAGCAAAAACAAAACAAAACGGTCTTTACTAGCCTTTAAATACCTGGGAGTTTTATTAAAAAAAAAAAAATAAAGAAAGAAAAAAAAATGTGGAAAAATACAAGGAAAGATGATGAATGCTAATGCAATGAATGAGGAAAATATATTATCTTCGATTCCTCTTTACCTGGATCTATAGTAATTTTAGAAGGAGATTGGGTTATGAGATAAATTTCATTTTTTCCTAATAAAAGAAGAATGCTACATTTTTTTGACAAGTGTTCTTCAATATGCCACCTGGACAGTTCTAGTAACAGGTAATAAAAATGAAATATGATGGGATTTCCAAGAAGATCCCAGCAGTTAACAAGGGAAACGATTTCATAGCTCTTCCTTAGGAGGCGCCCAGGTTTCCCAGGGATAACAAGAAAGCTTTAATCAGTCCCTTTGCAAGGTGTGTAGGGGAGGCTTTCAGGATGTGGCTTTATACCTGTCCTAGTTGTAGCTGTTACTTAAGAAGCAGCAAAGCAAAATCAGAGCACTTGGCTGGATGAAAGCCAACTGCCTGTACAGCTGAGCAGCGGTGGGGAGTGCTGGAGCAGGGGATCACAGAAGGAAAGAAAGGGTGAGTTTTATTAGGAGCACCACAGGCTCAGCAGCTGCAGTTGTCCTGGGTCTAATTCTTATTTCTTATGGTTTTAGCTCTCCTTGACCCATGGACTGAGCCTGCTTGCAGACCCACACTGTTCCAAAGGCAGCCTGGTCTTGCACAGCCCAAATTCCCAGTTAGTTCTCCATGGATTTACATTTGTACAGTGCCTTTGCTGGATGTCATGAAAGCTGGCTGTGAAGAAGGGACATACTTGAGATGCTTAAACAAACCATCCTTCTATGTTTTGACTCTGCATTAAGGCATCAAGTGAATAAAATGCATCAAATCTGCTGTTTCTTCTCCTGGGCCAGCTCCTGTTGGCCTCCGCATTTTGTGTGAGTTTCTTCTTGCTTTTCAAACACATTTCCCCCATCCTAACAGAGCTGCTCCACCACTAAACCCCCAGCACAATGAGACTGCAAAGGAGCCAGGGGGACCCTCTCTTTGCTGTTGTCTGCAGCCAACAGAACAGGAGTGCTGTAGGAAGTGGCAGTGACTATGCAATGCATAAATCATAGGGACAATATTGTCTCTCTTCCCTTTGCACAGATCCCATATATCACCATGACTCAGTGCAGATCTCCCAGTGGGGACAAATTCCAACTTTTAATGCACTTTCCATCTGATTCCTCCGCGACAACAGATGGGTCTCTGTCCTGAGATATTGCATTTTGCAAACAATATATTAAACACCTCTGTGTTTCAGTACAATTTGGTTTGGGGACCCACTACTAATCCCATTTCAGTGGTTTGAGTTGTGCATTCTACCACTGATGAGACAAAACCCCTCCAGTCCAATGGCCATCATCTCTTCCCCTCTCCTCTACTTTTTCTGGTTTTTTCACCAATCTTCCTGGATGTGATAAATCATGTAAATTTAATTTAGAGATTATACCCCTGGCTTTAGAGGCAGACAAGGTTAGCTCTCTGCTTGCAGCCTGTAGCCCACTAATCTTATAAAATTCCTCCATTCCCACTTGGCTGGAACTGATGTTGGGGAGTGGAGGGAAGGCAATATCTATTCTATAAAGTGTTTTGGATTTTTGTTGGATACTCGCAGATGGCATCCTGGCCACTGTCCAGATTCATCCTGCTGCATAAGGATAAATCCTGAAGGTTTTCAAAAGCTCACTCTTTTACAAGCTTTATCTCAGGAGTATGAACCCGGTGCTACCATTTCCAAACTCTTCCCAGTCTCTGCAATCAGTTATAAATTTCTTTCATTTACATTTTTCCAAAGACTGAGCAGCTCTTAAGTCCGTAGCACTTCCTCCCTGTGCATGTTTGCTGCCTCCTTTCTGTATGACTGGAGGCCAACACTCCTTCCCTGAAGAACTGTCAGATCTGCAGAGAACATGCAAGAAATAGGGGAACTCCTTATATCTACAAAAAAAGCATCATTCTTTGCCTTTCAGGAGTTTTTGGCCCCAGGCTGAGGGTTGCAAGCACTGACCAAGTACATTATCCATGCAATCTTTCCTTCATCTGTAAATTCCCTTTCTAAGGAAACATGTAGCACCAGCAGGGGATTAAAATCAGTTGTTTCATGGGCATCCCAGGTGGTTGTCTTTCATCTCCTTTGCTAATATTTCTGTTAGGCTTGGATAGTTTTTATTGGCTTTTTTCTCTTTGCTCTTTCTCACGCCTGAGCAGTTCTTGGCTTCAGCAGGCACAGAAACAGCAGTTTTATGACATGCATTTTTTAATATATCAAAACATGCTCTTTTGATCCATTTTTTAAAAAGCAAACTCTGCTCAGCAAAGGTTAATAAGTTTCCCACATCAGCTAGATGTAAGCGAGGTCCAGATGTTGCTGAGAATCAAAATTCTCATCTTCAGAAGCCAGCAAGGCAAAACCAGAACCTTCTCAGATACTGCCTAAGCCACAGGAAATTGCTGGACCCTCCAAGAGCTGGCCCAGAGTGTTCTTTAGTGCTGGCAGTTTGAAGAGAGCATCTGAGAGAAGTTTATATGAAGTCATGACAGTTCTATGAGCTCAACAGCAGCTGCCCAGACAATTCACACTGGCAGGTTTCTCTAGGTTTGAGTATCACAGGCACAGGGAACGCGCTGGAAGCAAACACAGACCTCAGACAACAAGCACATCGCACTCTCCTTATGTAGCAACTCGGTATTTGCACATCCAACACTAAAAAGAAATTGTCTCCAGCCCAAAGCCTGTGTTCTCTTTGCTGGGTGACCCTTATGAAAAACCTAAGGTAGGGAAGGAACAGCATTTCAGCCAGCACTGACCCGCCAGGATCCTCCAGGAGCTGTGGCAGGGCAGCGCCCACTGCAGCTCTGCCAGGACAGCTGAGGTGATTTGCAAGCAAATGTCAAATTCTCTTTGGCCTTTCACACAAACCAAGTCATGTCACTGGATTTTAATCAAGTTCTTTAGAGCTTTAGCCCACACTGAAGTCAGGCAGCTCAGCTTCTTTCAAACTTTGCAGACAAGAAGCTAAAAACTCTTTTATTTTACTTCTTTCCCTTCAATTCAATGAAGAAAATGTTGAATGCATAAAATACATTCTGTTTTACCACTCCCAAAGTGGATTTCCCTGGGACCTACCTATCTACTTTCAGAGGTATCATGACTTTTTAAAGAAGTATTTGAATGTGACAGGAAGGAGACTTACCAGACAGGACTGGAGAGAGCATCCCATGGATGGGAAAAGGCTGGAATTGGAGGCAGTAGATAATTTTGCAAATTTTGCACCTTGGTAGATCGCAGAGGAGCACCCAAGGAACCCAGGTCAAGAGCATCAGAAAGAGAAGGATAGAGGGCCTAGAAAGCAAGAGGAGGACACTTTCATTTAGATAACCACACAGCAGATAGGAACTGGACACATATATGAAGAGTAGCCAGGGTTTTAAACCGAGCCCAGAACACCAATTTACAATCATAGAATCGTCCAGGTCGGAAAAGACCTTTAATATTGTCAAGCCCAACTGTTAACCCAGTACTGCCACATCCACCACTAAAACACCTCCCTAAGCATCACATCTACATGTCTTTTAAACACCTCCAAGGATGGTGACTCCACCACTTCCTTGAGCAGCCAGTGCCTCACAAAGACAGCTCCTGGCATCTTCTCACTGCACAGGGCACAGCACCACTGATCCAGATGCTCCCTGAACTAGGCTAATCCCAGATTTGTTTCAGAAAAGTTTTGTGGATGTTACAGTTCATTTATTAACATGGGAAGGATGATGCAGAAAATCCCAAAGCCAGCAGAGACTGGACGGACAACGGTGCATGACTAGCCAGGCTTGCCAAGAAATCAACATGACAATTTTTATCACAGCACATCACAATTTTTCATGGTAGTGATCAGAAATAAGTCAGTTTTACAGCAGAATTTTTCTCAGCTTCTGCTTTCTCAGAGCAGCTGATGTCTCAGAGAATCCTTTGGAAAACCACTCAGCCTTGCAGCTATTGCTGCTTCTTCTGTCTTCCACACTCCTCCCTTTTTCCAGGAAGGAAAGTAATTGAGTCAAGTTGTGCTCTTTTCCCTTGACTTCACACTCAGCTCCCCAGCAGCTGCAGGTGGTGTCACCCATGAGGGAAGCTGAGCCACAGCTGGAAAGTGGCAGCAAACTGGAAGGACAAGGCTGGGAAAGCCCTGGGCTCAAGGAGGGCTCAGAGGGGACACCAGAATTCTCTCATGATGCCACTGTTGCTGCACAAAGAAAATAATATCTCTTTTCATAACACTGAGTCTTTTTATTGACTTCAGTGATAATAGGAGCAGAGAAATGTTTAGAATCAAACCAAACCAGCCTTGCTACAAAACCTCATTTTCTAATACAGAGGACAAATCAAAGGAAAAGTCTCCACAAAGAAAATATCAGAAAACTGTGAAACCATCCTTTACAAACATATTGAAAAGAAGAAAATTAATCAAGTTAAACATCAAAAATTACTTTTAGATCCCTCACAGAGAGGCTACCATGACCTCAGCTCTGAAGATATCCACAAAGCAAAGTTAATGTTATCCAGCCACACTGGATTCCGAAGGATACTTGCACAGGATGATTCAGAAGGAGGGGGAACAACATAAGCAAAAAAGAAATTCCTTGCCTAAAAGCCACTTCATATAAAAATATCATCTTAAAACTAACCTATATTAATTTTTAAAGTGGAATTTTAAATAGATAACTTTAAAAATCTGGCGTAAGTCTGCCTCTTTCCAGTTCAGCATTTAGAGACTTCCACCTATGGAAAAGTTCTATTTTGAGGAGCAGCCCTGACAGCAATGAAGCTGAATAAGGGTAAATTTAAATAAGTCAGAAAAGCATCATGCTTAGAAGAGAACAAGGTCCTCCCAGGAGGTGGTGTTTAACAGCCTCTGTGATTGCTGCAGGAAGGACACTGTTTTGCATTGTTCTCTGTAGGAAAGTCAATAGCCTGGAGAAAGATAGATTATCGTTCGTTACACCTAGAAGAGCTTTTATTTTAAAAAAATAAAAAGTATCATATTCACAGGGCATTTGAGGGTAAGCTGACGGTTTTAATTTCCCCTCTAGCTCATTTCCAATTTTTGGGGAAGCTGGTTTGAGAACAGAGTTGTCCGTGTGCATGCATGAAAGTCACAGAGCAAAGGGAAGGGAGTAGCAGCTCCCCCACACCGTGTCTTGAAACCACTCAGCCTTCCAAAAAACAGCCTCAGCCAGAACCCTGCATACAGCCATGGCTTGTCCACTGATGGGAACAGAGCCTGTTTCAGGGCAAAGCCCTCAGGAGTCAGGATCACTCTATAATTGGGTGCCCAATGTTTCACAGAAAGCAGCGGGTGAAGGTGCCAATCCTTCATGTCATTCATTCCTTCCCAAGAGCTCCCTGTGACCTTTAATTCCTCTGGAAAGAGGCACCAGAGGGTTTGTTTTGGCAATAACATGAACAACTCCCCCAGCACAGCAGTTTCTCCTGAGCCTGAAGCCCTCCTGGGAACCAAGAGCGATGCCCTGGACCAGGGGCAGGAGAGCACAAAGAGCCAGGCAGGGCCTCAGTGCAACAGCAAAGAGCAGGTGTTGGGTAAGGGAAGGCAGGAAGGCTACATAAAGAAGAAATCACCTTCATTTTGATTATATTTTTCACCTAAACTTGCTGAATTTAATTATTTGTCCCATTACAGAACGCACTGTCCAGGTACAAGCTTCCTGGAGAAGAACTTGTGCTGCTAAGACACTCAACTCTGTGTAAGGTTATTTAGAAGCCAGTAAAAATTGTCACCCCAATCTGTTTTGTACCCTAAACAAAAACACTGGTGTAAGAAAACAGTGCTTAAGGTGCCTGTAAATGTTTTATTCACGGGAAAAACAAATTGCTGTCGGAAATGAGGGACAAACACGGATGTGTAGCTGTGATAATTCTTAAAGCTACTAATTAACTGAACACTCAAAAAAATCCATTTCTATAGTCGCTTCTGCCCTTATGAACAGTCACAAATTGAACCTCAAAGTTTAATGGAGGAGAAAATTTTACATATTTCTATTGCTAGGGGTGCTGAGGCACGGAGCAGTGAAATGCTCACCATCTTATCTTGGTGTTCCCTTCCGCTCCCTTCCTTCCTCTGCAGAAAGCGCGGTGAGGAGACAGGAAAACCCTTCCCAGGGAGGCTGTGCCTCTGGATCGGTGCAGAATCAGCGAGGCAGAGATGTGACACATGGAGCACAACCAGGAGTCCACAGGGAAGCGCTGAAAGGGAGACAGATGCCAGCAGTTGTCAGGGGCAAAGCTCTACATATGGGAGCACACAAAAAGTCTGCACAGGGCAATAAATACTATGTGTTCTCTACCCTGGAACACCCTGGAGACCCAGTGTTTCAGGAGGGACACGTCCTGTTTCTACTTTGCACGTTGGATAACTTGGGAACAGTTTGAGAACACGATTACCTGGATCCTGACTCTTCTGTGAGACTCCATGGGTGACATCTGCCTCCCAGCCAGGGCACTGCTTTGGAGCTCCTCTGCTTAAGCAGAGTGAGGAGCAAATATTTTCATTTTAATTATCGTATATTCTCCTCTCTCTGTCTGTGAGCCCTCACCTCCAGGCTCACTGACACACACCCATGTTCCCTGACAGCCTCCCAAAGGGAATGCTGCATCGGTGGCAGCAACACCACATCTCTGTGCAGCTAATTACAACAGTATTAACTCCTGAGACAAAATAATCCTCGCCAACTCCATTTTCCTCCACTCCAGCAGGAATTCATTTGGCCTGGCCTTTCCCTAGCAAATATTTAGCATCCCGTGTGCACATATTTAGAAAGAATTCCTCCCAAATCACTCAGCTGAAAGTGATTTCCCCTGAGGAGGGATGAGAGAACAAACACGTGCCAGCTGCGAGCCGCACTGTTCGCTGCACTCCTGGAAGGCGCTCGGGCACCGCGGAGCTGCGAGCGGCGGAGGAATCGAGGTGGGACCCAATTACCCATCTACATTAAATTAATTTTCACTCTGTTTTCCTGTCAGGTTCGCTGCTGCAAAAACAGAAGGGGTGAGGTTCCACGGAGGTGGTTTACAAGGTGAGAGAAGATGGCAGAACAAGGTAAAGAGAAGTGCTAGTGCCAGTTTTGTTGTTTAATGTTCATCTTTGCTCTGTTTCAAAACTTTTACATAGCAGTGGCTTTGTACAAGAATTTCTGGTTTTGGCTGTGAAAATATCACTGCTATTTTTTTATATCTACTTTGTGAGAGTTTAGCTGGTCTCAGATAACATTGGCTGCGATCTTTTCATCTCAGCAGATTCACTGTGGGAAAGCTATTGGCACAAAACTGATCTCTATATTTCAGTAATATTATATCAATTTAATGAAAAAAAAACAGCTGGATCGTTTTGGAATTTGTACTTCTGGATTTTTATATTTTTTTTTCATTTTCATCTTGGAATGCTGACAGTTCACTGATATTACTTCCACTTTTCTATTTTCACATGGACATATTGTGAAGTCAGTCACAAATAAAATTTCTGTTCAAGATGATGATTTGGGACAAATCATGAGGTTGGATTAAAATATTGGCTTGTTGTAAATCAAAATTACAATGAAACAAATTCAGAATTGGAAATAGCATGGATTAATATAGAAACAGTAAGAAAACCTTATTTTTTAAAAAAATTAAAACTCAAAACCACCTAATTTACTACGAGAAAGAATTTCAGGAATTATTTCATAGGAATACAGAGGAAAATAATGAAATGTCAACACTCCCTATGAAAATGACATACTGAAATCATCCATCTCTCCCTTAATGCATGATAACAAGGGAGGAAAGATGCACGTTAGAGCACTGGCCTGGAATATAGAACATTTCTATTCAAATTCCCAAATGGACAGAGATTTCTGCTTGGACTGTGGGCTTTTCTGTGCCTCAGTCCCCGAAGTGGTGGAAGGCAGTAAGAAAACACCCCGTCTACCCCCTGACACAGTTACTGTGATAATAAGGTGGCATTTAAATTCCTTGGATTTAAGCCAGTTCCTTCTAGCCACTCTCACCTGCTCCCAACAGCAAAATGTTTACTGGCAATAATTACAAAATGAGATTACCAAAGCTGCCTGGGGGATTTGGATGCCCACGGGAACTGGCAGCTCTGAAGATCTCCGCCCATGGGTTTTACTGATGCTCTGATTGATTTCTCCCACCACCCCAGCAACTCTGCAAGTGCAGGCATGCAGAACAGCAGGAATATTTACAGTGATAACATCTTCATGTCAGCAAGGCAGGGAATCCCATTGGGCCAGAGGCTTTACAGACAGCAGTGAATAAAAACATCCTGTCCAAAACAAACAGTCTATTGCAGTTCTGAGTCTACCTTTGAGTAGGGACAATTCCCCAGAACCACTGTGCAAAAAAAATTGACATTTGAAAGCACTTCAAGAGTCACACGAATCCAAGAGCCTGCTCGCAGGACTTTCTTCTGCACCTATGAAAGTAACTTCTTCCTGCTCCTTTCCAAAAATCAAATCTCAATTAAAATTCTCTATACAGAAATATCCCTTTCTAGGTTATCACCTTTGTCGTGCAGCATCTTCTCCTCCCCAACAACAGAACTGTTGATGTTGCTTTTGTAGCTGGTAAATAAATCAGCTGCTGTCAGGTCAGATAAGATTTTCTATCAGGTGGAGGTACAGAGTTTTCTAGTGAAGAGCAGCAGTGTGGGAGAGGAAAGGACTCAGAGCACTCTTATGTGCTACATTTCTGTTGTATTTGGTATATTTCTATTGTATTTCCTAGAATAAATGTTTCCCTTAGGAATAAGGGAAAGATTTCCAGAGGTCAGGTGGAAAAAGCATTGCTGTGCCTTGGGTTTTATTCTGACCCTTTAGTCCTCCTTACCTAAACTCAGAGGCTACAGACAGAGCAGAATTCCTCCCAGCAGCAGTGAAGGGAGGTGCTGGGGGGGACCAGCAGCACGTTCCCAGCTGAGACAGAGATTTTTCACTTTTCAAGTGCATAAAACTTGGGTCAAATCTTCAGCAGTCTTTAGCTACCTCAGGGACTGATTTCCTACCAATCCTAAAAGAAACAAGGAAGACAGTGCCTCCCAGGGAAGGGAAGGGCTCCAGGTTTACAAACCAATTTGTCTGCAGACAGCTTTCATTGCTGGTCCACCGCAGACCCTCCCACTCACGACGACCTGGATGCTACCTCAGGTGTGATTATCCCTGAGCCCTGAGCACGGGCACCACGAGCCTCACTGCTCACAAAAGCCTCCGTCAGACACGGGGCTGATGGAGTTTTGTGCTGCTCTCACTCTCATATACTTTCACCCTCCTCCTGCACTGTGGCTCTCGCAATTTTAAGGAGAGGGAAAGGGCTCTCCCACAGTGGAAGATGTCTACTGATCGAATTTTTCTTTTTCCTGTTCTTTTGTTTTGAAAGTTTCTTGTTAGTGTTGCAGTCCTCTGGTTCTCAAGGCAAGCAAACCTTCTCCAGGACAGCAAGCAAACAAATAAATCAAGTGGTTTTTCGACCCAAGTGGGAGGGAGAAGATAGGAAGGAGTTAGATTGCCCACCCCAGCCTTGTCTCCTTTGCTTCTCCTCCCTCCAAGCCAGATGCCAGGGAAGGCTCGAGTTCACCATCTCTCCTCTGCTTTTCTTGCAGAACACACAATGGCTACAGAAAAGGGAACAAAACCCTCCCCTTCCATGTAGGAGCAATTTGCTTACACTTCCCAGCTTCTCAGAGGGTAGGAGAGGGATGAGATCCTCTCTTTGTTCTTTAGTGCTTGGGACATTTGCATAAAAAGAGACTCTTTGTTATTTAAACACTCGTCTGCTCCCACTGCTCAGTCTCATTTTGAAGTTATAATCCTCTATGAGCTCCGTGCCAGTCGCTGCTGGAGGGAGGGCCTGGAGTTGGACTCTGCAGGGCAAGAGCCCAGGTTTGAGCCTCCATGTGCATGGGGAGCTGCAAGCCTGGGAGTTCTCCCTTTTCCTTAGGTGGGTTTGAATCCTGGGACCGGTATCTGTATCGCTCCTATTGTCCCAGAGCTGAGAAAGCTTCTGTGGAGGGCAGCAAACCTCTCCCTCAGCTGACAGGGCACTGGGGGTGGAAGAAACCCGCAGGGATCATCGAGCCCGACTGCTGGCCCTGCACAGAACCATCCCCAAGAGTCACACCATGTGCCTGAGAGTGTTGCCCGAACACTTCTGGAGCTCTGGCAGCCTTGGGGCTGTGACCATTCCCTGGGGACCCCCTTCCAGTGCCCCAACACTCTCTGGGTGAAGAACTTCTTCCTGATACCCACCCAAACCTCCCCTGACGCAGCTCCAGCCCTTCCCTCGTGTCCTGTCACTGTCAGATCAGAGATCAGTGCCTGCCCCTGCTCTTCCCCTCACGAGGAAGCTGTAGGCCGTGAGGAGCGTCCCCTCAGCCTCCTCTTGCCCAGCTGAACAGACCGAGGGCCCTCAGCTGCCCCTCACACCCCTTCCCCCCATGGCCCTTCACCATCCAAGTGTACCCAAAGCACGTCGGGCACACGACAGAGGTGGAGAGAGGAGCAGCTCCTCTGAAACCAATGGCATGAACTCAGTGAGAGGCACAAACCAGACCCCCTGAGTGCTGATGGAAGCAGCAGAAGTTCCTAAATCTTTTTTTTTTTTTTTTTTTAAACCCAGCAAATATTTATTCTGCATTTCATTTCACACAGGAGCGCTGAATAAACCTGATTTTCAATATACAGCAGAAACAGCCTCAGTCCTGCTACAAGGAGATGAAATGGCTTTGTTGTTGTATCCAGGATTCCTTTGTTCCAGTAAGGAAGGAACAGCAAGCTTAATTAAATGCATTAGTAATCACAAGGTAGTTAAATATCAATTGGCCATTAAAATACAGAGTGCAACAAAAGCCTAAATAATTGCTGAATTATAAATATAAATGTATGCATCAGAGTATGTAAAGTATTTACTGTTAAAAGGTGGCAATTTCCTTCTGGGAAATTGCCCCCGCTTCATATTTTTCTGTTTTTTTTCTTTTCATGAGGATTTCTATAGACTTTGGCCAAAACAATTTTCAAAGTCCTGGTTTTGAATTATTATTGTTATTATTATTGCTATTATGCTGTTCATCTTATTTCTGAAAACAATCCCTGTTAAAATAGCATTTGTTTTGCTCAAAATTTTGCAGAATATTTCACCAGAATCTAATTCTGGCAATTCAGACAAATTTTAAATCCACACAAAAAAAAATCCAGACAACCAACCACCACGAATATGTTGGCATTTTCTGGTGATTTTTAGAACAGAGAAAAAAAAAATTGCTGGCCTGATATTGACCTCTTCTAGCTATCCGCAAGCAAGCACACCATGGAAAATGCCACTACACACATTGTCCCAAAATGTCCCTTTATCCACGTGTCCAGCTTTGTAGAGGACGCTTTTCCTCAGTAGAGGAGGTACTTGTGTGGTCTGGGTGTCCACAAGTAACCCCAGAGGGAGCTCTCCATCCTTGGGGTGGATTTGAACAAGATGGAGTTGGAGCAGTGGTTTAGTAGCACCAGTCCATGAAGAAATTCCCATTCATTCCCTCTCATTTTCGTGCTTTAAATTATTTATTATCTTTTAGTGCTTTTTGGCGAATTTGTCATTTGTGAGGATTTATTCCCATTTTAAAGTAAAGTATAAATAACACCCTATCAGAAGGGGTTAATAAGGCCAAAGAATGCTTAAAAGACTTGACAAAAGCTACACAACGTTGTGATTTCTGATCCACTATCAGCTGATCTAACCACTCATGTTCACTGCCTCTGAAATACCAAACAAACCATGAAATTAAAAATCCCCTGTGCCCTACCTTTAGTACACCGAAGAAATCAAAGGATCCCGACAGGGGCTTAATTCCTTACTGATAAAGGAAAATTGCTTTTATTCAAAAATTCTTTTGGAAGGAAAACAATCCTGTATTTGGAATGAGAAAGAAAAAAAAAAAGGATAGCATAGATGTTGTGATTTAGCTAAAAATATACTGGCTCATAAAAGGTACAAGCTTGGCATTGCTCCTTCAAAAGTTAAATATATTTGTCCGAGGGAGAAAAAAAAAATTAAAATCTAAGAACATTTTGATCCCAAGGTTATTTCTAAAGTATTTTGAAATTTAAGCCATCTTATGGCAATAAATTTCCAATGCTGTAAAGCATCTAAAATGGAAACTTGAAATACGACTAAATTTCCCGTCAGCTGGGCAGTCCAGACACAGCCTCTTCTTGACATTGTGGCTTCTCTGCTTTCATCACCCTGCCCAGGTCTGGTCCAGTCATGAAGAAGACACTTCTACCCTCACGCAGTGTTGTTGTTTCCCTTCATCCTGCTTCATGCAGGAGACCCACGTGGTGATGGTTGTAGCCAAACCCAGCTGAATGTAAGGCTGGCCTCTACTGATGTGCACTGGACTTGGGCAGGATGCTCAGGTAAACAAAAATAGCCTTTTTTGCACAGAAATCTCCTCACTGGTAGCTTCTTGCATCAAAGGAAATTGAGATGTTTTTTCACCAAAAATTCCTAACAAGTTAAATTATCTGAATCCTTTGGTAAGGTGGCAATAAATGCAGATCTCCAGCATCCATCTCCTGATGCACAAATGAAATCAGCTACCTGCTGAATCTGCAAGTGCCTCTGTAAGCTCCACCTTCCATGCCACCACTGATGACTGAGAGGCAGAGATTCACTGGACCACACTTGGTCTAACTTCATCACACTCACATCTTTGAATTAAGGACTCCTTAATTTCCTGGGTTCTGCTGGTTTGCAGGGCTGCTGCACCACTTTGAGCCTCCGTTTTCATGAGTGTGCGTTGTAGGGGCTGGGCTCAACACGCCTGAGTGACAGACACCTGGCAAGGACAAGGCTTCAGAAACATCAGATCGAGCTGGCTTAACTGGGAGGGAAAGAGAACACCACTAAGCTGAGAAAATTCAGGCAAGGAGCTCAGAAGTTTAAGCAAGGATAAAACCACCAGAATGGTGCCTGATGTGTCGCAGGTACCAGGGAAAGAGAATTACCTAGCCCTGGGATAGCCCTTCCACAGCCCTGCTTTATGTGTGCCTGTGGGATTTAGCACGAATGTTCAGCTGTTCTAAGAGCAGCTTTGGGATCTCCTAGGAAAGTTTCACGATACCAAAAGTCATTGAAAGAACTACTCAGCACCTCCACACACCTCAGGACTGCACAGCAAAATGGCCAGTTGAACTCTAGACAAGGGAAGAAGCCTTACTACACAATTTAGTGTATTTTTTTGATCATCATGGATATATAAATACCATGCAAATCTGTATGCAGACGTTGGCATTGTCTATCCTAGTTATAATTCTTCCATCCAAGTTCAGGAGATCTGTCATGCTGCCCATTTGACAAGTCTGCAGCTTGCTTGTAAGCCAGGGTGTGTTTGTGATGTGCTTACGATTGAAAAGCAAAACCATAAATCCCTTCTGCTGACCAGCTCAGCCTGAACCCCAAAGCAAGTCAAAATTCGGGCTCTCCGCTGAGCCCCACGAAGCTAAGGGCAGTATTTACCTGAATAAAAAGAATTAATACGGAAACAAACAAAGAAGTCTGGTTCAGCTATGTAGTGTTGAAATATTAATATTGTTGGCAGAGAGAGTACATGAACCTATTATTTTGCGAAGTGTGGCTGGATATAGTGAAGGGAAACATCGAATAAGTAATGAGAAAATCCAGTTCTTTAACTGGATTTTCTGATGCCCGTAGCCAGACACACAGATAGTTTATTCCATTCTGCTTCTATAGCTGGAACGGATTTGGTATTAAAACTGCCTAACAGGTTTTTTAAGTATAGAGAAAATGTATTGTAAACCTAGATAATTTCATTTCCAGCTATGAAGGCACACCTACTGAGCTGAGAACTAGGTGACATCAATGGGAAGAGATTTGACTGTAGGATCTACAGAGAGTAAATTGTGGCATAATTATTCTGAATTAACTTACAACAGTAATGTCAAGAGAGTTTGAACAGAGACCCTCAAACTGAACTGGTATCAAACAGAGTAGCTCCACATCCCTGCCATCACAGACACTATTTTCCATGTACATCTTCCTGCCTGTACTGCTTGCACATAAAACCTTGCATAAAGGGTCCTCTGCAGAGTATCCAAGATATAAGGCATATTCGTCATTCCATTTCCCTGCTTTCTGATAACTAAATTCCTTTAGAGGAGAGAAAATATCACCTGCAGAAGAAGGAAAAGTAGAAATCTCGTTATGCAGTCAGCGAAAAAAGTCTTGGCCAATGCAGTGGAGCCCTGACAATTGCATAGAGTTAAATACTGCTCAGCATCCCAGCAAGTGCAAACACTAAATTCATTGGATGAGCCCTTGAATTTAAAAAGAATTGATGAAAGACAAGAACTAACACAACAGCGGGCACTGCTCAGCAGGTTATCAGTGATTTGAGCCACATCCTTTAGGTAGGCACTAAAACCCACAAACATCAGACGATAACAGCAATGTTTTCTTTCATGCCCTCTGCTGCAGGCAAAGCACTGGGATTCAATTCCCTCTTCTACCTAATGGTATTTGAATTTACATTTCTAGAGACCTCTCAAGCCACCAAATAAGCCACAGTTCCCCAGGGCTCTTGCCCACCAGATGTGGTATTTCAGCTGCTCAGAACACGCAGGGCTGGAGACACGGGGTGAAGAGATGCTCTTTCCCTTGCTGAATATCGAATTGCACATGAAGCACAGCTACTGAAGCAGGAGTTCTGCCTTCATTCACACGTACAAACCCCTGCCTACAACTTCATTGCCAGGGAAATGTTCTGTGAAACAATTAAAGCAGGTTTGAACCCAGTCAGACAGAGGAAAGGATTAAACTTAAGTCACTCGAAACACTGGGAGGGGGGCCGTAACAAAAAACTGCTTTTTAAAGTAATCTCCTACAACCGTGAAGATAAATCCTCAAGTAATTACATAACGATCAAAGATGCATTTCATTTTCCCCCCTTTTCTTACAATGACAGTGAATAAAAGAGGATTTTTGTCAAAAGTGGAATTTTGTAAATTTGCATAAGCCTGAAGAGTACACAGCTCTTTGACCACAAGGATTTGGCATTTGCTACTACAGAACAGAAGAAAGCTCGCTATGTCTATATTCACTTTATTTTCATTGTTTGCTGCTGGCCAGAGGCAGTGCCCTGCACAGCTGGACCTGCAGACTGCCTCTCCATGACTGTTTGGGTGTTTGCACCTCAGCAGCAAACACGACAGCCTGGGAAATCCCAGGGAGCTGATATCCGCTGCAGCTGGAAGATGGAGTTCACAGACCACGATCCTGCCACACGGTGGTCGGGTCATTTCTGCTGCTCACCCTTACTCGGGCTGGAAGCCCACAAAGGCGTCTGAGCCAGTTTTAAATCTCAGTAAGCAACACAAAAGGCCATATGTGATTTTGAGAGGTACAAAGAGGATCTGTGGCCGCTGCAGTTTGAATGCAGGCCACCTACATCCCTCATTTTCACCGTGACAGAGAGGTAAATGGAGTTCCTCCCTCCCTCACACGGGGAAATACAAAGCAGAAGATTACAGTTATTACAACCGCCTCTTGTTTGAAACAAAGTTCAAAGGCTTGTCTTCTTTAATCAATCTTCCAGCAGAATAATAGGGCTGCAAATTTCACTTTCATGGAACTAAAGCACTCGGGCTGAATCAGTTTTTCCCCTCTGTTCCCCCTTCTCAGAGCAGAGCACGAATGAAGGAGCTCAGATGAGGAAGGTAACTGAGCTGCCGATAGAAGCCACGCCGCGTTCTCCGAGGAAAGCAAAAGGCAAGAAGGTAATAAAACATCTTGGCTCCAATACCGTGTGCTGGCGAAGCACTTTGGGCAGTCAGATATAATGAATATTCAGCAATCTCTGGCTATTGTGGTATAGCAAAGTGCCTCTGTCATGGGAGCCATTTCTGTGGCTGAGGTGAGAAAATAATAGATGTCCACTTGGCAGAGGTAGCCACAGACACGCTAACTCAGAGCCCACACATCTCCCTGGGTAGTGTCCGGCTGGAGATTATTAATGAGTCCATTAATGAGCCTGTTTCCACTGCAACAGAATGGGGAGGGAGCTTTTAGCATGTGTGTTGCAAGTAACCCTTGGAATTAAATATTCAAGCAAAAAAAAAATCTGGGGAAAAAAAAAAAAGAAGTTGAAAAGGAAAGGAACATTCACGAAAATCAGAATAAGAGGAGAGACTCACCCAAAGATATTGTGCTATTGAGCAGCATCCACAAGCATGCACAGAAATGCTGTTTTTTCCCCCAAAGGCGCTGTCACAGACACCAAAGAGCTCACAAATGCACAAATAAAAATATAGACTCAGAAGCATTGCTGGAATGAAGGCATCTGAAATGTGTAATTTCTTTCACCGTCTTCACAATAGTCCAGACATAATTTAGCCTGGATTTCTTCCAGTCCAGATTCACTAATGATACCATGGACTCTAAATGACCTCTCAAACACCAAGAATAATGGATAGCACTAGACCAAGTCAAAAGGAACAGTTTGAAAACTGTGTCAAATTTAAGGGCATATTTTAACAATCTTGGTCATTCACAGAAGTTTAAAAAAACCACACAAATGTAACAAAACCACAACAGAAACAAACACCTCTACAAACTTTAAGAACCAAGTTAATTCTTTAGATTGTCATGATTTAATCCTCCACACTAATTTTATCCCTATTTTTATTATGTACACAAGTGCCACCTCCCCCTCCAAAAAAGCACTTGGGTAGCTGTGAATGTCCCAAAGCACACGGTGATGGCTCATATGTGAATGGAGACTGAAGAGAATCTGTTTATCAGTCTCTGATGAGCTGCAGTAGGAACTTGATTAGAAAATTACAACTGACACAGCATTTGGCAGAAGTTTTATCTCAGGGTCCTGTCTCTAGCAGTCCAAGCAGACAAGATATATCTAATTCTACAGAAAATCAAAATGTTTAGAGCTCAACCACCTTCTCCCCCTCTACGTAATCACATCATCAGTGTAGATTTCCTGCCTTCCCTCTCTGTCCCTTACGATTCCTTTGCATGGTGACCCCATGGCAGCCTTGCTTGTGCCACTGCAAGGCTCCTGGTGTTGGATCACCTTCTCTCATTTCTGGATTCCTGTCCTGAGCTCCAAAATCTGTGTTTTCCAGATGGCGACAAATCCATTTGCTATGTGACATATCCTCTCTGGATGCCTGGCCCAGTAGGTGCAAGAGCAAAAATTAAAGTTGTCTGATAACATCCCTACTTGAAGTTCAGCACCCAATTTCTCCACTAGTTTGTGAAACCATCTCATAACATGAGGGCTTTAGCCTTGCTTGTTTTGCACTGAGTTTTTTTCTTCCTCTTCCTTTCTTTCTGCATAAATCAGCTCTTAACCCCGTTTTCCCTGAAGGAAATATAAGAAAGCACCGAGTCATGCTCTGCTTTCCTAGAGAAAGACATTTTCTGCGTTACTCTCCTGTCAGTTTTCAAGCTTTGCACAGGAACTGGACCAACACAAACGATTCTTTCATCAGCTCAGGTACATCCCCAGAGGCTGGGCTATTTGTAGAGTTAAAGATAGCTATTATCAATAAGAAACTTGTCTCCCTTCCCCCTCACTGTCCTCTCAGAGCATATCTGGAAACAGCTCAGTGCTGCAGAGAGACATGACTTCGGAGAGTAAACTGATTAGAAGTAAAAGGAGTTTTGTGTTAATCAGGGATGGAGAGGAAAGAGAGGGTGGAAGCAGCTGTGGGATTCTCCTGGGACCATACAGAGGGATGTCTGAGCTAGTGCTGCACCCAGCCCTGCATCTGTGCCTCTGCAGAGTGCCAGGTGAGCTCCACGATGCAGCAATCCACCCTGCCAAGCCGCCTGCCCGGCAGCTCCCTGCGGCACAGACACTTCTCCAAACACAAAGATGTGTCCGCCACCACCCAAAGTGGCTCCCATCAAGTCCTCTTAAAGTTGAGTGGCTCAGAGGCAGAGACAGGAAGCTTTGGTTTGCTTTTACATCTTCTGAGCTACAAGACATCCTGAGAAAGGAGCACTGAACTGCCAGCTCAAGGTGCTAGCACTAGAGTTCAACAATGCACTACGAAAGGGTTCCCATCTCTCCAACCTGGAAGTACCAGGGATGTGCAAAGAATGGCATTTTCTCTGCCCCAGCACTACCTGGGTAGCACAGAGACTGTTCCACAGAAGTACCCTTGGGCATGAAAAACGTCGTCGTTGACAAGTGCCACGCTGCAGGTGGCACTTGCAGGTGGACAGCCTCTCCTGTCCCACGCTGCAGGTACAGCCTTTCCTGTCCCACGCACCAGAGGATTAAAACCAACTGAAGACAAGGACGAGAGTTTCAAGCATGTTCAAGGGAACTCTGTGAGGACCCTGGGACGCCTCTTTGTGCTGCCTGAGAGCTCTTTTGTTACCATTACCGGTGCTCCTGGAGCCGTGAGAACTCAGGTAACACCTGCATGACTCTGTCACACAGTCCTACCTGCCACGAGGCTTGTGGCCACTTAGGAAGGCACCATAACACACAGGCTGGCACAGAGCAGCCCTGGGAATGCAGCAGCCAAAGTGCCACAGAACGCCTGACAGCTCCAAAGATCCCAGCAAGTTAATTTAAGGCTGACTGTGCTGCAGCAGGGACGCACCCAGAGAAATAGCACCACCCAGGAGGACAGGGAAAGGTGAAGGAGCCGTCTCATTTCCGTGAAGGGCTGAGCGTCAAATGCAGAATTCACACTCTCAAATACTTGAAAAGAGGGCAAAAAAAATGTGGGACTGCATGTTGTTGATTCTTCTGCAGGCCACACATGAACAGCATCTTCCATCAAATGGTGCAGGCTCAAACATAACCTCTCCTTTCTCCAAATGGAGGAGGAAGAAGGAGCAAGGAGGAGCATCTGTGGCAGAGTCAGGTTTGAACACGTGCAGCTGGGACAGAGAAAGAAAGTCAATAGGAGAAACCAGTGGTGGCAGAGTGCCAGAGGCAGCACCAAATCTTTGGGGGGGACTCTTTTGTAGTAGACAAAAAGGGAAGATGCCAGTGAGATGCTGTCAGGTCAATGCCCTACACCCCTGGTTTAGAGTTTTGAGGGATATTATGCACTGCAAAGCCGTGCCAAGAGGAGATGTGCAACAGGATAACAGACCTGGAGAAGAGCTCTTTGACTCACTTACTGAGACACTTGCTTGTGAAATCAAACACTTGGATGATGAAGGACAAAACACAGAGCAGACAGCATCACAAATCCTCTATCTGTATTTAGAGGCTGTGAATGGGCTTTCAGGAGAGTTCAACAATGGGTAATTCCACCAAACCTCTCTTCAGTATCCAACCCCTACTCCTCTCTGAAACCCCTCAGAGCCATAAGCTCAGGAGGAGACTCCAATGAGGGATACAAGGGAAATTTCTGTAAAAGACTCACTTCTTACCAGTCTTGCTGAGAGGCAGAAGTTTCAATTCACAGTGAAGGTTCAACTGACAGAGCAACTTCCTCCAAATTCACTTCCATGGGATAGTGGATGAGAGACCAGGAAGGCAACCTCACTAGGAAGAGCAATAAGGTTTTTGAGCTGTTTGTTTCCCTGTTACACACATTGCCTGGTTAAAGCAGTGACTTGGTCAATCACTTTGAAGCTGTGGCACTTTCTTCAGCAGAAATTTGCTCCAGGCCCATGAGGCTCCTCTGAGTGATGTGAGTGATGGAGGGGACTGTGAGGGTGCTGCTGTGAGGTCCTGTGGAAGGAATTCAGCTGTGACAGCGACAGGAGCTGTACAAATGGAATACGCAGAGCTAATTGAGTCATCTTATGGATATTTATGTTATCCACAAAGGACCACAAAGCTCTAGTGATGGTGTCAAATGAGGTCACAGTGCCAGAGACAGCAGCGTGAGAACTTTTGTCTTTTACAGTCGTCAGTGATTGAATGAGTGCCTGGCACTTCTCAGGAAGCTGAGCTTTAATGGCTCAGGGGAGAACTCTTCATCCTGCTGAACAGAGACATTCCCTTCCTGCTATGCAGATCAGTGTGACATCTGGATAGAAGTTATCCCTGTCCCCTCCAACCACTCCCTCAGGGCAACCTGATCTTGTGGGTGGCATTCCTGCCTGCGACGGGGGAGTTGGAAATGGGTGATCCTTAAGGTCCTTTCCAACCCAAACCATTCTGTGAAATACCTGAGCAGCCAAGCACTGAGCAGAGCAGAAAAGAGAGAGCTGAGCAGGAGTGTGACATTTATCATTGCAGCGATGTAAAAAGGGAAATTGTTCGCCATCTCTCACAGCACTCGAAGCGACATCAAATGGACTAGCAAGTGGCAGGTTCAAAGCAGACCAGAAGAGAAGCTTCACACAGCACTTTGTTAAGCTGTGGAACTGCTTGCCACAAGAGGTTCAGGATGCCAAATACTTACTAGGATTCAGAAGGCAGTTGGAGAAGTTCAGGGCAGAAAAGTTCCATCTAGACAAAGATATTAAGTGTGGTTTAAGCAGCTGCTGAGCTGCAAACTGCTGGAAACTCTTGCCTTGTTCTTCCACCTCTCCCACGAGCATCCATTTCTGATACTGTTGGAGACCAGCATTTCATAGCTGGACCTTTTCCTGGCTCAGAACAACAACAAGCCCAGGAACAGGAAGCACCAGAGCTCTGCAGGGGGGTCAAAACAATTTCAGAGCAGCTGAGAGAGAGCTGGCAGAGCTTTTGAACTGCCCTGCCCATGACTGCTGTGGGACCAAGGCTCTGTGGAGATCTAAACTTGCTGGAAGTAAACCTGCATGGGGTGGTTAGAAACTTCCACAGAAGGACAGTGTGAGTTAGATTTGCAAGGTGAAGAGTACAACTGCACACTGAGGGAGGCGTAGGAGTAGGGGAATGACACCAGATTAAGTTTTTATTATATTTGCCTTAAATACATTTTAGACATACACTGCTAAACTCAAGAAGACTTAAACTAAAGTAAGATGATTATTCTGTGATCAATAACTTATATTCAAAAAAAAAAAAAAGGTCACTTTTATAGCCAGCTGTAGATCTCCACAGATATGCTTATACTTTTTTGATTAAAGTATTTGTGCCGTTTCCAAAGTCCGGGCCACGTCCTGGCACGGAGAAGCCTCAAATCTCTCTGATGTTTCCTCTCTGCTCAGGGAATTTGGAATTGCCAGCCCCTGCAAACACACTGCTCAGACTCCGAGCTGGCCACCTGCGGCTCAAGCACACATCTCCCGCCACTTGAAAGGAGCGCACCGAAAAGCCTCTTTCAAAGAAACCCCTCAGGCTGCTGTGTTTGAAGAGGCACAGACAAAAGCTTTTGCAACTATTGCCTTCAGAGCCTCTCCTGGGCAGGCGACTAAGCGGCAGATTTCCCTGGGGAACCGATTTTTTCTCCCTTCTGCACCAGTTTCTGCAAAGGACGGCTTTGCTGGCAGCTCAGCCGGGACTCCTCCGCTCGGGCAGATGAAGCTGGAACTCCTGCTCCCTGCTGTGGGAAGCTCTGCCCTTCCCTTTTCTGCTCCACACCAGGGCAGTTACTGCAGGGCAGTAAGCACTCAAATCCAACAGAGAAAATCCTCCCTGGAAAGCCTTGTGATATCCAGCAGCAGCTGTGGCTGAGGCTTGGGACCGCTTCCACACGAGGCTCTTTTTCACTGAGGATGCCCAGCTCTGACCTCTGCCAGCCTGCGAATGGTGCTCAGGGCTGCTGGGTCCAGACGATCCGTGGACGATAAATACGCACCTCACCAGGTGCGATCTAAGGATCAGCATACAAATGTGTCCAGGCATCCCACCTCTCATCTGTCACGCCCAAATCCCTTTAAACCATCTCTCTCACAGTGTTTCTGGTCTACAGACAGCCTGCAAGCACAGCACAGGCTTTTTAGGTGAGGAAACAGCATTGTGATCTTATTCTCCCCTTGGTGTAAATGTCACATCTCGACTTGAGTAATTACAAATAATTGGCTTTGAACAGGCCACGTTTCCTCTCTCAGCCCTGCTTGTGCCACACTCCATCCCGTTTTGGCCCTAATTACAGAGAATAATAAATCCGGCTAGACAGTGCTTTTCTGAAGAGCAATTTGGTTTGACTTCTCCCAGCACTAATGAGTTTGTTAATAGAGGGATTCTCCCTCTCCCTCCCCTCTTCTAATCTGTTTCCTTAAATAGCACCACACACACCGGTGGCAATCCCCTGCCACAGCAGGTGATGCCCCTCCCTGACCCATATTCTCCTCTCCTCCGAGGCAAAGAGAAGCAGAGTATTGCACCTCACAACCTTTTTCCTCTTTCAAAGGAGGTGGAAAGCAAGCATGATTAATAACTGTTTGTTAACGAGCATCGGGAGGATCACACAGTTCACAAGAGTGGCAGGCAGAAATCCTGGGCTATTCCTGCCTGCCTGGTCAGAACCAGCACTGGGGCCTGGAAAGCAGCTGAGTGCTGGAGAATCAGTTTAGCTGCTGGCCCAAAAGGGAAAAAAACTCACGAAAATCTGATCAAAAATTCACCTTTTTTTGGTTCGCCAAACCAAAACTTTAAAGCATCTCATTTTTCTGTCCAAATGAAACCTTTCAAGTGCCCTACAGGAAATATATTCTACCTCAGTCTCCCCTGAGAGAAGCAAAGGACAGGAAGGGTTAGATGTGCTCAAAAGATCAACAGCTTCTGCCTGTCCCTCGTTCAATAAAAGCCCTGCCAGGAAAAGCAAAATGCAGATTTACTTTCCCCTCTATCTAGAGAACGAAAGAGTTGTATCTTCACTCCTAAGCAAACATTTCCTAACAGCAAGGACTTTGTCAGTGACTTTTTGAAAAATCTCACCCCCAGTTTTTGTCCCCAGCAAATTTAATCAGCATTTGCAGGGACAGATGTCAAACTTCAGTTACTATTAACCCAAACCTAAGAAGAATCCCATTTCATGGTACTGAAGGGAAATCACTGCATGGGTGGCTTTTCCTACATTGTCTCTGCAAAGTGAATACCAGACCCTGGAATTCCAAATTCCATTTTCTATTAAAAAAATGTATTTTGTATTTTTCGTCTTATAGTTGGAAGTTTTGTCCGAAACAATTCCCTAAGCTCAGCCCAAATTCATAGACAGTTCCAGTTCCCCTCAACTCAGAATATTCCTAGAGTATTTTCATGCCTGTTCTGGATCTGGAGACATGTCACTAGATCTGTAGGTGTTTCCATTTTTGGATCACTCACAGTCTGAATTTAACCTAAAGCAGCAAGTCTGAGACCAGGAGACAAGGTCCTTGATGTGATGTGTGGGGCACAGAGAGGTACCAGTGGTTCCGAAGATTCCAGTTCTAACTTCACGCTCTGCATTTTTTCTCCTCTAAGTCCCTTATTTGACAAAACTATTTTCTCATATCTCTCTGCAGCCCATTTATTATCCTCTCTATTAATAAACCCTCCTTCCCCGACGAATCACTGCAATTTATCATTAAATTAGAAGATGAAATGAGTCTTTTTTCTTTAAACAAGGAGATTAACTACTATCAACAGGCTATTTCTCCATTATAAAATTCCATCTTCCTCACCAAATGCAGGAGTATCTTTGTTTGAAGCAGCCCTAAAGGTGATGCAAGGAGAGAGGGACAATCAGAGAAGTGACATCCTGCAATATAAACATATGGATCAACCTGAAAATGACTGTGGAAAACAATCCATGACATTGTGACCATGATTCACCCTGGAGTTTTCTAATAGTAAAACTATGGAAAAAAAAAAATTGTTTAACTTGTACGTAGATGAGACTGCCAGGAACTGATATGACAAAGCACAGTCTAGACAACAAAACCCATCTCTGCATGCATAGCCCGGGGATTAATCACACCCCAAAAGGTCATGCAGGAGAAGAATTCAGCTAAATATGAAGCAACCTTCTGCTGGAAACCCACGCCTGCCTCTCAGATCCTTTCTGTATCACACAGGTCCCGGGAGCTGTCCCTTACCAAACTGCTGAATTTTAGCACCAGCACAAGCACAGAACGTACCCCCAGCTCCTCTGTGGCCAGGAAAGCAGGTTTGAGCCTTGTGAGCTTCTCTGCATCGTTTCACTCCCCAGACACAATCTGTCTGTGAAATTAAAACTGCATTTACCATGATGGCTTGGATATGAACAGCTGTACAAGGGCAGTGGCAAAGCCTTGGTGTTTTCTGAGGTCTCTTTCTGTCCCAGAAGTGGTGCCAGCAAGAGGCAGATCAAGATGTGAGAGGGATGGAGGCCCAGTACACCCCATGCTCCTCTCCAGAAAACCTCTTCACTGCAAGAGCTGCCCTTGGCTGGTGGCCTTTGCTGAAAAAGTCAGCCTTGGGAAGGTGTAACCAAAGTCAGTCAGCACTAGGCACCACAGAAAACAACCCCCCCCCCAGTATCATTCCCTAACAATCCCCAGATCCAACCCCTTCACGCACCCAGTAATTTGATTTCTATCTCCAGAATTACAGAAGATATTTTCTTTCATTCTTGGATGCTAAGGAGATAATCTGTCTTCTGCCCCCACAGGTCTGGCAGTACAGAGAGAAGATGGAATTGGGATTTTATGCCACTGTCACCATTTGCCTGTGAAGGACTTTCTCCTGTAAGGAACAGGGGCTTATTAAGGCAAAGACAGCCCTACCAAGCACCCTTCCTATGTGTCAGTGTGCTCCTCTCTCCAGATGTGATCTCTTCTGGAACAGCACACTCTGGCTGGGCTATTCACAGGCCCGTGTCAGCTTTCTGCAAAGAAGGAATCTATTAATTCCAAGTAGGGGCTCGTTCTCTAAAGAGCTGCTGATGAAATGGAACTGATAAAATGGAGGTAATTTAAAGGTCAGATGAAATCCAGCTCCTGTTCATCCTGCTTGTAATGGAACATCACCGAGATGTTTCATCAGCAAAGGGGCATTCACATGTATTTTTATTTTTTAAGAGACATTGCTTATCTGTAACAGAGACTCTAAACATCTGATAAGAAAACTTCCCACATTAATCTACCCAACAGCTGGCATCCTGCTGCCTGCCTAGGTGTCCCTTTCTAGAAATTAAATCTCCTATCATCTTTTTATCACATTTTGGAGGGAAGAAATGGGAGCCAAATGCAGCGCTCAGATGAGCAGCAGAGGCAAGAGCTGAAACTGATAGGGCTGCATAAATTCAGGCATGCAAGACAGGACACTGCTGCCCTCAGAACATTCCTCCCCCTTTGCTCTCTGCCCATAACGCCCAGTTATAAATTTTGGAGGTGGATTCCTCAGAGAGGGGGAGAGCACCTGCTCTTGGCAAGGCTGTAGGTGCTGAGGTACTCTGGAGCCCAAGTGAACAGGGATTTCTGTGCCATGAAATCCAATCCACACGCTTTTCCTCATCTTTACACACCCTGACTGAACTCAGCAACGTCCAACGAGGGCATCAGGGGTACACAGAGGACCTGGGTCTGTCTGCAACACCTGAAGCTTCTTTGCTGGTAGCAGAATTCAACTGGTATTTGGTACAGATAAACCTTCCCTCACTGATGGGAAAAACAGAGCTCATCTGGCTGCTCTGTTTCCTAGTGCAGCAAAAAAACTGTTGCAATGAGCTCTCTCCTTCCCTCCAGTCTATTCTCTGCCTCCATCCTTCACGAGCTCCTCCCCCAGTCCCTATAATTAATATTAAACGTTACAGTTTTGTCCTATTAACACAAATTGGCCTTTCCAGAGGCAGATTAAAGAGTTTCCCACTGGGGATTTCTTCTCTTCTTTACAATTTGCCTTCTGTGATCAGTGCTGTCTATGTCTCTCACTAGCTCCTGAGGGGAAAGGAGTGGGAGGGAAAGAGAAGACAAACACTTATTAGCAACTCCTTTGAAGAGCTGGAGATTGTGAATTAAACTGATTATTAACTCACATCATACCAACGAGGCAAGTTCCCCTTTTCTCCCTCCTTCTGCTCCTCCTCTGGGAATGGTAATTGGTAACCACACAAGTTGTGTGGATAAAGTTTCACCTGAATCATTTACAGGGCAGCATAAACCAACAGACTTCATTTCTTTGGGGAAAGGGGGTTGTTGTTGCTCAGTGAGAAACACAGGCACATAAAATAGTAGACATAGGCATGTAGACTTACACAGACATGCAAGTGTGAGGTGCTGGCACATTCCCAGTTGAATGACCCTTCCAGTTTGGTGCTGGGAACAGGAAAGAAACACACAATGTCGGCCCTGAGGCAGCTCTGGTTCCCTTCCCAAATGGGTCCTCAGTGATATTTTAGTCCTGGATCCTTAAAGGGCACGTAGGGACAGAGCTGAGTCATCAGACATGTGTCACTTGCACTCACCATCACCTGGGCTGGCAGAAGTACCACACACAGCACCACACACAAACCCAGCCACCACCACGGCCAAGCTTCTCCAAGCCCTCACTCTGACTCCTCATTAACACAAGTCCAAATGAGCAAGAGGTGGTCAAAATCTTTGGACACCCACAAATTTGGTAATCTGTCAAACACTCCCCACACCCCCATCACTTGTGCCTTTCCCAGAGACAGCTGAGATTCTCCTTCCTCAGAGCACCAGCCCCACGGGAGGGTCTGGCCAGCTGATGCCACTGAGGGCTTTGGACACCAAGTAAAACATCTTTGAGCCTGTCAAGCCAAGTGAAAAGGAGCACGAATGTTATCTGGCTTATTAAAATAGTTCATAAGTAAATGACTGTTCCCGGGGCTGTGTTGGTAAATGGATAACTGAATTTAGTCACAACAGCACCATGAAAGCCTGGCCAATGACAATTCACAGTGACAGCTCACCGTACTAATTAAGAAACAGTAGCACAATGAGATGTACAATCTATTAAATAAGATGCGTGTTTACAGTGAATAAGCTATTTATAATCAAGTTGCATTTATTTAGTGTACAGCAAGCCTCTTATAAAATCTGAATTAAATGCAGAACTACCTGTAGACGCATGGCATTTATTTAAAATGTTTCAGGATGCAGCAGCTTTTTCAGCAAAGAGAACTTAATCAGTCTCTGGAGCTTTCCCTTCCTGCGCTAGGACAAGGCAGGAGCAGCTGTATTGATTTCTAGCATCCAGCACTGCCACGTGAGCCAGTTTATTGGGCCAACAAACTGTTTAACAGACAAGGTCCCAGAGGTGCCAGGTTTTATGCAGGAGTACAGGCACACCCTCTATGGATAGCTGGTGTAATGTTAACTGGAATTTATTAGACAATAAATACATGATATCACATCACCCAGTGCCAGGAGCAGAGCCTACATGTCAGACTGCCCAAAGTCCATCGTAACATCCTGTTTCATTTAGCACCTTGTCCACATTCTGTGGCAATTTTATGCAATTTCTACAGCGATTTTATACTGGATTCCTCCTCAGCCTTCCACCAAAACAGTGCAGAATTTTGGAGGAAAAGATGGTGTTTTCCAATGTTAAAAAAGGTAAATTCTGTATAATTTATATAGGCACTAGCCTGTTCCCAGCAATTCTGAGTGAAGAGTTACATCCAGAGGGCTGGGAGGTGTCTCTCTTACACTTCCCAGTGAGACCTGTCCGACTTCAGCCAAGCTGCAGTCGCTGGAAAGCCTCATTTCCCATAAGCTCATAGAAGTTCTCAGATCTTCCTTCTCACCTGCAATTGGACAACTGCCCGAGCACATCCTTGAGAGAGTAAAGACTAACCCAGATGTAATCTACGCAGTCTTCGAGTTCTCATATCCAAGATTTTGGAGCTTTTTGGAATGCTGAGACTTGCAAGAGACTTTTCCAGGATTCCTTGGGTTTTTGAGGAACATCAGCTAAATGAGAAGTGGCCCATCTCCAGGATCTGGAGACTACTTGAATATGGGATAAAGATTAAGCAATTACCCTGGCAGATCACCTCTGGAAGCCTTGAAATGGTTCAAATCTCAACATCAGTTCCTTATCCAAAGAGTTGCCCAGAGGAATCCAAGAAGTTGGACACAGCTTCAATTCACAGACTTTAGAACCGCAGTATTTTCCTGTTTAAAAATCCAGGAACCATGAAATTTTTCTAAACTTTTATGTGGGAGAAAGAGACTTTGGAAGTTCTCTGATATTCCTGGGAATTAATATGAATATCCTTGAGGCAGGACATGTGGCACAGCTCAGATTTGAAGGTACTTTCCCTCTGAGTCTCCAGAGAATAGCTTGGAGGTACAAAAAATATGTGTGTGTATACATACTACATATATATATATATATATGCAAATGTATTTTTATATGTGTATTTTTAATTTGTATATATATATATATATATATAAAAAATAATATTTTGGTGACTCCTTCATGGACAATTCAGCCACATCTCAAATACTGAGAGAAGTACATCAGAATAGCTCATGCCTATGCAATAAAGCTCTTCAAAATTTATTTCCGTAACTAAGCTCTGGCTCTTTGATTGAGTTTTTCCACTTAAAATACTATGAGTACAAAGAGTGCAATACCAGAAATATCTCCAGTGTTTTTGTCCACACAGAAGTCAGTCTCCAAAGTTCTGTTTCTCCCTAATATTGAATCAAACTGCTTCAAACCGAGGCTACTCCCTCCTGTACTCTCCCTATCACAGCCTACACTCTCAAACAGAATTCTCTACCAGTTGAAGGGACTGCTTTTCCCATGCATGAGTTGTCTGGGAGGAGAAGGGAAGATTTATTTCCATGAGGAGATGTCTCTCCTAGACCATGACATCACGACATAAAGAGTTAAAAAACTGAGTTATATTTGCACTTCCACGTGCAAGCAGAAATGTGCAGGGACAGGTTTTGGTGTCTGCTACAATCAGACAACGAGCCAAAGGAGAACAGGGCATCACAGGCTCCTCCAGTCCCCTTTGAAAGCTGCCCATTGCTTTGATTTACAGCTTTTTGTTTCCAGACAGCAGCTTCACAGACTCGGTAATCAGGCAGCAAATGCAAAGCAGGGCCACGTCTGGTCATGGGCACGGAGATTTAATGAGAGGATTGTGATTCCCATGTCTCAGCCAAGCTGTTTTGCACCCCCAGTGTTTCCATGTCTTCCCTGAAATCTAACAAAGCCTTTTCTCTTTGCACAGACTACATAAATCACTTCTGTTCAGTTCAATTGCCTTGGCAGAGAACTATTTTCATGGGGAGGGAAAGCTATAGAAGACAAAAATGCCAACGCGGTGCAACATGATGAACAGGCTGCAGTTTCTTTTCTCTGATTTGTCCAAAGGAAAAATGCATGATAACTCTCCAACTTTTTACTATAAAGAATTGTATTGATGCTTGGGAAAAAAAAACCAAACCAGAGCTGGTGTATTTTTACCAAAAAAAAAATCCATTCTCTTTACATCCTGAGTTTTTTGCTTCCACTCCTTTCAATAAATACAGGCCACTGATGCTTGCAGGGATTTGCAAAAGCATTGCAACGTTGGGCTTTGCCAGCACGCAGCACATAAAGGCAGCAACAGAGCAATGCTGCAAAACTTGCAAGCAGCAGCACTTTGGTTTTGTGTCAGCTGAACTGTAGACACAGAAGCTGTCTGCCTGGAGAGTCATTAGAACCCACCATGGTTTAATTATTTTGAAGAGGGGAGAGAATTTTGATTCTGGCAGAAAAAGCAATCGTGCAGTTAGAGCAGAAAGAGTTGTGATCTAAGATTCTCCAACACACACCTGTAGGAATAGCCACTGTGCAAGAGGAAGTTGATCATTAGCATGAGAGCTGCCAAATTCCCTGTGCTGAACCCAACGAGTGGCCCGTGCTAATCCTCCTCTCCAGCTGATGAATCAGTTGTATCAGACAAAACGCTGGAATCAGAGCTCACTAAACAAACCTTGGAGCCCCCCTGGGGGTGGCAGGGGGGGAATTTTGTCCAAGCCCTGGGCGAACACTGAGCTGAGGGAGGGCATAAAAGAGGCCTTGTACCTGTCACAGGGTTTAGCTCAGCAAGCTGCAGAGAAATGCATTGCCCGAGGCAATAACAAGCAACTTAGCAAATGTGTTAAATTCTCCGTTCTCTGCCTTTCACCTGAGGCGTGAGATACCGCACCTGAGGCAAGGATTTTAGGTGAGGGAAGCATCTCAACTCACACAACCCAGCTGAGATTTTCAAATGGCACCTTTCACCTCCCTCTAGGACTTTCAGAAACAGTTCCCAGTGAATCTAGTGCGGAGGTGTCCTTATTAACCCAGCCCTGCATCATCTCTCTCTGCCTGAAACACAGGGGCGAAAGCAACGTGTTTTTATGAAGACCAAACAAGTAGCTCAACCGGGTGATGCTCAGGGAAATTTCAGCAAGTCCACAGGGCCGCAGTTTGAAACTAAACTTTCTAACTTTAAACTAAACTTTTAAACTTTATTTAAAATAAAATGCAGCTGGGTAGTAAATCATTCGCCTAACGACCTCTCCAAATCCCTGCTTACCCCTCTAGGGAAGGTGCTTTGGATGGCGATGAAGCAGCCAGAGCTGCCACTCCGCGTGAGTGAAATAACTAACTTGGACAAATCGAGAGGACTGTGATAGTGAAGGAAGAATCCCATTCTGCCAGAGGGAAGTCCCTACTGATACATGACGCCTCAGCAGTGCTGTCAAGCCTGGAGGCACCTCAGATGGGTGAAAAGCCCTTTCTTTTGCTAATGTAATGCGAAACCCAGCCTATCACCAACACTTTCAGCAACTGAGATCCTTAACAAGAGCGGTTCCATACCTTTCCCTCAAAGCCAAAACACTTCATTAAAATGGATGGAGGATCAAACCCTTTGCAACCTTTAAAAGAGGAGGGATCACACGAGGCTTCTTTTTATCCTTTAGATGTCTGGCATGCAAATATTTCTAGTGCCAAAAGCTTAAAAAAAAAAAAAAATCAAAAAATGCAGATTGTTTCTTTCACTCCAGAAGATAAATTTTGCTGCTTGGTCCTGTGAGTGAATTGGGGCATGTAAGAGGATGCTTCAGTGTCTAAGCTTCAGTATCTGGACACTGATGGGCACTTCAACATTCCTGGCTCTTGTCTCTCAATTTCTTTTCCAAGTCTGTCGTTTGCAGTCAAACTTTTCCTCTAAAGGGTTCCACTTCTTGGTGTTTCCCACCTACACTCGATTGAATTCACAAGACAAGTGAAGCAATGAAAGTGTTCAATGTATTTGTTTCATTTCCCCATTTATCTTCCTATATCTTTTTGTTTTGGGGCTTTTTTTTTTTTTTTTTGAGAGGTGTGGGGTATTTTATTGAGGGATTATTGTTTTGCTTGTTTTTATTCCAAGACAACAGGAATGAAGAGGGTAATGTGAGCAGTTCTAGATCTGCCCTGTACCCTTCTATACCTCTGCAAAACCTGGTGCCTGCTTACATCAAAATAAACAGAGTGTTTCTTTCATTTAAAAGCAAGATAAAGGGTAGAAAAGTTCAATTTCCCACAGCACTCGAGGGCGGCTAAGGCAGGAGCAATGGGCTTCACAACTCTAAAAGCCAAGAGAATATTTCCAACAACTGCAGGGTGTTCAACACCCAACAAGTTCTGGCAAGACCAGCTGTAAAAGTAAGTTTGGCTTCTTTTTCATTCATACAGCAATGGAACCAAAAAAAGTTTTATTGGTCAAGATCTTTGAAAGAAATAGTACTTCTGGGTTTTCTGGGATCGCCTGGTAATTGTTCTGTACAGGTCACAAACAATTAACCTAAGACCTGCAAGCTTCTAGTGGGAGTGTAATTTTATTTTAGGGTTGCACTGTGATTCCAGCAGTGTGATTTCTGTAGGGCTACGAGGTCTCTGCTGCTTTCTCACTACAAGACACTACATAAATTGTAACCGTGACAAGCCTGTGATACCCAGCAAGACCACTCACAGCCCAAGTGTCATTATGTGACATGTGAGACGTGGAAATTTATTAATCACTCAGCACTCCTAGGGGGAAACAACCATCCATTCTTTTTTATCTCCTCTTCCTCGGGGATTACTGCCTTAACCTGGATATAGGAGGGCAAACACACATTCAGGTCACTCAGTGAGATCTTTGCTTGTCCTCCTGCAAACTTTTGCTGTGTCGTGAAGTCATCCTAGCCCAGAGCTCCATTCCCCTTCCAGAGAATCTGTGATCACCAGTTGGATATCACCAGGCTCATGGGGGCCATGTTTCCAACAATGAGAAATCAGTTCCTACTCTACTTCTCAAGAAATAAACTGCCCAGGAGCAGGAAGGTCAAGGACACTCCATGGAACTGCTCTGTCTGCAGAGGAATGTAGGGCTGAACCTCAAATACTGTTAGACCTGTTATTTTAAAAGCATGTGGCGTGATAGACCATCAAACAGCGATATTTGTTCTGAATTTCAGTCAAAAAGATCAATCACCTACACCATAAATCCCTCAACTCCATCCCCTGTAGCCTTCCAGTCTTGGGCTGCTGGATTTCCCATGCAAGACACCAGTGGTTGTTTTACAAAGAGTCAATGCATATCAAAAGAGAATTTATCAAACTTTTCATCAGAGTTCAATTTTAAAAATATTTTTAGACTGTGGATACTTCCAAAAGTAGTGGAAGATGGACCTTTACCTTAGTTCCAGTGAATTCTTTCATCTGTACTTCTTTTAAGTATGGAATCTTGACTAAACACTTTATAAATTATTGCAGAAATACTCATGGTGTTATTTTACCAGCAATTATTTTCTTAAAAAAGAAAAAAAGAATCCCAGGTTCTCAAGTTTCTAAGAAAATTGTATTTACTTGAACCATCTTGCATAGAAATAGCTTACTCAACATGGAAATTAGCTGAATAGGAAATTACTTTATAGAACCCTTTGTAAAATTCTGTGAACTTAACTCTAATTTAAAATTTGTTTTTCATTTGTTGGGTGTCAAAAAGGCAAGTAGTGCTGCTGTAGCAATTTGAATCTCTGCCTTGGGAAGCACAATCCAAGTTCTTGGGGCACTGTTTCCTCATTAGCCATTCTCCAAAGAACAAACTGACAATAATGGATTTAGTATTCCCAAGATAATGCTGAGTGTACTTTACTGCTGTGCTGGCCACCTCTTCACCAAAAATCCTGTCATTTATCTGGGGAAGGAAGGCAGTGCATGGTCAGCTTGAAGGAGTTTATCATCAGGATGAATTTATTATCAGATTTTGAATTTTAAAAAAGGCAAGCAGAAGAAACTAATATCGACTCTACCTGCTATAAAATCCAGAGATGGAAAAAAGACCAGGAATGAAATCAACTTGCAGTTGTGAATGAATCTTTAGGTTCATTCTCAGCATAGAGTGCATGGTCACCTCATTACGGGGTGATTTCCCAGGCCATCTGTGTTCTCCTTGTCTTTAAGCAACTCTATCAACCATCAAAAACAAAATGAAGCCACAGTCTACCAGGAAGAATGGTTTTCCTCACAGAGAAGAATTTCACGTGCACTGTTCAAAGGGAAAGGATCTGGGAGGAGCCACATAATGGAAACTGGAGAAACAGATATTCCTCCCTGGCTTTTATCAGTCCTCATGCACACCCTTCCCGGCAGATGTCCCCAGGTTTTAGTGAAGTGCTGAAAAACAGATGAAAGCCATTATCTTTGTGGTGTCTTATATTGAAGAGAATCCATCACTCACAGCCCAGAGAGAAGGTGACAAAGAATCTTCCCAGACAATTTCACCTACAAGAGACTTTTACAAGACTCATCTACTTTGAAACTAAAAACAAGATGAACATGCAGCAGGTAATTCTAATTTTAAGAGCCTCATTTGACATCATGATAAGTTATCTTCAACTCTGTAATTTGTACAAGTGCCACCAGAGAAAGATGAATGCCTTTCAAAACCATTTGGACTCTGCTTGAAAAACAGCAGACCTGGCAAGTGAACCTTTCCCCTAAAAAAATAAATCACAAACCACTGCAGCAAAACCAAGCAGAAAACTAAAACCTGGTCTAAGAGCAAGTCAGGACAGACCCAGGGAGAAAAGTACCTGGTGACAAGAGTGACTTAAAGTAACAGTGATAAAATTGACTTCTAGCCATTATTCGATCTCCAGACCCATTTCCAGTTTATCTGCCCTTAACTTCTTGGAGAACAGAAGAAAATCTAAATATCTGGCATGGTACAGAACGAATGTGGGAAACTTCATCACAGATATCTACAGATGAAAGAACATCAGGAACTACAGAACACAGGAATTATAGATGGGTGCCAGTGAGGCTGTTTCTGGAATCACCAGGGTTAAATCAGAGGATGTAAATTCCAAGGATCTGAAATCATCCTGTCCAAGGCCTGACACATTCATGAAGCACTTACACAGGGCACTGCACCAAGGCAAGCAATTAAGAGTGAGATTGTAGAGCATAGAAAAAAAGGTAAAGCAGAAGGTGTGGGTACCTTTGGGGTCGTCCTGATAAGACATGCAAAACTCATATCCCTTAAATTCACATTTATTTTGTTTTTACTCCCTGGTCTAAATCACCTCGATGCCTAGACCTGCTCCAAATATCTGTTGCAACCTGGCTTTGTCTCCATTTCCCCAAATGTCAAAGAAAACAATGCTCCTGTTCCTCTCCAGTAGGACAAAATATTTGAATATCAGCAGCAGAGTCCTTGGGCCTCCTGGTCACCATCACCACCAGGAGAGATGACAGCAAAGAAGAGAAGTTCTTTCCCTGGGAAAAGCAGCTTTGAGACCCTTCAGCAGTGACAGCCAAGAAGACTCTTCATCCTACAGACACACAGATTTATCTGCTTTTTTTGATCTCAAGCACAGCCCCCCTACTCCCCTGGCCCAAGGCAGTGCAAGGACAGCAAGTGGGGACAAGAGGAGCCAAGTCCAGATGCCTTTGTTATAAAGATCAAACTTGCAAGCAGGGGAAATATCACATGAGACATTCATATCTCCTGCAGAGCCCATTTCCATTTCTAAGGGAACAAGAAGGCTGACAGCCTCTACACTTAACCCCCAGATGCCAAGAGATTGTTCTGCTTCCTGCTCTTTGTACTGTTTCCCAGGAAAAAAAATCAGGGAAAGACCATTTCTTTCCTGCTGTGTGGGTGCTGTTAACACTCTCAGTCTGGAGCTCCTCCTCTGGTCTGTCAGTACACAGGGGGCTGGAAAAGCACAGTGACAGAGGCTCGTCCATGTGGGGATAAATGTCAGGAGAGAAGGTACAGCGAGGAGCCAGCGAGCAGCAGGCAGGAAACGCTGCACTGAATCACGTCCCCAGGAATCTCCATGAGGTGAAATCAGAGCCTGTTATTAATCTATCCAGACACCGAGACCCAGGAGCTGGAGTAAATCCGATTAAATTCCCACTGTACCAGTGGCTAGAAGCCAAGCAGGTCTTTCTTTTCTTTTGAATGGTAACCCAAAGGATATTTCTGTCTGCTTCACTAAGTAAACACGCTGCTTTAAAGCAAAAACAGAAAAAAAGGCAGGAGATCAAGAACATCAGGTGAATTTTAGCATGCCAGTAAGGTCCTTTGAGATGCAACCCAAAGGGAGAAGAAAAACTTAGTTATTTCCTAGCCTGGAGGGGCTACAATAGCAGTGGAGAAAGCAGCCCTCCTCCACCCTTCAAAGTGGGATAGGAAGAGTGCTTGAACAGATTAAAGACAGCTAAACAGGGGTTAAAAGCGAATCTTTGCCGTGGGGAGTTTTGCAAAGCACAGGACAAGTAAACAAACCAGAACTTAAAGAAGAATAATCCCATTACAGCGGGACAATAGAGAGGAAATGAAAAAAATCCTGGATTATTTAGGAGAGCTAAGTTTTTCAATTCTCAGAAGTTGATGAGAAGCGGAGCAGAGTGACACGCTGACAGAGTGACCAAGGAGCCCAATCCTCCCCACCCCAACCACCATCTCAGCACCCTGCGAGCACAGCTGGAGCTGTGATAAGAAACTGCTGAATGCTCCTTACCTGCCCTGGCCTTGACGGCTCTGGTGTTTGCCAAAGCTCTTTGAAAAACCAAGTGCAAAAGACCAAAAAAAAAAACAACCCAATCAAATAAAACAAACAGGAAAAGGAAAAAAAAATAATAAATCAAAGCTAAACAACAGAAGAAACACAACACAGAGATGTTCCTTAAAAGCCAACAGCAACACATATCAGCTGCCAGCCAAGCAGATCTTCCACGAGATGGAGATGTAAGGCACCTTTCTCTTGCCCTGTCAAGGGAGACGATTTCAGAGACTTCTTAAACAGACAGAAATTCGGGTTAAAAAAATTGGAATAAACCAAAACGTATCAGCGCTTTAAAGGTTAACGGCCTCTGCTGAACAACATGCGTTTATCCAACCACATCCTAGAGTAGTTTTTTCAGCCCCGAGACCAATGAGCACAGCTAAGAGGAGGGCCTTGGGATGGTGGAGAGGCTGAGTTACCCCCTCCCCTCTGCCTTCCCTCTCTCCACCTCCCCCTCCTTTTTTTCCTTTTTTTCTGTCTCTCTCTCTTTTTTTTTTTTTGTAGTTTAGTAAATTAATGCAGCAAGAAACTCCCAAGATCTGGCGAGTCCTAGCAAGGGAGAGAGGGCAGAGGGGAGATGAGATGCATTAGGAGGACACTGAGCCACTTTCTTTCCGAGCACAATGGAAGTGCTTCCCAAGAAACTTCCCCTTCGCTCCCCTCCGCTCTAGCCCTGAGCAATGGGACACCTTCCCTACAGCAGCAATAACTTATTCGGGAGGAAAATAGCCCAGGAAGCAGGAATCAACAGCAGAGCAAACGGCGGGCAGGAAAGCGACACAACCGGGACTGCAGCACGGCTCCACACTGACAAATTCCTGTGGATGTAATTAGGAGGA
>VZTF01000681.1:1644461-1714273 GCA_013397755.1 Cnemophilus loriae
CGCTGTCCGCGGTGCTGAGCGGAGCCGCCCGCCCGCCGCTGTCCGCGGTGCTGAGCGGAGCCGCCCGGCCGTGCCCCGGCCGCGGCAGGGGTGTCTCGCTTCCCCCACCGCTTCTCCCCGAGTGCCCGCTTACTTTATTGGCCAACCCCACCGGCCCACCCCTCACGGAGTACAAAAAAAAAAAAAAAAAAAAAAAAAAAAAAAAAAAAAAAAAAGGAACGCGGAAAAAATGCGAAAGGACAACGCGCCGGNAGAGGGGAGATGAGATGCATTAGGAGGACACTGAGCCACTTTCTTTCCGAGCACAATGGAAGTGCTTCCCAAGAAACTTCCCCTTCGCTCCCCTCCGCTCTAGCCCTGAGCAATGGGACACCTTCCCTACAGCAGCAATAACTTATTCGGGAGGAAAATAGCCCAGGAAGCAGGAATCAACAGCAGAGCAAACGGCGGGCAGGAAAGCGACACAACCGGGACTGCAGCACGGCTCCACACTGACAAATTCCTGTGGATGTAATTAGGAGGACACCCCGGCCAGCAGCGGAGATTAAACCCTGGGTTGTTGAGGGTCGCCGTTCCCCCCCTCCCATCTCACCCCCAGCACCCTGATGGCAAACCTACAGCCCGCTGCGTCCGCCCCTGTCGCCAGCCTGATGTCCGGAGCGACATCCCGCTGAAGGGAGGGTTCCGTGCGGGCAGCCCGGAGCTCCGGCCCCGAGCGGCACTGCAGTGGCGGTGGCGGGGGCACCGGCGGAGGAGGGACGAGCCGAGGCAGCGGCGGAGCGGAGCCGGCGCTGTCCGCGGTGCTGAGCGGGCGCGCACCGGGCGCTGTCCGCGGTGCTGAGCGGAGCCGCCCGCCCGCCGCTGTCCGCGGTGCTGAGCGGAGCCGCCCGGCCGTGCCCCGGCCGCGGCAGGGGTGTCTCGCTTCCCCCACCGCTTCTCCCCGAGTGCCCGCTTACTTTATTGGCCAACCCCACCGGCCCCCCCCTCACGGAGTACAAAAAAAAAAAAAAAAAAAAAAAAAAAAAAAAAAAAAAAAAAGGAAAAAAAAAAAAAAAAANAGAGCTGGAAAAATGTGCAACGTCAACGCGCTCGGAGTCTACGTGTGGGAGACGATCGTTTTCTTCAGGTAAGGCTCGGCTTTACGGGAGGAGCGCCGTGCCCATCCTAGCTCGGGGCACAGCCCCTGGGCACGGTCCCCTGGCCCGAGCTGCCCTTTCGCCTCCCCTCGGTGCCCCGGGCTGGCTCTCGCACAGCCCCGGGCTCGGGACGTTCCGAGGCGCTGGGAGTTACTCCGTTTAATTAGCACCGCAATCTCGCTAACCGCAGTGCTGAAAACACCGAGCCCGGCTGCTCGCAAAGTGACAGCTAGTGGCGGCTGGCAATGCTGCACTTGAATTTGCCCGGGTAAATATTCCCACCTCGCCCCCTCCCCATCCTCAGACTGCAGGTGAGTTCCGTGGGATGCTTTCACTGCCTGCCTCTGAGGGTTCGCCCTCCATCCTCAGCTGGCTGTGTTTAAAATCACTGAAAGCAGAGAATTATCTCCTTCCTTCCCAACTTTTTTTTCCCTTTCATGTTGTTTTGAATATTCTTTCTTTGCAGAATCTAAACGAAAGCCAAAGGGGATGGGGGGAGCTTTTTCCAATTGTGCCCATTATCGCCCAGCTGTATTTTGACTCTGGTTTAGATGTGTTCAGTTTCTCATTAAGGCTAAGATAGAAGGAACAGCTTTAGTCCTAAAGAACTGTTTCCTGTCCATCTATCCTTGCAGTATTTCTATTAAATGGACAAAAAAATATTGGAAGGTAGAAGCTTCTATATTTCAATGAAAAATGCAGGGTGCTGTAGCAAGTGAGAGATACCAGATACAGGCAATTGGAGGAAAAGAAAAACCTCTTTCGTGACCTGAGCTTGCTCATCAGTCTCAGCCTTCATTTCGGTTGCGTGGCTCTTACTTCTGTGTTTTACCAAAGTCTCATCTTGTAGTTTAATGTGAAAACACAGAGATTATTTGCATAAAATCACTGGCATAATATTTATTATTTTATGAAACACAGCAGCAGACCTGCTGATACTGGCCAGACTTTGAGCTAGCATTCTCTTTCCTTTGGAACACAAAAGTCTTTCTAGGGATATAAAATGGAATATCCCCACTTTTTTCTGTAATTCCACAGAAATTCAGGGACAGCAAGATTGTCTCATGAACTCGAAGCAGTAAATGTTTATGTTAGGTGAAACAAACAATGAGTTCTAGAAATAGCTAAAATTACCAATCTCTGAGAAGCAGTGCCCAACAACCAACACTTCAGAGCCATCCTTTCTCATCTTAGTCACAAGTGTATTGCAGCCCTGCACGACACAGTGGGGTGGGCTGGCAGGGAGCAAAAGGATGTGCAAGAAACTCTTAGTTCAACAGTGGGGTAGCATTGGGTTAAAAAAAAAAAAAAACAACAGCAAAACAAACAAGACTAAACAACACAAACACCAGAAAGCAAAAGGAAAATCAAATAACAAAAAAAGAGTATTTGCAGGCTTGCGTTTGCCATGGCCCTGGTGCTGAAGCCTCTGCCTGGGTCTCCTCTGAAGTGCCTGAACAGTGAAATCGGTGCACACTCGTCCTGCGGATCCTGCTCACACTTGTGCTTCACACCACACATGTGAACACTGACAGGTTCCCAGCACATCCATCACAGTCCTGGGCATCCAAACCCCTGGCAAACCAGTCACTTCAGAGTCTAATGCAAAGGTTTGTAATGTTGTAAATTATACACAGACATATGTGGTATTACATCGTATTGCATCCAAAAGGTATTTCTGGAACTTTATTCTTCCCAAAATCAACATTTAAGAATATTTGAAAATGCTTTAATTCGATTACAGGGAAAGGATGAAATCACACTGGCTTATATACTGCAGTCATTTTTTAAATAGAAAAAAAAAAAAATAACCAAACAAAAAACCAATCAGTAATTCCTGCTCAGAACTGACTCTATGCAATGTTTTTCTTTTTTTCTCTCCTGCTTTGTGTTATGTGTTCAATTTACTACAGGCCAAAAATCTACCAGCCTTTCTAGTGCAGGAATAGCTTTGCTATTTCAGTTTCAGTAAGAGAAGTTTATTAATTAACAGTCATTCATAAATTTAGTGTGCCAATTACTCCTGCACTCATTCATATACAGTGTTTAACAAACCCAAAGCTGATAATCCAATAATCCATAAAAGAAGTATGCATTGCTTTAAATTACAGAGTGCACCATGCTTTATTGTCAGCCTGTCAAAAATATTCTGGAAAGAGAACCCATTATGTGTTAGCTCATATACCACACAAATATTAAAAAAAAAAAATGTTCCAAGGAAAATTATATACAGCCAATACAGGAAAATAAGCCAATATAGAAAATAAGGCTGGATTTGTTGCTTAACAAAAATGTCTTCCACCAGCCTTTTAAAAAACAAGACCCCATGGGAAAGAGTAACAGCTGGTGTGTGAATGCAAACATTATGGTATTGCCAATATGATATTTGTTTCTGTTACAGTTGGGGTGTTTTAGAAGGAATTTGTGATACATGGCGTATTCCGACGTGCCTTTCTTCATGGAAGAGCACTTCCCATCCTGCTACCTGCCTCCTCAGACTGCAGTCACCTAGCTGTGACTAAGGCTTTTACTGGGAACCTGGACAGAGGCAGGGGTGGGAACTGGGTTGGGGTGGGAGATGAAGACAGCTTGTTTGACCAAGCTTTCCTTACAGGTATCTACGTAAAGCAAAGTGCTAGCTCTTTCAAATAAATTGGACAATTTGGGGTAATGTTGGACACGGGGATTTCCAGATGTCCTGCTTATATCTGTGGAGACATTTACAATCAATCATTCTCCCAAAGTCTAACTACACACACTGAATGTTCAGTTGTGAATTCCTTCATGCAGAGCAAAATGCTCCCTTGTCCTGTGATGGTCTTGCCTGGACTTTCTGTGGTACCATTAAACTTTAATAGCTGTCGTGGTCCAGAAACGCCACTGCTGGAGGTAGGAATCCACCTTGCACAAATTAGGAGGTAAAAGATGCCCTAGAACTGACACCTCACCCAACTGGGCACTGTTCTGCGAGGCTTTGAAAATCTTTGGGCCTGGTTTTTGTCCTAATAGCAGGAACCAGCAGCACAACCTTCATGACTCAAGATCAGAGCTGGCCCCTTATGAACAGCAGTCTGTCAGCTAGCAGGAGTGATTCAAGGCAACTGCTCCGAGTGAGTCACAGGCTAAAAGTTGCTGCCAGCCTCAGCCCCTATTGAATTGCTCCAACTGGCATGTTTATATTCCCTCCTGTCAGTAACAGAGCTCTTCATTGCCAGTTTTTAAAACAATGAGAAGGTGCCACTGTGAACATGATGCCTCAACTTAGTGGGGAGGAAAAAAAAAAAACTACTAACAAACCTTCTCCTAAAATGGTCCTGGCAAGTAAAGGGGGTGACTGGAGAGCTGCTGGTTTCATCTCCTTGGAAATACCACAAGAGAAAAGGCAGGGAAAGAATGAGAAGAATAACCTGCACCATATCTCTAAGGCTCCTGCTGTAGCTCTGCAGGGAGAGGTAACATTGCAGAGTTGCCCGTGAGTGAAGCCCTAACCAGAGACTTCCAGAGCCACAAGATAAACGATGTAGCAGGTATTCTCAATAGTCACAGAATATTTCCCTTGTCCTGACTAAAATCTACTAGAATTTGTGCCTTATGACCTGTTGTGCCTCTGCAGAGTCCGTCATCTCCATGAAATAAAAATTATTTAGCAAAGCCTTGGACCAGATGGCTCTAAGGATACTCTTTAGCTGCTTTGGTCTGCAACCTTTAATAGCCCCATTAGAGACCCCGTTAAAAGGGTTACATAGCCAAGGGTTGAAAATGTGACGATGCAGACACTTCTAGAAAACCTTATAAATCAGTCTGTAAAGAAAGATTAATTTGGTGTCATCGCAGTAAAAGCACAAAATGTCTAGGAGCCTGCCTTCTGCAGGGACTTTGATCCATCCATCCTGACTCTTGCCTTTTAGGCAATTAAGACAAATCAACATAAACTACACAAAACATTTTCTAACAGCCTAGTCTTAACCTTCTTCTTAGCCAAACAGCTGCCTTAAACAACTCCAGACCTGCTCCATGGACGATTCAGAGCAAAGGACAGGCTCCACAAATGTCTGTGAAAAAAACCACCACTTTTCCCCCACCTTAGGTTGGGTACAATGAGCAGGAAAACCCTAAATAGCCAACTATCAAAACCATTACAGGGAATGTTGCAGTTTCTCACATGGACTGATAAAATATCCTTGGTCTCTGAGGCACTGGTGCTGTGCAGATTTTAGGTAGTGTAGACTGTCTGTCCACCTTGGCTCGCTCTGAACATTACCCCACACTGCAGCAATTCCCACTGGCAGAACAGAGATTTACTGTTCAAACACCCGAGAGGAGCTGCTTCTGCAAAGAGATCGAGATGTGGAGGGAATGGTCAGACCCTGCCCTTACCTGCAAAGGCACTACAGAGACTTCCTTCAAAAACAAGGATTTAGGCAGAGGAATTCTTATTCTCCTTCTCCAATGAGAGGTGTTGGAGACCCTTAGGTATGAAGCAAGCCAGCAGCCCTCTGACTCTGAGTGTCCCAGATTTAAGAGCCCAGGAAAAGGCTCAGGAAGTTCACTCTGCTGCTGACTGAGTGATTCCAGCCACAAAGGAAAGCTCTCGTAAGCAACAGCACAGGGCAGCTCCCCCTGGTCCTGGGCAAACATATCCCTTGTGAGCTTAAGAAATTCATCTCACCAAACCCTCATGAGCTGACCTGGATAGAAAACGACCCCAATGTCTGAATTAAGAAGTTAATCAATGTCCAAAATTAAATTACTTTATTATCCCAGCACCGAGTAGCAATCATTCATCTGCAGTAGGAAACCAGCAGACTGGCCTGTTCTCATTTCATCCCAGCATGCAGGTTAAAAGGACTCTCCAAATTCCAGTGCCAAGAACAAGATATCAGACCACCTAATGAATATAATTGCTACTTAGGTACTGGTGAAAGGGTCTTAAAAAAATAAATCATGCTTTAAAAATCACTACATCCACATCAAACTCACAATATATAATTATGTCAAATCACATCACCTATTCTCACTTGCTTATTTTCTATAACCTGGAGCTTTTCTGAGATCCCAAAGCGATCCGTGTTAAGACAACAGATAGACTGTTTACAAATTATGACTTCCATCTGGTTTATTTGCCTGTATCAGCTCTCACTGTTGTGGCACATTAAATCAGGGTTTCACTATTTCCAGTAAATTACCCTTTTGCTCTCATTACCTGGCATCTTTCTCCTGACCTTTGTCTATCAGCAAGAGCACAAATTATTGCCATTTTTATGAACTATGGTTACACTTGTGTACCCAACACCTTCCAAGAGAAAGGATTCATCATAAGCTTTTAAAAGCTAAAAGTGTCATTCCAGCACACCTTCCCCACCACAGTTTGATTCAATTTTTTTATGGATTGAAAAAGTAATTCCAAGAACTTTTGATAACTTTAGTTTGGAAAAAAAAATCCAACAAAATGACAAAAACCCAAACCAACAACACACCAAAACCCAACACCAGCTTGGGATAAATGAAGACAGAAGGAAGGAGTGAGAGAAGCAGGAATTCCTCCTGCAAGGCACTGGAAGGATCATGAGCAGCCGTGACCAGGCAGCTCAACACCAGACTGTCTGGCTGCTGGCTTCCAGGCCTACTTGCCCAGCCCAGGAAAGAGCAACTTTTGCATTGCACTCATCATGATAAACTATTGCTAATTCAGCAGGTTAGTTCCCTTTAAAGAGCCAAAAAAATTCACCAATTTCTTTTCTCCCACCCTTCCCCCAAAGCAGCCAAACAATTTAGCTTTGTGTTCACAAAGGCAGACAGAACAGAAACCATTTTCCTCCAGAGGAGGTGGTTTGCATTGGGATTTCTTAGCCAAGACTGGTGCAAAATGTTACAGTTCCCTTCCCCTCTTGGAAAAGGGGCTGATACAGTCCAGCTGATCTGCTCCTGCTTGCTTTGGTCCCACCAGTGCTATCAATCCCATACACACCTCCAAGCTGCTCTTAAATCTCTCTGATGCTTCAAGAGACTAATGCCCAAAAACTGAAAAAATCCAGAAATACAATACTTGTCCTCCCCTCGGCAAGGCCAAAGCCCAGAGGGGGCCTGCAGAGAACAGAAATAGACGGAGGCAGATGCACCCATGGCTTACAGGAGCCGAGCTCTCCCCATTATGCAGGCAATTAGGCCATCCATGCAATGCACCACAGTGCGCTGCTGATTTGGGGGCTGCACCACATCTGGCTGGTACATGGGCACTGTTGGCATCCTGTAAATACATCTCTGCTGGGTATGGGTAAAATGTGAAAGAACACATTTCACAAGAACAGCAAGAACAGCAGAAGAAATCTTAATTTACGGAACCCCACAAAATTTAGATTTTTGAGAGGGAGGGGAAAGCAAAAGAACACACTTTAGCACCCCTGCTTTCCTTTTGATTTCTACCTCTTCACTCTTCCATTGAGGCTCACAGCCTGCTAGGAAAAAAAAGGGGGAAAAAAAGGTAAAACGCCCAAGCACCTTAGCAGACAGCCAAGGAACCCTCTTGTCTTTATCAGTGCCTCATGGTGGGGTGGGTGAGGAGGGAACAGAGCACCAGGGGGTTGCCAAGCCCAGGAATGTCGCATGGCTGGAACAGCAGGGCTTGCAGTGCCATCAATCATCCCCGGGCTGCCTCCAGAGCAGAGCTGCCGACAGCAGCTCCCCTCGCCCTGCCAGCGGCGCCTGCGACCACTCGCCCAGAATGCAAATCCCGTCCCCCAGCCCCGGCAGGGCCGGAGCAAACACACAAATCAATTAAACAGCAGCACGAGTGGGATCAGGGCGGATCGCTCCGCTACCGCGCGCGTCTGGCTCAGCAGCAAAACGCAGCTGAGGAGGAATCCTGCAGGAAATCCAAACAAAATCATGGTTTGCTCACCTTTACATGGTTTCCTCCAATTTTGTTTTCATTCTTTTATTTCAGCTGATGCCAGTAAAAAGATGGATTGTATAAAGCCTCGAGCACAGACCCCTCCTCCCCTCTTTTATGGGAGAATTATAAAGCCTGAAAGCTTGCAAGGGCCAGCTGTTATCAGCACCCTTTGAAAAAGCCTCAGCCCCAAATGTCCTTGCTGGTGCCAACAGTGCCCGTGCAAGGTGGGTTCAGTCCCCTGTTACAGCAGGATGTGTTCACCACAGGTATTACCTCAGTGAGGAGTGGGGAAGCTCCGGGTTCCTGGGTGAGGGAACCTTTTCTCATAAGAATGGGAAGACAGGCTGTGGACAAAAAACTGACTTTCTGTGGGGTGTGTTTGCTGTGTGTTTGCTCCCACTGCTTTCACCCTCTGGAAGCACTGCTGAGCAGGTGGATAGTTGCTGGCACACCCACACACGACACAGAATTCTTTCCTGCACCAGGTCTCCCAAGATCTCATTTACAACCCAAAATGTGTGTATCCCACCTCTCCAGCCACCCCACGGGCCTGGGAATTGCAAGCATTGTCCAGCTTCCAGCCCCATCCATCACACCCTGACACAGAGCTAGGGGCTTTGAAATCGTCTCCCAGCAGTGTGGCTGACAAAGCAGCAGCCTCATCAAACACAACTTGCTCTCCTGCACCAGGGCTGAAAAGATGGAGTTTGGTTTCTTCAGTTCCCTGACAAAACAAAGTCAGAGGGCACCCGGAGTGGGGAGGAGAAAATCCCGCCTGGGCAGGGGGCCCAGGGCTTAGCCATTCATTCCAGAAGTTACATTTCATTATTGCTCATGAATAAACTAATAAATTACACCAGGAATCACAGGTGGCACAGAGGGAACATTGAAGTCTAGCAGGGTGTTTGCGTTGCAATGACAACGATCAATTCCATCAGAAAATATCAGCGTGAGTGCTCTCATCACACAGCTCATTTCACACAGCACAGAATTCATCAGAGAGCCCCAGTTTTACCACAGGACCCACAGTTCTGTAGGTAGGTTACACAGGTTAGCTCAGGAGACCTCTTCAAAGGATCTGCAGCAAAAAGTTCCATTTCAGAAGATAAAATCCGCCACCACTCTGCACTACGTGTCATATCTCTTAAAAGAACTCTACTCATACCACTTCTGATTTAGCAAAAAAACAAGTTACAATATCCTTACCCAATCTTAACGAGCAGCATAAATCCTTAAACTAAAACTAATTTTTAAAAAGCTGCCTTAGCGAGCTATTTGAACTGACAAAAACGCGCCCGAGAGCGCGACTGCAGAGCTATAGATAGAAGAGCATCCACGATTTCTCGTAATTCTCTGACACTTGTCTGGTCTGTGATCTAAAACCCTCTGACGTCAATTGAGGTTCCCATTGCAGCTCTCCATCCAAAGACTAAATCAGGAGCACAGCAGTAAAGAGAATATTCTTACCTAGATTATGAAGCTTCCTCTTGTAAAGACATTTTCCCCCTTCATTTACTGCCTTCAGGAGGGCTGTTTATGCACGACTTTGAATGTCTGAGTGGCCCCCCTGACTTTAAAAGGAATATTCAGTGTGTGTGTGTGAAGCTACAGACACATGCTTTTGTCTTTGCAAGGATGCTTTTCCCCTTTGTTTTCCAACAAGAAAAAAGCAATTATAACTTCATTTTTTTTTTTGGTAAGCCTCTCAGTATAGGCGCAGGTAAGAGTCAATGCTGGCGTTTGCTGGATGTATTTCACAAGTGATTAAAACCTGAGCTTTGACTTGCGCTTCTCCGTTGTTTGAACTGTTTTCAGACCTGTCTCGGAGGCTTAGGATCGTACATCTCCAGAAAGTCACTGCGTGTGCTGCAAGAGCTGTAGATGCTTCTGGAAGAGGGAATAGTTGAGAAAAATCACTAGAGATAAAGCCTGTGGCTCAAAAATTAATTTAGCAAACACGGGTTTTTTTGTATGCGATAAGCAAGAGTGACCACACAACAAAAATCCTTGTGAGGAACAGAGACCCAGCACAAAACTGAGCACTATTCCCGTACAATTTATTGGTCTCCCTGTGCTCTTCCCCTCTCAACTATATACAACATGCAGATTTCTCCTCCCCCCAGCCAATTGTCTAGTCATTTATTATTTTCTTATTGCTCTGTCCAGGCAGCGTCAGCAAATATTCCAAGTGCTGGTGTCTTTCCATAGAGTTAATCAGTGTAATTGGGATGGTTTATAGTTCTGGACAGAGTGTTTTGCCATATGGCATAGGAGCCATGGGCTGCAGGAACGTGGCAGTGGAGCACTGAGACTCCAGAATGCTGCAGTCTGAAAAGATTTTTCTCACTCCCAGTAAAGTTACTACAGCTTTCCCTGGATGGGAATGATCACAGGGGGTTAATTCCCCGAGGTCCATGAAAAAGTGCCTCCCAGATCCTCTCCTCATGTACAGCCACAGGGACCAGTGACAACATGGGTTGTGCAGGACCTCTGAGAGTGTTTTGGGATCTTTTGGGATAAAACTTTAACTGATTACATCCTGTGACTACTGCAATGCAGTTACTTCTGGTGCAAGAGCTAGAACTGGTTTAAAGAGCTCACAGCAACAGAGCACAGCCATCCAGGGCAGAAACATTTAACAAGTCTACTCTTTCTTTCCTGTCCCCATCCTCCTGCCGCTAATGGGGACAAATAATAGCTCATTACCCATTTTTTCTCAGAGTGAAATCTCCCCACAGGTTCTCAGTTTCTGTATTTCTCCAGTCTCACTGTACACATCTACTTTCCTATCCTGTTCCCATATCCAGGCCAGCTCCCTACCTCTCCTGCATAAACAGTCAGCTGAATTAAGAAAACAACCAAGTCCAAATTCCCTTCTCATCTCTGAGAATTGACTTTTAAATTCAGCCCTGAGCACACCCCACACCCACATGCCAGGTGCTGTAACACGCTGGCAGCTGAGCATGACCGAGGGTTTAAGCTCACTACTGTGCAACCAGCACATCTGTAACACTCACAGCTCCTTCTACTCAGCACCAGGATGGGCCAAAAACTCAGTACTGGGGCTCTCCTCTCCCACACGCCTCCACTCTTCCTTCTTCTGTCCACCTCTAATGCTGCAGGCCAGAAATGCAGACAAGGTGATGGAGAAAAACATGCAGGCAATGAGTTTCATCCTATTTAATTGAATTGCATATCAATATTGATTGTGCTATTAATTTCGATAGTAAATCTAATCATTAAAATAAAAAGTCTGCTTGCTGTCTCTGCCAAGCCTTCCCAGCAAGGGTCTGGCAGCATTCCCCTCCAGATAACATGTTGGTGTGCAGTCAGAAATAAATGTCTGGGTGCGGAGTTTAGGGCTGCCCCTTTTTCTTCTTGCCAGGACAATCTGTCCTTCCTGCTGCTGAGGAGAAAAGAGAGACAGGCAGGCACCAGCATCATCTGAATCCGGGCTGGGCTGTGCTGAGCTCCAGGATCTGCTCGGGGCCTCTGTGCCCAGGGAGGGGACAAGAGTAAGGAGGGAGTTACCCTGGGCAGCACTTGTTAATCATGGGCAGCACGATCCTTTCTGTGCCCAGCTATCTGATGTTCTCTTTGCAACTGCACCTCTCAGAGCCTGCTGGAGTCAATAAAACAAAGCTGATGAATTCTCCTGCATCCCCAAACCCCAGCACTGCCCTAACCCGGCTTCGAAGGTAATGGGCACAGCAGCTATTCTGCTCACCTCAGCCTGCCTCAGACCTGATGGATATTTCCCTCCCCTGGGATATCTACTAACAGAACACATCACATTTGAAGGACAAATGTGTGAGGCAGCTCACCTGAACGCTATTCCCGACACATCACATCCCTGCCAAGGTTTCTGGTTTGCTGTGTTTCAAAAATAAAATTTAAAAAACCCCGAACAAACCACTTCAGAAACCTTTGCTAAGCAGCACAGAACCAGGGTAGGGGATCAGGTATCTTCTATTTCCCCAGCCTGCAGAGATCTCACTTCTCTGGAGCCACTGACGTGGCACCACTTTACCTGCGTGGGGACCTGAGCCTTCCACGCTTTGCAGAGACGTATTTCCTCTGCAAACACTTGTTTTGCAACAGTTTGTTTCTGCTGCCAGACATAATTTTTTTACACTCAGAATTAATGATTAACAATTAAGTTATTTGACAAGGGAATAGAGGCCCTGTGCTAATTAAATTCCTTCATCACTCCTCTTTGAAAAGGAAAAAAAAAGAAAAAATACATTTCTCAGTATCAGCATTCAGCCAGAACAGGGCATTTTGTGATGTTGGACTTAATTAGATGGACAACCATGGCCATAGCCAAAAAAAAATAAAAAGAGGATGAAAATGTTGCTCAAGGGTCATGCAAATGGGGGAAGGAAGAGGAGGAAAGAGCCAACTGGGGAGCCAGAAATCAAGTGAACAGACACATCCAGACTGCAGAAGAGCCACTTTCTAAACCAAATGATTGCTTATAAGAAATATCATCTGTTTGGCTGAAACAAAATGATGTAGACAGAGTAAACAATGCCTGTATAGGCTGGGAAAAACCAGCAATAAGTGTCCTGCAAAGCTTGGCTGCTCTGTTTTAAGGAATGCAATCCTGAGCTGCTGGGCTGCTCATCTCCACCACCTTCACATCCCGCTCGTGGTCAGGACCTCCCGGGGGCTTGCTGGTGTCTGCTTACACGCCAGCATTAATATCACAAAAGATTATGCTAGTTCATCGACCCTCTGAAGAGATCCTTCCCGTTGTAGCTGCTGTGATGATTGCCTGATGGCACTTTCTCAGCCAGATCCACTAGGGATTACAGCAGCATAAATAAGATAAGCCTCTGTCTGACTGCTATTAAAATGCGCCCAGACGCTCGGCTCAGACAACTCTTACACCAGTGCAAACTCCATCCTCGGTGGGTTTGTTACAGGCTTTGCCTCCCTTCGTTTATTCACAGAATAAATCTTCTCTCCGAGCAACACAACAACCCACACTAAATTTCCAATTCTCTTCTATTGCCAGTAATTTTCAAATCACTTGGCAATTCCCCTCTCCTTGCCTCTGCTGATCCAGGAGATGAACAGCCCTGTGGGACTTTTGAGGGTGTTCTGGAAGGACTAAGGGATGGAGAAAATCCCAGGAAGCTCCCAAGGCAGCACATACAGCACTAGTCCAGACAGACCTGGAAGACAGAGGAAGCTGGCAGCTTTTTTGGGTGCTGTCTGAGCTAAGCTGCCATTGCAAAGCTCACCTGTCACAAAAGAGTGAAGATTTTGGGGCTCTGTTAGACAGAATCCATCCACCTAAAGCAGTGGGGTGGATCAGCCTCTCTGTAGCTCCCAGTGGTGTTTTATACCATTATTTCCATGCTAGAGAGTAGACTCAGCTGCCTGCTGCTGGAAAGGCTTTGCTGCTCCATGTTCACTGCTTTCTTGCCTTTTCTTGTTAAATCCAGGGGGAGTCAAGCTTTAGGAAAGCATCTAGTAACCAAACAGAAACTGGAGGGAACTCAGAACTCACCATTCCCAGGTCAACACCACCCAGCAGCCAAACAGAGATTTTAAAACGTGCATCAGGACACTGAAGCCTTGTGTGACAGTTTCGGTACATCCCCAAAGCTGCTCCCAGGGACTCTTCATAGTGATGGACATGTAGCTGCAGAAAGCAGTGGGGCTGTGAGAGGGTGGTCCTCTCCCAGAGCTTTCTGAGCTTCAGTTAACCCAAGTATTTATTTCCATGCAGGAAGTGAGCCCATGAAATTCATTTATTTGCAACGTTGATGCAGAAAGGATCAGAAAATGGCACCCAAGAAATACAGACTCACTCATTGGAAGTGGGGTGGATATACTGAGTACAGGCTTTCACACTGAATTTACAGGAAAAATGAGCACCCTTTTCTGTGCTTTCCAACCTCATTTTTTAAAACAAATGCCAGGGGAATTGCAGTTTCTAATTATCTTTTTCCACTTAAAGATTATTAGATGCTTATTAGGTTTGTATTGTCTCTCCCCTCCCACACACATTTTCCATTTCCATATACTTCTTCCAGTCTACAGTTAATGAGAAGAAATCAGTGTATTGCACTGTCTGGCATCTTGCTGAAGTGGCAGAAGTCTTTGGTTACCAAGTCATTTGCTGCTTAATTGAAATCTTTTCTCTGGACTCATTGCCATGCAGACACTCCATTGGAATGCAGTAGTTAAGCCCAGTATTGATTGTCCTCCCACTCCCAGCTTTCTTCTTCTGCGTTTGCGAATCAATTGCACCCTGTTGCTTCCTTTCTAAAAACAAATTAAATTAAAAAGCATCACCCATTCCACAACCCCGTTTACCCCCGAAACACATTGGTTCTGCTTTGCATATTTTCTTGGGGCAGAGGTGGGGACAAGACAAGAAAGGGACTTGGCTGTAGCAAGAGCAAGATCCACACCTTGTCAGGTCACCACCGAGCAAGAAGTGCACCAGCCTGTTCAGATATGGTCCAGTGTGGGAGTGGATTGGGAATACACAAAGGAGTGAATAAATTCCTAGGTTTAGGCTCTCACTGGAAGTGATCTGGGATTCATCTCCCCTCTTCACTGCAAATTAAACTGTTTTTAACAGTTAAGAATCCAGCAATCAGAGAACTCTGTTGCAACTTGCAAAAGGAGCCAGACTGCAGTCGTGAGTTTGCAGGATTGAAAACCAAGGCTTGGCAAGCCTCTGCTGCTGACACCAGAAAAGAAAGTCAATGAAATGCAGGTTACCAAATTCCTGATTTTGAAATTATGCACCCAAGCAGGGTTGAATCCCATCTGATTTTTTAAAGTTCTGAGGAACAAAATGGTTCAAAATGGCTCTTGTCAAGGCTTTGTCAATATAACATGTCTCTTTGGGGTTTCAGCTCAGACTTACATTGGATGAACTGGTCTTTGAGGGAAGGATCACATTAATACCATGCATAGTTACAGCCCCAAATTCTTCCCAAAAGATCTTTTGTCAGTACCTAGCACTACTCCTGCAGGTCTGACTACTGCAAAATTTCCCAGGGTGAGGCCCTCGTGCTGTCAGAGGACTCTGGTGTCATTTGTGAGGACGTGTGTAGCCAAATATCTTGTGCCTGTTGTAAACTTCCTTAGACCTCCCAGCTCCTCTGTCAGGGGCTCCTCATGGTTCCCACGCAACCTTTATACTTTAAAAAATTCAGGAGTTTTGCAAAGTGTGAAGCAATGGCCTCCCTTCCCCCTGAGCAGCTTCCTTTGGCTCATTGTACTTTTGCCTTGCAAGGCTGCCTGCAGGCTTTACCCAGCACCAGACCCCTGATCCCACAGGCTCACCCTAAGCACATTGCATAGGTGATTTTGGGGATTTTTTGGATAATCTGGGCAATTTTACTCAACACTTGCAGCCTGGGAATAGATTGGTGTTCAGGCAGAAACCATACAACCAGGGGGAAGGTACTGAATAGTGTCTGTTCCTGTCCAGGAAGCCAAACCTTCCTGCAAAGCTGAGAATGAGCACCTAATATCAAGGGTCACTTGTTCCTGTGCAGATGGCAACAACAGCCTTCCTAAGCCCAAATCATCACCCTGCAGATCTTGCAGACTCCCATCGAGTCAGAAGGCACATTGCCAGCCACAGGTTTTTTGTCTTCTACAGGTGGATTTGTGATTTCGCTCTTTCTGCCCCAGAGGCCATACAGGTCCCAGAAAGATTCCAGTTCCTTTCGTCTTCAACCCGATATGAGTATATAATTTCAGGATCCCACTCCAGACACTCCAGTTCTGTGTTGAACTCAGGCCCTGCATTGCAGGTACCAATAGCAAGGGCTGGACTGATCAGCAAAACCTCCCCTCTCCCCTACAGCCCCAAAGGCTCTGCACGAGCTGTACCACCACGTGATGCTCATTTAAACCTCCAACTCCAGATTTCTCTGATCCTACCTGCCTTTTGGAAAATCATACTGTCAGAGTACTGAATACGCTCCTTGCTATTTGCCCTGTAATTAAGCAGTAATTGCTGCCCAAGGCTAATCTCAGAGTGTATTTTACCTGTGGAGCTCGGCGCCAGAGTTCACATTTGTAATTTAGTGGCACGCCAAGGAGCTGTACCTAAACTCACAAAAGGATTTTCACTGCTCATCATCTCTCTTCTACTTTGGTGGCAGCTGGGATTCTGTATTTGGAGATGTTTGGGCTGGGCAAACAAATTAGCCGAGACCAGCCTCATTAGGAATTCACACGGGTACCCATCCTGCCTCAGCAGGAATAAGATGCTGACTGCTCTGTTTCTGGACCCCAAGCCCTCCCCAGCATGGGATACACACTGAAACCTCTTTATTTCTACTTGCACAGCCTGGCAGCCTCCAAGGAAGCTGAAGCAGCAGCTCGATCTGCCCCCAAACCCATGTCTCCTTCCGATTTCTTGGATAAGTTGATGGGGCGAACTTCAGGATACGATGCCAGGATCAGACCAAATTTTAAAGGTATGCAAAAAACCCAGGTTTGTTTCGTTTTGGAACTGAAAACTGCATGCAATCCTCATTAATATCTCCCTAACGCTATGTGAAATATGAGTATTTATGTTCCTATGAAGTATGTATTATGACGATATTTGGCACGTGGACCGCTGTAGATGTCTGGAAAGGCATCAACAAATATCTGCTCAGAGTGCAAACAACCTTGTAAGAACTTCACACACAGGAAACACAGGGTCCCCCAATCCCTGCTTCAATATAAGGATTGAGGATCCTGCCAAACCAAGCAGCGACTGGCAGGGAGCTGAACATCTTTAGGGGTTGAGATAAAATCTCCAACTTCCCTTTCCGCTGAAGTCCCGTCCCTGTCCCCCGTAGTAAAGGGGCTCTTAAGCCCAGCACAGCTCCATCGTTTCACACCCACTTTTCCAGTCTACCCCACATTCCATGGCACCAAACAGCACTGAATCAGGCCCTGGCAGAGGCAACAAAACCTCTTTTCTCCCCAAAACACCTCTTCTAGCAAGAGTGGGGTGTGATGCTTTGCCACGGGATTTTTGGATAGCTTTTTCAACCTGGTCTAATGGAAGATGTCCCTGCACATGGCAGAGAGGTTGGAACTAGAGGGTCTTTGAGGACCCTGCCAACTCAAACCATTCTATGACTTTTTGTTTTCCTTCCTTTTTAACTGAGCTCACTTTCTCAGAGCTCTTTGGCCCCAAATCACACCCAGAATTAAAGCAGGACCCGCCCTTCTCAGCCACCGCCCAGCCATCTCCAAAGCTCATTTTGTTCACTTCAGTTGTTTCCTGCAACCAGTTCCATCTCCCCTGGAGCCACTAGCAGGGCTGACAGGACTCCCAGGACCCATTAATCACTGGTGACAGCACCTGGCATCCAGCTCCGAACAATAAGCTCCATGCTGGGGTTTTAAACCCGAAGAAAGGTGGGAACCCTGTGTCCCAGTAACCCACCAGGCAACAGAGGACGCTGCTGTTCTTATCCAAATCACAAAAGGTTAAAACACCACCCTGTGAACCTGCCTACCTCTAAATTATGCACACACACAAATTAAAGTTTAATATTTAATGAAATGTATACATTTGCTTGCTGCTGAAGGCAGCTGTATTGCATTTTTATTTGAGATAATTTAATTTCGGTTTTATTTCAATGAACTACACCTTCCCCTCAGGGCAGTTTTGCTGGCTTAGCCTCCCACACATAAATCAGGTTCTCATTTATATGGGAGGCATAGGAGGTGTTTTACAGAGCTTGGGGTTGTAGCTCTCAAAGCACGTCATTTAAATTAACTGCAGTAACTCATAAGGACATTTTAATTGCTTAGATCTAAATGAAAATAATACCAAAGATCCATATCAGATTGATTTTTGGGGAGGGGAAGATTAACAAAAAGAAGATTGCAGCTTTTCCGTAAATGCTGTAAAGTCTGGACTTAGCTGTGGATTCACATTCTGAGAACAAAGGAGCAGTATTTGGGTTTTGATTTAAGCTGGAGGGTGAAGCCAGGAACTTGGGCAGGAACAGAGAGGAACCTGGCAGGCGTTGAGCAGGGAACCTCTCACCCAGCCTGTGCCCTTATCCCTGCTGCTGGAAAACTACATTCCTTCACAGCTGCATCCCAGCACAGAGCAGGAATATTTCAGTGGCAGGCAGGGAATTTGCTAGAGCCTCTCGCAAGCTAAAAAATACTGAAAACCACCAAATCCTGCAGGGAGCTCATGACTCGCCTTAGACACCCTGAGAAGGGCTCAGTTCCTCAACAAGAGCTGGGCTGCCCCGAGGAGCCTTCACATGCACAGGGCCAAACCCACCCCACACTCAGCTTCACGTCAGCACTGGCTCAGGAACAGGGGACCAAAATATTCCAGACATTCAGAGTGATGAACACATGCAGTCATCCAGGAGATCAGCTCAGTGTTTTCCTCATACTGTGCCCTTTGAGAAGGGAATCACATGTACGAGGACCTTTTATGTGGTTCAGGAACGGATCCAGAACAGAAGCTGCCCCCGAGCTCAGCAGAAGGGATGAAACAAGTACTTAAGCCTGATAACTGTGTGCTTTCAGCTCATGGATAAACTTCTGGATAAGAAGGGTTGGTGAAGGCAGGGGGAAAAAAAAAGATATAATTTTGTGTCTGATAGCTCAACCCGTGCCCGTGTTTAACAGTCTGGAGAAAGCTGCACAGACTGAACAGTGTGAGATGCTGCTGAGCTGGCAGTGGTTGTCTGGGGGCTGGTTACACAGCAGCCTGCTTGGATTGCCTGGGACTCACACCAAGAAAACCCCAGCAGACAGCATCATTGCAGGGGACAGGCACAAACTTTCAGAGGAGGCCAAAGTAGGAGACGAGGAACGAGAAATGAAGAGGAGAAAAACCAAGCTCCAAATGTTCCTCAGTAATCAGGAAAATCCATTAATTTCCACACAGGAGGAAGGTTGCACTGATTAGAGGCACAAGGCTCTCGTTAAAGCCATTCCTCCCCCCCAGTATTTCATCCTGCAGCAACTGCCAGACTGCAGATGTGACCTTAACAGGAGCATCACTCCCCCAGCAGGCTGAGCCACCAGGCAGTGTTTGAAATGCAGACACCATCCCTGACTCCGCAAAGAATGGGGGAATAATCTGAAAATCCACACTCTACTTTCACAGATCTTATCTTCCCAGAAGCATCTGTCACAGGGATGATATGACACTAACTCCTCCGGTGTAAAAGGGCACCTCGGTCCCTGGGGCAGTGTCTCTGCTCTCCGCCTGGGCTGCCTTTCCCCACCACATCCCAGGCAGTGCCCACAGCAGGTTCTTTGGCAGCCCCGAGAGCAGAGGCCTCTTTTGCTTCAACCCTCTTCAAAAAATCCTCTCACTATATGCAAGCAAGCCACCGGTTTGCCAGGCACCAGGTATGCCCTGGTTCCGAAATATCCCCCAGCTTTTTGCTTTGTGCTGAACTGCAGTTCTTGGCATCTCCCTCTGTGTAAATGCAGCATTTCCACCTCAGGTTTTCCAGGCAATGTTGTGAAACACTTCCAGTCACACCTTTGGGAATCAGTACCACATGAGCAGACCCCCACGCCCTCAAACCACAACATTTTCATCCCTTAACCCTCACTCCTTTCCTTTGGTGAGCCCTTAACTCCTCCAATATGAGCAGGGTAAACAAAGCTTTGGCCTGAAAGCAAATCAAGCCCAGGAGAGGCATGGCCCGGAGTCCAGAATTACCTTCTGCCAAAACAGGGCATCCAGAGAATTCCTGCTGGCAGAGCCCTGAATTCTCCTATCCAGCTGTGAGCCCTAACAGACTGGATCAGGATCATCACCTGGAGTTTGGGGTTTACAGGCAATTCTGCTTGTAAACACCAACAGCAACACGAGAAACACAGGTACTGAAACAGAAAAAAAGAGACGTCAGGGCGCTGGAAAAGTCTTTGGGATTTGTAACCTGGGATTTACTCTGCAGAGCAGCCAGTCTCTCTCTGCTGTTTGAGGATGCAGAGGGTCGAACAGGCAGTGTCAGCTCCCCAACACCACCATCACCATGTGGGGCATTTGCTGCTTTAGCCAGCCTGGTCCCTACAGCTCACTCTGCTGCACTGGCTTTGTAGGGAGCACATAATCCTCTTTCAGGAACGGTGCTTCATACGAGTATTTCATAAATATAGCTCTAAATAAAAGTCAATTGTCTCTCAGCTCCTTTCTGGGATACTTTGCTACCACGTTCAAAGTGAGATTGCTACCCATATAGCCAGGTCAAGATGTCTAGAAACTGTCCTGGCTGGCTCTGATCTATTCCTGTTCATCTGTACAGTTCCCAGCAGAGATCTATAAACAGTCTGCCAAACAGGGGAACAGAGTGCACGAGCACTGTCTGGTGTCAAGCTGGCATCAGAACCAAGACTAGACCGGGCTGGCTCACCCAGGCCTTACTCCCCTGCTCACCCCTCAGTCACTCCATTCCCACAGCAGGTTTTAACTCCACAGAGTGGAAATCCTTTGTTTCATGAGCACACAGTGAACTGCTCTTCCAATCTGTATTTGTCATGCAGGCCCACCAGTGAACGTCAGCTGCAACATTTTCATCAACAGCTTTGGTTCGATTGCAGAAACAACTATGGTAAGTAAAAATCACAGCACAGCTGCTCAGCCTCACTGCACTCCCAGAAAATGCAGCATCACCCTCCTCCTCAGAGTGACCAGGGAAAAACACTCAGTGCTCCCAAGCTTGCTTAAAGTTTGAGTAAATTAATGGTCAACACACAAGACTCATTACATGCAGCTGAAGATCACACAGTCTCTATCTGCATCTTAAACACACTGCACGGGCAAAGGACAAAGGTCAGAAAGCAAAACAAATAATCTTTTTCTGAAGATTTGCCTAAGGTTCCAAGCTCAGCGACAGTTACAGATACTTTGCGTTTAAGTGGGCATAAATCCAAAATTAGTCTGGATTCAAAGAGAAGGGAAATCAGCTGAACTCATATTCAGCTTGCACCAGGATTTCAGATTCCCAAAGATTAAGAGAATTATTAGGTTAAATACTAGGATGATTGTTTTCTTGGAGACATATTTCTGGTAGACAATAATTTTTAGCAGAAAATCAAAACCAATATTTCTGAGTTAAGGCTCACTTCATACAAAATTAGTGAGCATGGCTAAAGGCTGTATCTAATTGGCAAGGCACTAGGAGCAGAGGATCACTAGAACAGGACATAATTGCTCCATCTGAAAAGTATTAAAGATTGGTTGTGACATAACCAGTGAACAGCAAAGGAAAACTCTGGAGGTACTGTGCCTTACTGCTGTGCTAATTAAAGATAATCCAGAAATATGGTGTTTAATTACCCTCTAGTAATTCTTTTTCTAGAAAAATGCTGAATGAAGAATGCAAGGCTCCAGCTTCAGGCGTTTTGTGCATTCAGGCAGGAAATTTTAGGCTTTACAAATAGATCACACCCCTTGACTTGAACAAATTACTTGGCATGCACACCACTGTCAGAGGAGAGCCACAGCCATACAGCTCGGGTTATAAGGCTCTTCTGACACCACATCGTTCTGCTGGAAATGTTTGGGTTGGGACAGTTCAGTTTTGGTAGTGGAGGAGAAAAAAAACCTGTTATTCCGTCCAAGCACAAGGAAACAGATTTCCTATCTGGACTGCAGAATTTGTCAGAGCTCACAGGTGAGAAGTGTAGCATGGATTTGTTTGTATATAAAGCAAAAGAGGAAGAACTGCCACGGAAATACACATCTGTTCCTAATTTACTGTTTATTGGTTACCTCCTTCGGCGTTACAGGCAATAAACGCTGTTCCTACACGCCAGTCCAGAGTGCAAGGGAGCAGGACAAGCCCACAAAGGATCTGTGCAAAGTACAGAGCACATTCCATTGGCATGTTCTCCAGAGCATCTGTCCCACACTGCGAGATGCACTGGAGCAGCCAAAGATGCCACATGATCCCTCCTGTAAGCAGGGGGCTCCATAAAATTAGCACAGACTAGCACGAGAGAGATGCAGCTCACCTCCAAGACACGCTGCAGGGACTTGCTATCCTCTCCAGATGCCACTCATTTCATAGGCAATTTTTCACAGGAAAAAAAAAAAAAAAATTCCCATGGGAACCCTAGAACACCCTGTGGGCACATTGCTTTGTCTAGAAATATCCGAGGCAGCTCTGACAAGCCAGCCCAGATGTCAGGCTGACGCAGCATCGCACACAGCCTGATCTAATGCTCTTGTGTGGGAGCAGCAGCTCTGCTTGTAAACACCAACAGCAACACGAGAAACACAGGTACTGAAACAGCTGAAAAGGAGGTCTCAGCAAGCTGGAGAGGTCCTGGGGATTTGTAACCTGGGATTTACTCTGCAGAGCAGCCAGTCTCTCCCCACTGTTTGAGGATGCAGCAGGACAAACGGGCAGTGTCAGCTCCCCAACAGCTTCTGGGAAGAACAGACTGTCCCATCTTAGAGGGCTTTTGAGACAGACCTGACTATTTTGAATTCAAACGAGTGGAACAAGTGGTCAAATATTGGGGGAAGGAGTGGCAGCTTGCAAAAGGGAGAGGGGCAAATCAGTGTTTTACCATAAAAAAAGCCATAGACTATCACTGACCCCTGGGACTGATGAGGGCAAAACTCCCCCAGCTGCATCACTGGCCAAAATGAGAAAGAAAATTATATTTTTAAACCCCCATCATTAGGCACCCTAAGCCTGGTCAGGTTCAGGTCTGAGTACTACATCACCTCACATTTCTTTACTATTGCACTACTACCTGCAGGAGAAGTCACAGGGTTTTATGGGTACCCCACATGCAGTTAGAGAAGGCTTTAAAATATCTCCATAGCGGGCTGATAGATCCTACAGAAAATACCACTGCTCCCTTCTAAGTTTACACTGCCTGAATATCATGAATCAGTGTAAACCATGAGCTCACCATGCAGAGGATTAGAGAAATTAGAGGTAGAGTGCTCATTTACAGCTTGAGGCATCATGGAAGGTAGAAGAAGAGGAGAAAATATAGAAAAATGCCCAGGCATTTGATGCAGACAGTTTGGTCTACAAACCTTAGAAGGAAAGGAAATGAGTTACAGCCAAGAGAAGGCACAAACTCCCCAGAGTGGGCAGAAAGCTGATATCTGCCCCACAAAGGTTCAAAATGAACAAGGCAAGAAAAGGAGATCTGAAAAGTGCTGCAAAGTTAGGGGGAATTTAAAAAAAAGTCATCCACCAGACCGAAGTCCTAAGGCGGAGCTGATTTATAGCAAGAGAAGTAACTCCTTTAAGCATCCTGCAGAGCTGGAGACCCAGCGTAAAAGCCTCTAGTGGTGCACATAATTGATTGGACATTTATGTTGGATTGCAGCTCAGAGCTTGCATCCAGCCTCACTTGCCTGGAGCTCTAAGGACAAGGGAACCTTGTGGACACATCCCAGTGAACCCAGCTAGTGCTCCAAAGGGAAGGAGAGGACCAATCCCAACAGCCAGATGAGTGCAGACAGGCTCCTCCTGTCCCAAAGCATCACTGCAGCAGTGCATCCGACAGCAAGGGATTCCCGAGGACGAGTGCAAGATGCAGCCACTCTCTCCAATTGTTTTTATTACAAACACCAAACACAAGCTCTTAAATCCCTTTTTGCTGTCCAAAAGCATAAACAACTCCCCAGCCATACCAGACTGTGAAACCCACAGCAAACGTACAAATTCCTCATTCCAAATAAACAGAAGTCAAGGAACTTAGGAGTAGGTCTTGGGTTTTAAGTGAATAAACTGCACCAGCTTTGGCTTTTCTTTGGGGCATGAGGCAACTGATAGGATTATCTGAGTATTTCATTAACAAATTCCCTGCTATAACAGCAAACTTGAAATTAACTGATGCCTTTGCCCACTCTTCCAGTGGAAGCTGCTGGTTTATGGCCTTTCACTGGCTTAGGCAGCTGGGAGCATTTTGTACACAGTGAAGGCACATGGAGAAGAAGAAATATATTTTTATATCATCACCTAGCAATGCTAGCAGCTGGACTCAAGACAAGCTTTTCCAGACTGATGTTTTAAAAAGGACCCACACACAGCAAAGAAGAGACTGAAAAAGAAAGAAAAAAAAATCACAGAAGAGCCAGCACAGCTTCCCTTAGACACAGTGTAAATATGCAAATTTATTTTTGCCGCTTTCATGCCATAGTTATCTCATCTGAAAAGAGCAAAGCAAATGTGACCTTCCAGCCAGCTGCAGCACAGCCACAACTGGGCTCCCAGCATCTCCTGAGGGCAGGAGAGCCTGGAGGCTTCAACTGTCCAAACGTTAAGCACTTGTTCAGAGACATCTGCACAGAAGATTTCCAACAAGAAAACAAAGCATCCTGCAAAGCAGAGCAAGCAATTCACTCCAGACCCACCAGCCCCAGTGCAGCAGAAATTCTGATTAAGAGCTTGGGTCACACGTTTAGTACTGGTCCCACTCACTCTAAAATCAGCAAAAGATGTAACTTTCAATGCACAAAGTCCATAGCAAAAGGTAGGTTTTAAGCAAAATCTCCAGCAGTCAGTCATTCTAAAACCCAACCATCAGTCCCACAGAGATGATAAGCACATAACAAGTCACGCAACACAAAATGAAAAGGTTTTCACAAGAACTCACAGTCTGCTGCCATCTCAGCATTAGACCTGCAGTGTTCCAGCTGTCTGTGCTTGGAGTTGGTCTTTGCACTAATGGAGAAGGGAGGAGGAAGAAAAAAAACAACAAAAAGAAGCCATGAAATAGGACTGTGTAACTCAAATACAAGGCCACAAAAATCCCTCAAGCTGAAAAACAGGACCTCACTGCTAAATACTTACATCTGCAATTCTGGATGTTGGCTACAGCTCACACCCCAGCAGCTCCACTGGCTCAGAAAGATACACACTCCTCACCTTTTGTAGGAAGATACAGAAAAACTTTCTGCTTTGGGTTCCAGCATAAAAAACCCCACACTTATTAAGCACCAGGGTACTGCTCCTACGCCTCACAAGATTCCTGCCCTTCTCTGATACAGACTCCTCCTCCCCTCGCCCAGGTGTGGTTTCACACAGGCTTCAAGTTGGTTACTTGGCTATTGACCCTTCCTAGGGCTGCTCCTCGTGTGCTTGGTTTTTTTGCAGTCCTTTGTAGTGCTCCTTGGCAAGGCAGGTTGCCTTGAAAATGTTTGTTCATTCCCATTCCAGAGAATTAACCCAATGCTAATAAAGCCCCTCAGGCTCTGCTGCCCAGGTGAGGTCACAGAATCCCCTGCTGGAGGAGTTCAGGCTCTACCCTGTTTTTTCCAATGGCAAAATGTAAATTTATCAAAGGGGAAATCTCTCCCCAAAACTGTTCAGTGCAGAGGCTGCTCCGACAGGACCCCTGAGTAAGGGGGGAAAACCTACAGAGTGCCCTGAGAGGCTCCATCCTTTCTGCTCAGCGCTGCCTCCAGCCTCCTCTCCTTTCAGCAAAAGATGTCAAGGCTATGAGATCTTGGGAAGGGAAGGTCTCAAATGATTTTCTGTTTCCTTGTCTCCTTGCGAGGTCACTAAGCAGAATTTCGTTTCAGCATTATCAAATTGAACTACTTTGATCACTCCAGTTATTCTCTTCCTGCCTTGTGTCATTTCCCTCTTGGGAGTAAGATGCCTTTGTGCCAAATTGCAAAGCTCCTGAATGCCTTCACTGCACAGAGCTGCTGCTCCCCTCTCCCAAGCCAGCCAGAGGAGCAGGCTGCACAAGGTAATCAATGCCTGGATGTGATTGGCACACAAATGAGGAACTTGAGGGATAAGAAGGATATGGAGAAAGAGTTTTGGTTTTGTTTTTTTTTTTTTTTGCCAAGTTTGCAGCCCCAATCAAACCTCTTTTTTCTTTGCTTGTATGTTCACATCAGAAATTGGCCGGTTCTGTCCATCATTTAGGAATAACTGTGAACTTCTTGGTGATGCTAATTAAGATCTCCTATAACAGCATCCAGGAGAAATGCTGCATGTCTCCAGGTAGCCAAGGAATGAGTGATGCTTGGCTCATCACCTCGCAGCCTGACTGCAATGCTGAGGACAAAGCTTTCAGCACAGAGGATCTTCAGCTGGTGCAGAGCACTGTAACCCTTCTCTTAGCCTGTGTCACAGCACAGACATGCTCTGACTGCTCTCCATGCCTTCTGCTGGCTCCTCAGGCAGTGTCGTGTCCAGTCTGCAGTCACAGCACTTGGTTTTACATTTGTGTTCAAATAAGGCTGGACACAAGAAACCTAAAAGGCTGCTCAGAACCTTGAACACTGCAGTGCAGTGACATAAGGGCAAAGGCATCTGGGAGAAAACAGCATTCTCAGTGAGCAGGCCAGGACTCCAGTTTACTGTGGAGTAAACTCCCTGAGCAGGAAGATCTTCATAAAAACACACATAGAGGTAAAATATTAATGCCCTGAAATGGCAAAGCCAGAGAATTGCATTCCGAGCATATATCATATTTCTTTGCCCTTGCCTTTTTTATATCACAACATAAATGCTTCGTTTTCTGTATTCCAAAACAAAAAATATCCACAGCAAACACTTGTCTCCGAAGGAGGAGCACAGAGTAACACAAAGCAGAGTTACTCCCCACACTGCTGCACATCCCTGGGGTGGAGGTGGTGCAGTTTCTCACACCACACATTCACAATGTGCCCCAGGACTGTTCTCAGTAGGACATGAGGACAGGACACTGTGACTCTGGAGGTGAGTTAGGAGGGGCCTTCTCACAGCCATCCACCGTGAGAAGTTAATTTTCCTTTGGCCCACAAGCATTTAATTAAGATGCCTCCTCATGGTGACAAAGACTATGGCTAGCATTCTGCCTATGGTCAGTTGCTGTGGTGGCAACAGAAACCATTCAACACCTCCTGTCTCACCCTTTCCTGTCCTTTTGGCACATTTTGGAGCTGAAGCAGTGAATTTACTCCATCAACAAAGCTTACCCGCAGTAACACAGGCTGTTGTAGGGAATTTGGCTCCATTCCCTCCCCCCTTCTATTACTCCATCAGGCTGAGCACACTTCTGGGCAGCTACCACTGAAGTTTCTTCCAAACATGAGTTTAATTTGTGTTGTACATGACAGAAGTCCCAAACTGGAGCTGACCTGCTAGCATCTAGCTTACTTGTAGCTGAATAAGCAAAACAACCTTTTGCTTTCTACCTATTAGGTCAGTGACATTGATTTCCCCTGACTGCAATGGCTGCAGATCTTGACGCATAGAAAAAGGGAGAACTGAAAATATACACGTTGTTCTGGGAGCTGCTGCCTTGCTGTGGAAAGTGGGAATTCATGGTTCCTCTCCTTTTCCAGGCTTGCCTGATGGGCTGGTCCTGCACTGAGACCCTGGCCCCCAGCTGTCCCCAGCTATTCACATTTCCTCCAGACACGTTATCCAGGGTCAATCAACAGAGATAATGGATAATTAAGTCAGAGGGCTGCACTAGGAGTTGTGAAGGTGACATTTGGAATATCAGCAGAAGGAAAGAGTGTGAAACTCTTTTTCATGTTCAGAGCTCTGCTCCTTTTAGCATCAAACACGTGGTTCATTTGCTGTTGCCACAATCATTAATGTCATTAGCAGCTTCCCTGCTCTGAGGATGCAGATGGCAGTAAGTGGCCTGAAACAGTCTCTAGACCATGTGCTTGGCTAAGAAGTGCTTCATGCAAAACACAGAGCACCCAACACAATCCTGTCCCAACCCTCCATTGCCACTGGACACCACGAGAGTCGTGTCCTCCCGGACAAGACGCTGTAGGTTCACAGTCAAGCGAGCACTCGAGGCAGCAGCATCAGAAGGTCTGTCCTACACAGGCACCTTTCAGCTCCAGAGCTTTGTGTTCTCCAGATGGAAAGAACAGACGTGGTGGCAGAGTGAGGGATAGCCTCTCACCGAGTGCCTGCAGCAGGTGTCAGATATCGGCAAGCACGTCAGACACCCTCCATTAACTGTCTCCTAATAAAAGTCTTCAAAGTACATTTGTGTTAGAAAGGCAGCAAAGAAACCCTTAATCATGGGAGCAACTATTCATTTGGGCCTGGGCAGTGGAATTGGTTTATTATACGCTCCTCTTCAGACGCAGTCTGCCTCTATACTTAGAAAATGTCAATTAATTTATGGTTGTGGAGCTTTCATCCCTCTCCTGATGGCTGGCACATCCTCTCCCCATTTCAATTTATTGGCTCACTTTCTTATGTGAAAGTCAGAAGAAAAGGAGCGTGCAGATCACCCTGGGAAGCTGCTGGTCAGACAGGGAGAAGAGAAACTGCCTCTAATTGTCCAGGAGAGTGACTGAACTCGGCCTCAGCAGCCAGCCTTGACCTGGGGAACTTAGGGGAGCTGTAAGGCTCATGGTTATGAAGCAAGCGTAATTTTGCATAGTGCTGAGAGACTACCTTCAATTAATAAAAATGGTCATCCTATAAAATCTGTTGCCTTTATGGCATTTTTACATTAGAGAGGGGAACCCAGAACGCTCAGGCTCAGGAGACATCCCTCTCCTGTTCATAACCTCTTACCAAGGGCTGCTGCTCCCATCTGCTCATCTGAGTAATCTTCATATTAGCAGACACACAGGGAATTTCTCTTTCATGGACAACCTGTCTCACTGTGTCTTTTCCGTTCCCAGTGCCGGGGAAACCACAGATAGTCAAAATGTAGGATGGTTCAGCACTGAAAGGAAGCTGGTTTCAGTTTCTTTCCCCACTTAATCCTCTGGAACATCCTCCTGCTGACAGTGGCTGTTCTGACCTCCACAACTGCTCATGGCCTCTGCAGCCCCAGGGTCCAGACAGAGAGGTCCTGACACTTCCCACACAGCTGACAATTGCTGTAACAGAGGGATGCAGGGACACGCAGCTGCTCATGCTATGACATAGCTGTAAGCTACAAAGCTGAAAATTAATAACAGTTCCTGGAGGAATAATACCAAAAACACTTGGCATAGCTCGGGAACGTAGGCCTGGACTTGGTCTGGCTCATTTGAGGATGATTTTAGTATGTGATCCCCAGCTGTCAGCGCTTTGAGGCTGCTCTGAGCACGGGCTGTGTGTCTGTGTGCAGGACTACAGGGTGAACATCTTCCTGCGGCAGCAGTGGAACGACCCCCGGCTGGCCTACAACGAGTACCCCGACGACTCCCTGGACCTGGACCCCTCCATGCTGGACTCCATCTGGAAGCCTGACTTGTTCTTTGCTAACGAGAAAGGGGCCCATTTCCATGAGATTACCACGGACAACAAGCTGCTGAGGATCTCCCGGAACGGCAACGTCCTCTACAGCATCAGGTGAGGTGGCTCCACCAAGGCGGGGAAGGGCACAGCTGAACTCCCCCTGTTCAAGCCTAGACTTTGGGCATGCTGTTGGAGAAAAGAAATTTAGGGGTTTTTAAGGTGGGAGATCATACAACTAGCAGCGTTGAAGCAATGTGGTGGGAAGGGACCTCTGGTAAAGCATAAGGAGACAGAGGGCTAGTCTGGGATGGAATTTAACTCATCTTTACCTCTTTTAGTTCAAGGATTTCTGCTCCTTGCTAGTAGATTCCTTAACATCCCTAATATAACTTACTTTGGATAGCTTATGTTACTACAAGCCTAAAACCAGCTGTGCTGTGTGAAAACCAGCAGAAGCTCATGAACACTCTGTTTTCAAAGCTGCAGCATTTCCTGACCAAAAAAAAAATATATAAAAATAAGGGAAAATGCTAAGTAGAGCTCCATGGCTTTGTCTCAGCCTAGTTTTTCCCAGTTATCCCTTTATTGCTGCATCCAAGAATCCATCAGCGAAGTTGAACTAATTGCACTGAATTTCCCACAGGAAATCAAACTGAGCCCCCACTTTCTCTTCCAACCCCATCCACACTTTATTTTAAACCAATGAAATCAAGATCAAACTTCATGAGCTTAGACTGGGAAAGTTTAACTCTATATTGAAGACTTTTTCACCTAATGTATAATGTAAATTTGCCTATGGAACGCACAGCCCGTCTCACGCTGCAGCTCCCAGTGGCAGCCACGGGAAGGAAAAGCAGTGTGGAGCTGTAAAATGGGAAATAGACTGCTCAGTGCTCCAAAGCAGACGGCCTCCATCAAACACCAAGGTGGTTCCAGCCCAAAGACCAGCTCCCTGAAGGCTGAAACAATCAGAGAATTGCCACGTTGTGTTGGCTGAATAGGGAAACCTCACAGTTCTGAATTTTTAAAACCAGGCAGGGAGTAAAACTAACAGCAGCAGCTTGGTAGTGAGCATGGCACAGAGTCCTGTTCCAGGAGGGGCTGCAGGGGCACAGAGGGGGAATACTGGGTCACCCCAACCGTGGGGTTGCTCTGCCAAACAGAGCAATGAGTCAGCAGGGAACATGGCAAAAATCACCATTTTCAAGGCAAAAACTTGAAAACATTTCAGTTCTTGCTTTAAAAAAAAAAAAAAGAGCTTTCCCATCTCACTCATCTCTAAATGAAAATATAGGTTTCTTTATAAGTACATTTTCCTGTGAAAATGAAAAATAAAGAGGACATTCATGAACAAGAGCACAATGTAAGTGCAAAGAGTTCCCAGAAGGAGAAGTCGTCTTTCTCGTTAAAAAAAAAATCTCTGTAAGGTGCTCTGCCATTTTCTAACTGTTTTTTTGCTACCAGTATTTGCAATAATCAAACTCTAGGCAAGGCATTTACAACGAGGTGGACTTTGTCACACTTCTGTCCCAACATGCCTCTAAAGTCAAACTGAGAATTTCTAAAAACATAAGATTTTGAATTACAGTATCTTTCCTTCCTGATAAGTTTCTTGTAGGTCTGATGATAGAAAAATTCCATTTCTGTCCCCTGGGTAATTCTGCTATTTCTACATCAAGGCAAAAATCTGAAAACCTTAAACACTTCAGGGAATAGCATTTTCAACATTATCAAACCAAAAAACTCAAGTCTAACTATCAGGAGCAAATCATTTAGTATCAGCTTGTTAAACCAACCAAACATTTTAAGCATAGATCATGGTACAGGGCAGCACAGCAATATAACACAGAAAATGCAGCCTGCACCTAGTGGAAAATGGAGACAGAAATAGAGGTCTCAAGGGGCTCTGCAGGAATTCAGGAAGATACGGGAGTTCATATTGGCTTAGCACAAGGCATTTTCCCTGCAGAAAATCCCACTGAAGTCTCTCCTTCCCCACACACAAACATATGATTTTGCTCAAACTTCTTTTTTGGTGTTTTTTTTACGACACAGAAACGTTCTGTTCAGAGATTTACGAACAGTCCCAGTCTCTAGAAATGCGCCTCGGGTGTCCAGGGAGTGGGCTGGGGCTTTCTGCTAATCCAGCCTGCTGTGAACCTGAGGCGAGAAAGGAAGACCGAAGCAGCAGAACTGTTTGGTGAGGGAACTCTTTGCTCCGCACAGTCTCACACAGCACTGCAACGAAACGCCGCCTGCAGCAGGCTGCGCTGGGAGTCGTTTCACAGACCCAAATGTTCAGCATTTCTGGTGCTTTCCTGCGCCACGAGTGGGAGCGCAGGCAGGGAAGCGATGGCTGCCCAGTCGCTCCCCCAGCTCGGCGTGTCTGAGGGGCTCAGCCCTCAGCAGTGCCCACTGTTTGGCATCCCCTGTGCTCTCTTCTCTCCTCAGGATCACGCTGACTCTGGCCTGCCCCATGGACCTGAAGAACTTCCCCATGGATGTACAGACGTGCATCATGCAGTTAGAAAGCTGTGAGTCCTGTGCACATCCCCATTTTGGGGAGGACACAACCTCTTTCCCCTCCTGCTCTCCCCTGCCATCTCCTTTCCCAGCTGCAACCCATTCCCAGCCCAGCCTTCACTGGAGGCGTGCTCAAGAAACTCTTGCTTTCCAAATGAATGGATTTTCCATTCATTCAGCACATGTGACATTTGCTAGAGAAGCCAAACCTCAAAAGATCCCACGCGAGGAGCCCTGGCTTGCTTGTGTTTACACAGGCCTTTCACTTTGCAGGAGAGAGGTGAAAGTGCTTTCAGCTGCAAGTGGGATTTTTTCTCTCTGGATGAACATCTGCCACTTGTACACGTTGCTTATCCCAGAGGAGGGAAAGATGATGAGCTTCTTCCAGAGAAAGAGGTCAAGTTGGAAAGAGTAGAAAACAGTTCAGCAAGCCAAATTCAAGGGAAAAAAATGTTATTTATTGCAGAAAATCCATTGCAGCTGCAGTGCAGGTCATTGCCCTGGCTCTTATCACATTAACAAGCAGTTTTGCCTCAACCCAAACCCCACTGATGACAGGAAGGAAGGCCAGGACGCACCCCTGCCTCCAAGCTCTCTTCTGCAACGTTGTCCCTTTCCAGATCAGTATTTAATGTGTTTCACATAGTGTTTGTCCCTTCCTCTCAACAGTTGGCTACACAATGAATGATCTCATATTTGAGTGGCAAGAAAAAGGAGCAGTGCAAGTTGCTGACGGGCTGACATTGCCTCAGTTTATCCTCAAAGAAGAGAAGGACTTGAGATACTGCACAAAGCACTACAACACAGGTCAGTGCTGTTAACCCTTAACTGAGGGGTTCAGTAGAGAGGAACTCAGGACTGTGCATTTGCCAGAGTCTCTTGCTCTGTCTGATGGCACTCTGGCCCCGTCCTACACTTCCAGGGGTAACAGATATACAGCAAATGAAAAGCTAATGGACATAAGTATGTGAAACCCTCTTGTCCCCAGTAAAATCTGCATCAATTCAAGGGTGTTTGGTTGAGATCTTCTCTCCCAGAATCTTGTCTTCGAAATTGGAGTGACAAATTACATACTGCCAAAGAGCTTTCTTTGCTATGTTGATGTTCATAAGATCCTAGAATGGTTTGTGTTGGAAGGGACCTTAAAGACCACATTGCTCCAACCCCCTGCCATGGGCAGGGACCCCTTCCACTATCCCAGGCTGCTCCAAGCCTTGTCCAACCTGGCCTTGGACACTTCCAGGCATGGGGTAGCCACAGCTGCTCTGGGCAAGCTGTGCCGGGGCCTCCTTATGCTCACAGGGAAGAATTTCTTCCTAATATCTAATCTAAACCTCTCCTTCAGTTTGAAGCCATTCCCCCTTGTCCTATCACTACATGCCCTGGGCAACAGCTGTTCATTTCCTCCCCTAAAAAGAACTCTGGTTTAGGCAATGCAAGGAAAACCCCCAGACACTGGCTGAGAGCACAGGAGGCTCACTGTGCCTTACCAGTAACCTTCCACGTATCTCCCATCCTCCCCAGGCAAGTTCACCTGTATAGAAGCTCGTTTCCACCTGGAGAGGCAGATGGGCTATTACTTGATCCAGATGTACATCCCCAGCCTTCTGATTGTCATTCTGTCCTGGATCTCCTTCTGGATCAATATGGATGCTGCACCTGCTCGTGTGGGCCTGGGGATCACCACCGTGCTCACCATGACCACGCAGAGCTCTGGCTCCCGAGCATCACTGCCCAAGGTAGGGAACAGCCTGGTCTTCACCAGGGGAAATCATGCACCCAAGTACATCCCCACACAGATCCTCCTGCTGCCTTTGCCCTATTCCAGTTTAAGGGCAAACAGAGCAAATTCCAGTCCCAGCCTGCAAAAATTTTAGATTCTCTATGACTAGCAGCAAAACTTCCCCTAAGGTTCAGCGCTCACCACAGCTCCCAGTAGGCAGGAGCTCTGTACTTTACAAACCCCTGCAACAACCACTCATGGATGTGCACTCTACATTTTAGCTTTCTAGTCACTTGACCATCCTACTCTTATAATAGTACTTAATTTCCCTTTATGAAGGGCTTCTGGTATGGCAGAATACTGTTTTCCTTGCATATAAACAATCACAGTCAAGGCCTGAATAAATTAAAAGCTGTGGAATTATTGCTACTTAAGAGCCTGTGAGGAGTTTCAGTGACCCGATGACACATTCGTGTTAAGTGAGCGAGATTCTGGTGTCCAAGAACAGGTGTCAGCTGTGTAAAGCACCAAGCAAAAATGCATTTGGGTGAGGAAGCCACCCCATCTCTGCCTCTTTCTGTGACCCCTAGGTGTCCTACGTGAAGGCCATAGACATCTGGATGGCCGTGTGCTTGCTGTTTGTGTTCTCTGCCCTTCTGGAATACGCTGCCGTCAACTTCGTGTCTCGGCAGCACAAAGAGCTGCTCAGGTTCAGAAGGAAGAGGAGGCATCATAAGGTAATACATAAAGCATGAAGGACACAGCTGAAATCTGTCCCAGCACAACACCACGGTCAACTGAACCAAGCCAGGCTGGTCCCCAGTATCTGGTCAGATATTAAGGAGGCTCAGAGATCAAAATCCAGGGCTGCCTCAATGAATTGAGTCTGTTCTAACAGCCTGCTGACCCCAGGAGTCCAGCAAGCTGGGTTTTGTTAGCCAGCCAAGTGGTCTCAGCCAAAAGGGTCGTTCCCAACAGGACAATTTTCACGCAGCAATGTTCTGGTGTGAGCTCTCCTCCCCAGAAGCTGGAGCCAGGGCTGGGGGGAGGCAGGCAGGGAGGGAGGAGTGAGGGGTGTCTATCAGAGAGCAGCACCCCCAACACGACAGCCTACAGTAGCCCAGAGGTAAGTGACACCTCTTTTGTCTCTGCCATCTCCGTGTTCAAAAGCATCTGCTTCTCAGACTGACTGCAAATTCCTCCTGGAAGGAAAGAGCTTTATTCTGAGCCTTAGCCTGCTCCATGCTTACCTGCCGTGGCTGATCCCAATCCTGACCCGAGCATGCACGCAGCTCTGACAGCTCCCCAGCCTGGGCTCTAACAGCTTTTAGGCTGAGGTGCCACAGCAAAGATTTCACCTCACAGATCACGCTAGAAAGAAACATAAAGGTGGCAGTGATCACAAGGCCAAAGGCACTTAAAAATTGTCCCTATTTAACTAGTAGAATCAGGAAAGGGGTTAGCAAATTTTCAGCACCAGGCCTGAGAGGCTGCCCTCAGGAGAGCATTAAAAACCAGTACATTTGCTAGGAGAGAAAAAACAAAGTAAATTTTGCTGATGAAAATCTCAAGCAAGCCTGTAGGTGACCACCAACGTCTGCCTTAAATAGTCCTCATAGGTATTTGTCTACTTTCCATGATCCATCCCATCCCGAAACTTACCCGCATTCCATTGTTTTACTGTCCCAGCCATCAAAAGTCTTTCCCAGGGTCTAACCTGTCCTGCAGCAGCTCACGGTGTATGCTTGCAGAACTGCCACCATTCCAGGAGGAAGTGGGGGCTGAGCAGCAGGAATCCCTGCATTTTTGTAGATTTGTCTCTCTCTTCTTCAGTCGTCCTCTCTGCAAAACAGGAGGTAATTGTTCATTTGTGCTCAACCCAGTCAGGACCGGGGATGAAAAGCGTTGGACAAATGCAAGGGAAAGGAAGTAACAGATGAGACCCTCAGCACACATTGATTTTGTTTGACCAGAACAGGGCTCTGCCATCCCGAAATCAGCAAAGCTTTGGTTCAGAAGATGCAGCCTGCCAAATAGAGCCAGAGATAAACCCACCCACATGGGTGCCTCCATAGTGCATTTATCTCTTCATCTGGATTCAGACATCCTGTCTCTGGATCTGTGCTGTTGTATGCAGATCAGTCTGTTGATAAAACAATAAGGAGAAAAAAAAAAAGCCACTAATATACAGATGAGTTTAAGAGATATTTGCCAGAGCTGTTCCACTGAACACAAGGCTGTTAGCACAGCCCCTGCCCAATCTCACAGCTATTTAATTGGAGCAAAGCATAAATAAAAACACTTGCAAAAGCTAAATGAACAAGGTTTGCAGGCTCATCAGAAAACTAAGCTGACTGCTAATATGCAAATGGACTAATGCAGCTGCCAAAGGCACTAATTGCTCTGTCCTGATGTCCTGACTTGTCTGGGTAGCTCTGGCTGGTTTAGGCATGACATGCCAGGCTGAAAACAAGTGAGATGTTGTGGTATGGACCAGTCTGGTTAATATGACCCCAACATCAGACCCACATGGAGTGTATTTGGAAACACTTCCCAGCATGGCTGGTGATGTCTTAACCTTTTTCTTTTGATATGGCACCTTGAAAAAGGCAAAGTTGTCTTCTCTAACCTTGGTACAACACTCACGAAAACAAATCCATCACAGGAAACAGCCAGTGGCCCCTCAGCAATGAGAAGAGAAAAAAATCCAGTAAATTAGGGATCGAGTGATTTAGGTTAAGCCAGACATGTGCCAGTGCGTGTTTGTGCAACTGGAAAAGAGCAGAGGCAGTTTTACCTGAACCCCTGTAATACAGGCATGATGAGAAGGTCCATGAGCTCTGAGCATCCCAGAAAGCCAGGTCTTGATTTTATTTGGGTAGTTTTGTTTTGCTCAGGCATGGCAGTGTCCTCTGTGTCCTGCCCCTCCATCTCACGCAGCTGCCCATGGGATGCCAGGGCCATCCAGAAAAGACACTGCAAAGGACAGGGGAAGGGGCAGCAGGGCACGGTGGGCAGGCAGCTACAAGGGAGAGGGCTGCTAGGTTAGTGTCGGGGGCACAGCATGGGTCAGCCTCCTTTAACGATTAATTAGTGCCACTGGTCTACAATTAGTCTTGGCGACCTGTAGTCCATAGATTTGAGATTCTGACTCTGCCTCTGCAACTCACTGCTTGAATTACTTGGGCCAAACTTAGTTTTTGCTGTCATTACATCCATGTGTTCAATAAAATAGGGCTAAATCTTTCTGGGATTCCAGCAAAGCTTTCAACAAAAAAAAAAAAAAAATAAAAGCAACACCATTTGCCTTTAGAGCGGAACACAAATTATATTTCTTCTCAATAACTGGCATTACCACAAGCAGCCATGTCTTACCATTGACCCACAGAAGGGCACTTCTCTTCCTCACCTAAAAGTTGGCTCGTGGGGACGGCTGTGGGGTGCCGTGGGCAGGCGAGTGAGGGCTGGTTGCACGCTGCCTGCAGAGCTCTTTTCCTGGACAGCTCCTGGCTCCTGCGCATCCATGTAACTCTGTAGGAAGCCTCATGCCGTGGCTTTGGCTACGTGAGTTACATGGAGCCCACTCCTTCTGGGCAAGCTGAAACTGCACAGGCGAAGCAAAGAAGGTGCTGATAGGAGGTGGGAGGGGGGGAGGGAGAGGCAGAAGCAAAACAGGGGATGCAATTGGAAAAATAATGAAAGCAGTGCCATAAACCCTTCGATATGTCAAAGACCTCAATGGGGTGGAAGTCGGTCCTGCTCTCCACGGGGTGCCTGGATCCCCTGATTTGCATCTGTGCATCACACAGCTGGCACCCCTCTATAAGGCTGATCTCCCAAGAGCAGGGGGTTTGCCCAAGGGTGCTGAGGCCGGGGTATGGTGGGAGCACCTTTCCCGTGCAGAGCAGGGCGCCGTCAGCGGAGAGCCTTATAGCGAGGGTGCACTGTCTATATCTCATTTTAAGTAGAGTCCCATGCTCAATCTGTTCCAGGAGGATGAAGCTGGTGAAGGCAGGTTCAACTTCACTGCCTACGGGATGGGGCCAGCTTGCCTACAAGCCAAGGACGGCATCTCTGTCAAGGGCGCCAACAACAACAACACGGCCAACCCGGTGCCGCCGCCGTCCCGCTCCCCCGAGGAGATGAGGAAGCTCTTCATCCAGAGAGCCAAGAAGATCGACAAGATCTCCCGCATCGGCTTCCCCATGGCCTTCCTCATCTTCAACATTTTCTACTGGATCATCTACAAGATTGTCCGCAGAGAGGATGTGCACAACCAGTGAGGGGAAGGGAGCAGCCGGGGAGGGAGCGAGCAATCCTTTATATATGTGCAATAGCAATGCAGCAATGCATGAATTCAAGAATGCGGCAATATCTACTAAAAAAAAACAAAAAACAACAAAAAAAAACCAGAAAAAATGGGGAGGGGGGCTGGGAGGGACTTTTAATCATGTGAATTGAGGGTGACTGGCACAGGGAGGAGAAAAGAAGCTCTTGATCTGGGGAGAGCAGCGGGGGAGTTAGTTTTACAGCATAGGAAGATTTGGATTGCTGCAGCAATCCAAGCAGTGTAATATAGTAATATATATTCATGCTTAATTATAATGCAAAAAGAAAACAATCAAAAAAAATCAACAAAAAAAAAATCCTTTTTTTAGCCTATTAACAGCTTAGATTCTCAAGTCACTGGAATGATTCATGATTCCATGTGCAGAAACTACTGCAATTATGCTTTATCTGACTTTTGCTATAGAAAGGCCATACCAGTCAAGCACGTGGGGGGAAAAAGCCCTAACAAAAGGGGAAAAACACCTCAAGAAAATCATTCTGTGCTTCTCTAGGTTTTGCACTTTGAAAACTGGATAGATGGGGAAACTTAAGAAAGAGGCTGTGGATTGCTGTTTATTTTATATATTTACTTTTTTTAGTCACGGGTTTGACGATCAAACACTTTGTGACTTTTGCATAGAGGAAAGCAAATACATTATCTCTGTCATCCCCATCAGAGAGCATCCAAAGGAAACCCGAGAAGGACATCAGGGCCTTCATCAGAAATCACAGGTACTTTCTGTCCTTTTAAACCACCTGGCAGGATTCGAGTCCCAGGAGGCAGAAATACTATTCAGAGCACTAGAAACGATGAAGGATTTTTAAAATAGTTTTTTTGTTGTTTTTTTTTGTTTTTTTCCAAACCCCTTTCTTCCATGTTTGTTTACAATGGGGGGATGGAAGCAATTGTATTTAAAATATAGAGAAAACAGGCATCTTGATGCCTTGTTTTGACAGGACCGGGCGTGTGGCAATACTGTCAGTAAGGGGGGTGGGGGGCAGGCGTGTATAGAGAGAGGAGCTTTTATTTTCTGACATTTCATAGCAGTTATATTAATAGTGAAGCTGGGCCAGTGGACCCAAAATTCTATTTTTGTATCTATTTTGGTGCTGCATTTACCTTTAACATGGATGGGAAGAAGGAGCAGGCTGCTTTGCCCCTCTCTGCTGCCTGGCAGAGATAGGGGGGAGGCTGGCACAGCTTGGTGGGGATAGGGAAAGGGGGGAGGGAGGTGGGAAGGGGTGAGCAAAGGGGTTTCTCTTCGCCCAGGAGGTAGCACAGGTTGGCATTGGTGTTTGGGGTGGGGAGGAATGTGCCAAACACCTCTAGGGTGTTACTTGAAAGGCTTGGGGCTTGTGGGCAAGCCAAGGGCTTGATGTCCCACTTGTCCCCGTGGGCCCCTGGGTGTGAGCTGGCTGCAGCACCCAGGGTGACTCAGTTGTGTTCGTTTGCACTTTAGGGAGAGAGGTGAAAGAGAGCATGAAGGAAGAGACAATCAGTCTGCACTGAAGCACTTGGGGTCAGGTCTGGGTTAGGCACCAAAAGAAGGCAGAGAGACAAGAGGCACCTGAGGGGTGCATCCACTCTCCTCCCTCTCCTGCTCCTGGGAGCTGGGCTGGGCTGGGCTGTGGATCTGCTGCTTGCTCTGGGAACAGACAGGCTCCCTCCTGCAGAGGCTGCCTCGTCACGGCTGGAATAGCTCACAGCAAAGTGCCCTGGGGCACTGCCAGCTCCAGTCTGGCCCAGCTCTGCAGCACCCAAGCCTGGGATGGGAGGTTGAAGTCATGCTCAGCCATGGGTGTCCCCAGCAGCACAGAAAGAAGCAGCTGAGAGAGGACAAGGGAGCCTGGGGGCTGCCAGCTGTCCGGCACAGGGATGCTGCCAGGAGGAGGAAGCCCAGAGAAAACACCAGAGCTTGCTGGGGCTGGGTAGAGGGACATCCATTGCCAAGGCTGCCAATTCAGCACCTTTCACCAGCACTAAATACACTTTAGTTTAAGAGGAAAAAAAGAAGGAAAAAAAAGAGAGAGAAAGAAACAAAGGAAAAGAATAGTGAGGGGAAAAAAGGAAGAACAAATATTAAAACCACAGGGGTCACTGTGTGGACTAGGGCAGGTGTTTTGGCAAAGGTCACACAGTTTTCTGAGTCGTTTTGCACTGCTGAGACAGGGAAAGGTCACGAGGTCACACACTGGGAGCATGAACCATCACAGCAGCCCTTTCCCTCCACTGGAGCAGCAGAAAACCTGTGGGCTGAGGATTTCTCCTTCCCCTGGCAGACGGTGCTTTCCTGAGCAGGGAGATCTCAAGCAGAGGCATTATTTGATGCTGGGACAACATCCCGAGCCTTGGCTGCAGCCCAAGTCTGCTGCTGGCTCTGGGTTTTTTGCTGAATTATTGAACTCTCCCTGCGTGCGCCAGGGCCGGCTGTGCCAGCTGCGGTTTGTGATTGCTTCAAACCGTGTGTCCTTGTCTGAGATGAAAGGCAAATCCAGGGAATTTCCCTCCCTGCCCGGCAGCACAGCAGAGGCTTGGCAACCCACATACCACAGCTCCTTCCTCATGCAGGTGAATGACCTCAAATTGCTGTCACTTGGGCAAAAATATCCTGCCTCAATGCCTGGACCTTGCACTTTGGAGTGGGGCAATCTGACCGTGGTTCACTACCAGGCTACCTGGGATGGCTCCCCAGGGCACAGCAGGGCTGCAGGTTTCCTTCCTAAAGGAGCTGGCTGTAGGTCAACAAATCCCATGCCCCATCCTCCCACCCAGCTGAGTTTTGATCCTACATCCCCAGGGCAAGAGCAGAGCAAGGAGGAGGAAGACATTTCCACCTCACTTCATTCTGCTCCAGCTGTGCATCGAAGAATCCTGTGTTCATCCTAGACCTACTGGGTGCAGATGCAGTTATGTCACAGCTACTGCTTCACTAGAGCTCCAGTGCCACTTCTCGGCACAGAGTAAGACTGTAGGAATGTGTTTAGGGACTAAAAATCATCAGAAAGATGTTGTCCTTGCCCATACAGAAGCACTTCAGGTGCCAGTGGAGTCCATGGAAGTTTAGGGACTGAAATAAGAATCACACTCTTACCAGCCTGCCTTGGCTTCCAGTACAGCTTTGCCAAGCACTGGGCACGTTTGACACCCACCATAAGCAGCATTATTTTCTCTTCCTTAAGCAGCCAGTTTCCATTTGGGCCATTTTGCAGCCCCAGGGCTGCCTGCAGGGTGACAGCGAGCAGCACTCACATCCCGACAGGAAACACACAGGAATAGTGGCGGAGGTGTGACAGTGCTGAGATAACTGTCCCAGGGATGTCCTGCCAGAGAGTTTCGTCACCCACACAAGACTTTAGACTGTTCTATGAGCCCCTAGCAAGTCTGGGTAGTTTTCAAAATCAAACATTTCTCTCCATCTGTACCAGGTTGTGTTTAGTCTCTGTATTGCAAAAGAACTCGTTTTGATAACTTATCTCATCTTCAAAGTAGGCTGCTTTACTAGTGCCAGCAATTGCATTTATTAGTAAGAATGCACAGGGTTTAATGTTGCAGGGTAACTTTCAGGCATATGGATGGAGCTTAATGCCATAATTGTTATCTCTTCTTAAGAATGAGGCTCAGAAGCAAAACCTCTGAATAAAACAGGAATTGTCTGGCAGTAAAGAGAGAAAATTGGGTCCTAATTCCCTTGGCTTCTTTGGAGAAAGAGAGCTTTATCCCAAATAATATTATTTCCAGATTTACTGGAGATGTATCACTTTGTGAGCACGAATTCTTTTTCCTTACACATAACTGTCCAAAATAAAAAAAAACTCACCGCTTTTCTGTATTTTGATCAGGTAGAAGAGTTTTTCCCCACTTTATTACCTGATCTATCTGGGATCCAGTGGCATGGAAATCAGAGAGGTGCTGCAGAGGGTCCAGGACAGAGCAGTGAGCACGTGGGCTGCTGCAAACTGCAGAGCTCAGCCTTGGCCAAGCACCAGCTGCCTGGGAACACTCAGGTCATTCCCTCCATGGCTCTGGTGGTGCCCTAATTCCCCTGTCCTAGAAACCTTTGCTTGTCAGGGCTGGGGGACTTTGCTCCTAAAACCATCAAACAGTTTCAAACACTGAATATTCTGACACCCTCCAAACAGGAACTTTTTTTGGCTTTGTTTTCCTCAGACTTTTCTGGAAGCTTTTTCTTATTCTTCTGATCTTTCATTTTAAAGCAAAGCCAAGACAATTCAAATTACACTGTTTGCTGCCCTTTATCTTGACTGTGATTTAAAGACTTATCTTCATTTCCCAGTGCTGGTAGAAAAAAGGTTAGAAGTATTTACAATGTATAATTTTGAAAAGAAAGGAACCTCTGAAAGGAGAAAAGGCTGTTTTCAGGGATGCCATATTTTTCACAGGATGTATACAATCATATTTTTGTACTGTACTACCGTTACTTAATAGAACATAGTTCTTATCCCTGTGCCAAAGACAGGCAATCTCTTTCAATATCCCATTTCTTTCTCCAAAACCTTGGTACTGGCAGCAGTGGACAGCACAATGTGGACCCCAGTACCTCAAACCCCAATCCTGCTGCAGCATCCCACAGAGTTCAGCTCAGCAAAGGAATTATCTAATCCATTCCCAGCTTGGAAGCACCCACACATTCCTGTCTTCTTCTCAAAAAGAGGTGGATGGAAGGGGCATCTTGTGCTGCTCCTGCTTCAACAGATTTCCATTATTTGTATGGAGAGAGTGTACTAGTTAAGTAGACAATTGAGATACTTGATTGCCCTTTAGGGTGCCAGGATGAGCACCAAAGCAGAAGCTAATAGTCATTAATTTTAGCATCTTAAATTACTTCAGGTTCTTTAAGTCTTCCCATTCCCTTCTTTCTTCCTCCTTAACAATTATTGCTCAAGGGCAGTTGCACATCTCTTGCTCAAATGAACCTACCCAAGTCTCCTACTTCATTCAAGTCTAATGCACATTTCTGTGTTCGTCTCCCTTTTTTTCACTCCTGTGGGGCTCAGTTCCTCAGCACTGCAGCCTTTGAAGGACCTGGGATCAGTGTCTTGGGAAATACAGGGCAAAATATGGCACTAAAATCATTCCCCCAAGGCAGGCACGGAGACAGCTCCCAGGGAAGCGCTCTCATAGCCAACCATGCATGGAGAGGACTCCTGGGGAATACCAAGGTGGCCACTAAGGGCTTTTTTGACTGTGCTCTGTGAAAGCAAAGCAGCATACATTAGAGAAAATTCAGTCTTTTTGGCTGTTATTCCTGTGGAGATCCCTGTTTTACACTGATCCAGCCATACAGCAGCTGCTTACAGGAAATCAGGTCCTTGCATTCTCAGTCTCCTATCATGGTATGGAGCAGAAAGCCCCACGAGAACTCAGCTGCTGTGAACCAGGAAGGGTGGAAGGAGCTGTTGCACTTTGAGCAGAGCATCCACTCAGAGCTGCTCCAGCTCTGCCTGCAGGTGTTTGCAGTGGGTGAGACGTTCTCCTCTGAGAGCTGCTGGGATGAGCGGCCCTGGGGTGATCCCACACTGCGGGAGCACTGAAGGGCACAGCCCAGGTTAGAGGTACCAGAGCCAGCGTGGTAGGGGAAGCACAGCCTGAGCCAGGTGAGGAATCCCAGCCTGAGAGCCCCAAGCACAGGAACAATGACCTCTCTGGTTGCAGGTTTCCTGGTTCAGCTCCTCCCTCACCCGATCATACTGTCCCAGCATCTCTTTGCCTGCTGCTGTAATATGGGAAGGGACACAAACCCCAGGGCAGGAAACAAGGAGGGATGACTTCAGCCCCCAGCAGGGGAAATTACTGGTTAAATCATCAAATGAGGATCCTGGCAAAGACCTGCAGAGAAGGGGAAGGAAAAGCACTAGGAGAGGTTTAGTTTGCATGCCACATCACTCCTGGCATCCAACAGTGCTAACAGGTATGGTGCAAGGCAGCAGGAATTATATGATTGTATTAAGTAATAAGACCATCAAGTCTGGCACACCTAAGCTGCAGTCCTTGTGCACTTCACTGCCAGGTGCCTGAGCAGAAATGATAAGGGAGTCTTACATCTGTGATATTCCTGCACCTGGGTCTATTACAGACAGTGCTGAGGCCCATCCCGGGATAGGGCTGGCTCCCAGCAGTGCTGGAGCTGGGTCAGCCAGCGTTTGACCCAGACCGTGCACAGGGAGTGAAGAGATGGAACAGATTCAGCACAAGCTGATGTTGCCACGCTGGGGAAAGGCAGAGGGATTGCTGTGTGTTGGCTGAACAATCCCTGCAGCACTCAGAGCATCGCTGCCTCAAAAAGCACAAGGGAGAGGGAGCAGCAGCTCCCTGACAGCAGCAGTTCCCAGCCAGGAGAGGGGACACAAACCCTGTCCCCAGACTGAGGGTCAAGTATGTCAGCACTTCCAGTATAAAATCATCTATGTTTTCCTGGGCAGAGGATGATACCAGCATAAATAAGCCATCAGCACAGCTTGAATTTAGCTTTTATTTACAGATTTGCCACTTGAATTGCATAAGTAGCTTAAGTCAAGCAAGGACATGCTCCTCACCTCTCCAGGAAACTGGGGCATGAGGTATCATCAGTAACCACGTGCTCAGGCTGTGAGTGTGTCACCGCTTGGGCAGATGAGTCAAGTTAGGGAGAGGTAGAGCTGCCTGGAGCTCCCAGGTCTGAGAGACACAGAGCTCACAGGTAGTTTGTGCTGCTAAAGCTTTTGGGGAGCTGATCCCAGGACTGTTAGCACTGTAGCAAGCCAAAATCCCTGTCCCCAGAGGGTCTGTGGGAGGATATCTGCCTTATCCAGGCATTTGGTGACACTGGAGCACTGCTGGGTTACCTGTCTGACAAAAACATGCATCAGGCCTTAGGCTGCAAACCAGCTGAGCCAGAGGGCCTGGGTTAAACACACCACAGAATCTGGGCACTAAATTACAGCTCCAGGTTCAAGCCTGAATCAACCTTGCAGTGATGACACCATCACAGCCACTATTACAGTGGAGGCCTGGTAACTGCTTAAAGCAGCATTGCCCTGTCAGAGCCCTGCAGAGATCAGAAGGGCACGACCTGCAGCGATAGCAGAACTGGGGCCTGGGCTCCAGTGTTTCTTGCTTGACACCTAATCCCCAAACACTGACCTTTACTGAACGAAAACTATGCAATATTGAAGATTGTGCCATGGGCGGTGCCTTTGCCACCTCTCCTGGGTATGCACTCACACATTTTCAGAAGTATCCTCACCACAGTTACTTGTGCTGGGGTGAAAAACCAATGAGTTCCTGAGGAGCAGGGCCAGCTCTGGAGCTTGTGACATGCCACAACCGTGTTGTGACCACAGCTTCTCAGCCAGGTCTGCTCTGCTGAGGCTGCACTGTTAGAAAGTAGAAGAGTCCTAAGTGTTCGGCTCCCCAGCCAAGAGTAGAGTGAAGGCAGGGATCTGAAAAAAAGAAAGGAAGAGCAGATCAAGGATCATGTAAGGCAGAGGAACTTGTAATACACACTCCTTGCTGTAGTTAAGTGCAGTCACTGCGATCAATATGGTCTTCCTGGGAGTCAAGGCTTTAAATACTGCCGATAATTCCTTGAGGGGCTGGAAAGAGGATTCATGAGTCTGGACTTGTCCCATGGAGGAAGAGACGTGGTACAGCATGGGCAGTGTCACCTCCGAAAACAGAGCTCGAGAAACCAGCAAGGAAAGGAAGTGGAGAAGGGACAGCCTCTGTAATGTAGGAATGGTGCTGCAAATGCATCTTGCTGCATGGCAAAGTGTGGGACACAGGTACATCCTTCACAGGCAGGAGTGTAACAATCCTGGCAAGTCCTTGGTCAGATGCATGCCTCCACTTGCCATCAATTCCACTGCTGATCAGGAAAAGCAGAGTAATTTTAAAAAAAAAAAATCACTAATGAGTTAGGCTATGGTTACATACTCTCCTTACCATTTTAAGTGACTGTGGCCAGTCCCCTTGGTCACAGCAGTAGAGCTCAGCTGTACAAGAGATGCTCAGCTAGAGGCTGACCCAATAAAATCTTAGCAGAAAGGAGCAGAAGTTCCTTTGCCTTGGGCTTATCTAGGCCAGGGCAACAACTGAACCAGGGCTTTGAAACACTCTGCTCTGCCTACACTGAATTTATACTTTCTATTCCAATCTTCCCACATCTGCTATACTTTTGTCCAAAACACTGTCATTCTTCCAATTCCAGGGTTAGATCAGAAGAGAAATAAGCTTAGAAACAGTATGGGCCAAGCTGACAAATCCCCAAGTTAACCTACTCAGAGTGGAGAACTGTAAAAACAGCACCTCCACCCCCAGACTGATGCCCCACCCTACCCCATTCACGGCCCTCCAGCCCTGATCAGTGCCACTTAACTTTAGAAGTTAGAAGACACACACATTTCAGAACCATAATTGATACATCCCTCCTTAAATCAGGTCACAACAGCAGGTTAATCTGGGGATCTGTCAGCTTTGGGAGCGTTCAGATTGTAATTTTTGGGAAACAAACATTAAGATCCAAACAGTGATGTTATGTGAGAATTTGAGAGGCAGGTAAGCAATTAACCTCCCCCTCACCGGGAAGAGTGACCTGAGTGACCTGTTGTGCTTGAACTCTGCCTCTGAGCTCCTTCTCACTCTATGACCAGCCTGGTGCTCCCTGTGGGGCAGGGGGTCAGGGGACACCGGCACCTCCAGAGCTACACAAGGCACAAGGGCCAAGGGACTTACCTCACCACATGCATGTGGCATGAATGGTCCTGGAAAATGCACCACCTGGAGCGTCTCAAGCCTACTGTGAAATGGAATTCCTACACAAAAAGAGAAGTTTGTGTGGTTCCCAAGTCTGGTCATGACATGCTGACAGCACTAATCACGGCCAGAGCTCACCCCTTCTTTCATGGACTTACCGAGCTGCAGCAAAGGTTTGGCTGTTCCAAAAGAACTGAAATAGGAGGTAACTGTGCTAAAAGCCATTCACACGTGTGTGTGTGTGTGTGTGTGTGAGATACAGCAAAACTTCAGTGGATTAAGAGACTGAGAGATGTAAAGACAAAGCAACACACAGAGGACTTCAACCCAAAAATGGCCTGACATGCAAAGGTCGCTGCATTTCATCGCTGTTTGCCATCCTGCAGCATTGGTGACACCACTCTGGAAGCAGCCTTGGAACCCTGAAGGTGCACAAGCCGGTCCGAAGCAGTTTGTCACCATCCACCCGAGATCAAACCACAGCCATGAGCAGGCTAAACATCGTGGACAGTGACATTTTATGGACTGTGTTGTCTCTCACCTTCTACCACAGTGTACAGCATATCATGCTTGTTATATTACTACTAAGGAGTAATGAAAAATTTACACTTAAGTGACATAAAAAAAGAGGGAGAAGGACCCAGGAATTTCTCCCATCCAACTATAAACGCACACCCATTTACATTGTTTTGTAAATGAATTTAGAAGAAAAATAAAAATATTAAGATATTTCTCTTCAGGACAACCATTGCACAACTGGTTTTGCTTTGGAGGGGAGATACAAACACACATAGCAGGAATACTTTCCAATTGAAAACATGCAAAATAGAAGTGGGAACAGTTCAGCACCTAGACAGCATTTTCCTTGTGTTCTTGATAAACATTATCTCAGTTTCCCCTCAGCATTTACTTCACTAGTCAAGCCCTCAAAATCTGGTATCTAGGAAGAATACCTCACAAAAACTTCTGAAAAAAGCCCATTAAGCAGCGGCATTGTGCTGCCCCATTTTCTATATCTCTCCCATCTGCAAGCCATTTGTATGAAGAAAATCTTTGTTTCCTAAGCTTGGCTTACTAAAGCTCATTTGTTCCCAAACACAACAGAGCCTTGATGCTGTTTATAGAGGGGGCAGCCAAGGGCGGGGCTGGTTCGGCAGCAGCAGTGGGAGATGTTACGGGGTGTCCCATCCCTCTGCCAGCACTCGCTGTCCCCCGGGAGGGCAATGCCAGTCACCCTCCGCTCAGGGTGAGAACGTGGGGTCTGCCAACACAGAGCCAAACCCCGGCTGCAGGACACACCCTCTTGACACACGTGTCCCTCGCAGCCCTTTTATCAGTGTTCTTTTGTAAGTACTAAATCCAGATTTCAGCTATTTATATGGGTTTTCATGTGCTTGCTAAAAAAAAAAAAAAAAAAGGATATTTTTCTAAGCTTATTCATCATCAGGAAAGGATGGCAACAAGGTCAGAGTGTTTTCCTTCTTCAATCTTATCAAGATCGCAGAAGCAGTGACATTAAACTGGCCCACTTTGATCAACTTTTCAGGATAGGAAGAAGGAGCAGCTGCTCTTAATAGGCCAGGACTCATCTCCCTTTAACTTCACATAAGCATCTTTAAAACAGACAATGAAATAGCTGCATATGCAGCTGTTTTCATTTTCTTCTTTGCAAGGTGAGTGCTGACATATCCACATCTCACCAGAGAGAATGAGAAAAGTATTCAGAGTAAGAATCCCTGGAGTAAATGTAAAAAGGATGAAAGAAGTGGACAATGCAAGTGCTCTCTGAGTACCTCTACTGGTTCATTTACACAAAGTTTGAAAAAAGAATGGAAAAGTCAGTGCTTCTTAATTTTCATGCTACTCTCCATTCAAGAACAAAGGGGGGACTAGAGAAATACAAAATATAAAGTGCAGTCATGTTTAAAACATAAGATGTAAAATTCTTCAAAAGGAATAAATTATCTTTATCATGAAGTACTTACATGTCTTCTCCCTACCCACCTTAAAAAGGGATGTCCATGTATTTTCTAGATGAATTTACTATATATAAATATATGTATAAATCTATACATACACAAAATTGGTATGGCCTTACACTCCATTTAAGGATATTTTGCTACATTGTTCAGAGTGCAAAGCAATTGCTTCCTTCAAATCAGTATTTTTACATCAAGAAGAAATAAACCTGTAACTTAGACAATTTGCATGACCACACAGCCACAGTGGCAGATTATTTTTCTGGCTTGTAAAAAAAATTTTAAAACAGAAGTTCTATTTCAGCAGTTTGAAGATGGAATGTAAAGTTTCTGCTGTTAAATGTATATAAAATATATTTATTGAATCATACATTCATGCTGATTCCAATAAAAAAAATTAAAGATTTTTCTGAAATTTCTCTCCATGAATTTTTAGTGCTGGAGGTTCCACACAGCAGCTGGAAACACAAAGAAAGATGTATTTCTTGTACTATTTTGAAAGCTAGGACATTATTTATACATAGCTTTAAAATTCTTTGGTAGATGAAGTGACCTTGGTGCAAACACCCAAAATGACATTTCAGAATGTAGGACTGCCTCTCACACTAAATCTCAAAGATGGGCACGATAAAGTATTTTTCCTTCCACTGTCAGGTGCTTTGTCAAGTTTGAAATATCAGCAGTGGAACATTAGATCCCTCTCGGCTTGGCAAGTGGCATTTTGTGACAGAAAATAGAAGGGCAGCATCCTGCCCTTCAAACCTGAGAACATGCCATTAGTCTAAGAACTGTCTTTAAAGGAATGATGGAGTTTGAAAGAATTTTATTCAATTTCATGTCTCATAATCAAAGAAGTTATTAATGGACCACCTTGCCCCATTCTTCCATATAACATGCAAATAAGGATAAAGATCTTACTGCTGGCAAATCAAATCAATGAGGCAATTCCTTCCTCCCACAGCACACACAGCTTAAAACTTGGCATAGTGTGAGCTCCTATCCCCAAAATCCTTGTAAGGGAGCAGAAACAATTAAGAAACACAGTTTGTTCAAAAATATGCCCTTCCACAATGTGCAGAATAAGCAGCTGCAGAGATCAACTGCACATCTTCATACCTGCACCCAGAACCATCCTTTTCACTAACTTCCACGTCTCAAGGACATCTCTGCCACGTGGCACCAGAGGGAAGTTTCTCAGAGTCAGGTCGGAGCTCACTGTTACCTCACAGGCTGTTTCCTGCTCCGGGGGTAAATCCTCTCTGCCAAGCTGTGCTTCCAGCAGCGAGCTCACCACTTCCACACTCACCTATATGTGGATAGTGGAGACCTAGGAACACCAGAGCTTCAGTCTGAGCAAATTTAAAGACAAGTAATAATTTAAAAAAAAAAAAAAAAAAGAACACATCAGAGGGCCCTGCAGAGCAAGGAAGTGATCCCAGTCTGAATCCTTAAATGCAGAGCCAACACCTGCATTCCCAAACACATGAAGATCTCAGTTCAGCTTTACTAAGCAGCCCAGTCTGAGTCTGCTGGTACTTCCCAGTACTCCAGGTGTTTCTACCTGCTCAAGAGGATAATTAAACCTTTCTAATTCTGCAATGCTCTTGAAGGAAGAAAAGGGAGCAGAAGCAGAGCATGGCTTCCAGTTCTGTTTTGGGTGCTATGAAACACCACTGCAAGTGAAATGCCCTTATTTCTACTTGTCTTATACTATTAAGATCAGTCAGAAGAGGCCAGATCACACCAGTCATACATGAAACACTCTCTGTACTCTCAAAAGGGCAGATCAACAAGGTATCATGATCATGAAGGTTATCCCAACACTGTCCATGTGGCTGCTGTGGGTGCAAAAGCCTGACAGCTGTAGACAGCTTTTCTTCACTTCCCAACTCCCTGCAGAGCACTGGGACAACAAGTGCTCAACTTGGACACCAACTTCAGTACCACCAGCTCCTTGTCTTGACTGGAGGCACTACAAAGGAGACACACACACAGCCTGATCCTTTTAAGACTGTAGCATTTGGTTCCTAGAAAGAGCTGGTCTACCTTGGTTATTAGAGTTCAGCCTTCTTGGAGCTCTTGTAGCCCACTGCAGCCAGCTGAGGCAAATCAAATCCTGGTTTCTTCACAGTCATCTCCAAGAATGTATGCAAAGCACTGGAGGCCTTAGACAAGAGATACCAAGGTTTCAACAGTACAGCAAGGCAGAAACCAGAAGGGCTGGATGCTACAGAAAGCCTAAACATCAAAACCAACGTGCAACAATTTACAGCAGGTCCTTCCAGAGGACTTTGTTATTAGAGTCACAGAGCCACCAAAACGCAAATACCAAGAGTCGCTCTACAACATAACTTGCTTTTGAAAAGTAGTTCTTTACAAGACATTCCAACAGAATTTTATGTAAATATTTTATTTTGCCTGTCATCTTGGGACAAGAACATCACTTTCTGGGTCAACATATTGAGTATGATTCATATGAGAACAAGCATACACTTCACCCTCTTAAATTCTTTACTGACACTCTTCTTTCAAATCAGACAGCAATGAGTCAGAACTGTCCAGCTTCCACTACAGAAACGGGGGTTCAAGCTTACGGATGCTTTTGCAGATTTGGTTAAGAGCTATAAAAGCTTCTATTAAAAGCACTTTGATAAGTCTGAAGTGCAACCTGTTACTGCAGTCTTCGGATTTAACATCAAGAACATTAGAAACCCAACAAAGGCGGAAAAAAACCATAACACAAACAACAAGGACAGGGTTCAGTGAAAGATCTCCTTTGCATACTTTCACCTCACAGGCATTCCTGATAGGAAAAATGCAGACAAGCTTTTGTTTTTTAAAAAAATACCAGTTACCACCACAAGAGGAAGCAGCAGAATTTCTCTGAATGCTGGCTGCGAGAGCACACCATAGCTCACACTCTCCCCCAGTTCACTAAGGTATTAAATCTCCAGGTACAGATGGTGAGCAAGCCAATCTGAGACACAGTTGTAAGGAAGGAAGGGACAAACAGTGAAATACATGTGAAGAGAAAAATAAAACAGAAACCAATGCTCTAGCAACATTTAGTACAACCAGGTTCAACCAGTAAGTCTGGCAAGTAAAAAGCAAAACATGACTGTTGAGGACAGGTAATACCAAGGGCTGCTCTGCTCCAGAGCTTACAGCAAGCACAGGTCAAGAGATGAAACACTGCATATGCACAGTCATTACAGTCATAAACCAAGAAACACAGAAACAGTGACACCTGACACAGATCAGCAAACTCCCGACGCAGCTCTGTTGTGCTACCAAGAGATCTGAAAGGCTGGCATAGACACAAATCCACCATTTTCATCCAGACATTTAACACCAGGCATTACAGAAATACTGCTTTGTGCAGCACCATCTTACAGGATCTCTTGGATTGAAATTACCCAGTTTTGTATTTTATTTTCAGTTTCATCTTCTTTCAGAGGCAGTGGAGAGTGTTCAACATCTTAACACCAGGACAGACAAGCACCTTCCATACTTCTGACAAAGACTCCTTATCCACTTCAGGTCTGAAGCACTGCAAAAATAACTATTACTTGCAGCAGTTGGAACTGTAAAGGATGTGACACAGGTATTTCTGCTTTGCTTGTACTTCTGCAATAGTTATAACAGGACCTGCCCAGCTTCGGAGTTCAAGTTATTAACTTTTGCATCCAAAAAGTATTTGTTTTCAATTATTTAAATGCAGCCAAAGTGATGCACTGAAGGTAGTAAAAGCTTTAGCTACAACCACCTCTACCTTGTAAACCTAGTGACTGAAGAGCCTCTTCCCCTTGGAAAAACTCCAACATACTCTTGACTTGATAAAGCAAATCTAGACCTTTTTTATTTTTATTTTTTTTAAACAATTTGCCAAAACTGGAATGAGAGATAAATAGAAGGCACAACAATTTTGCTTTTTTTTTATACAAATACAAACTAAACATGAAAAAAACTCCCTATTTCAATAAAAAATTTCACAAGTTCAGGAAAAGTGTTTGAAGAGTCAAGTTCTAGACATTTAAAACCTATCCCACAATCCAAAATTTTCAAAGTGGTAAAACAGTAGTTCGAATTCCTTGCTGTGATCATGTATCAAAAGAAAAAGATTCTACAGATACCCATTATTCCACTTTTACAGCGCCACAGAGAGAAAGGTGAAAGTCAATTTTTCAAGTGGCAACGTCTCCAGACCGGAGGATGTTCGTATGACCCTCAAAGAAACATCAAGAGTTTTGCTTTTCTGCCCTTGAAATACTTGCCAAGAACTATGTTTTCCTACAGGCTCTTGAACGCATGCACGTGAAATATTATTCCACTGACTGCACCCAAATTCAGTAGAAAGAGGGGAGGAAAAAAAAAAAAAAGAAAAAAGAAAGAAACACTCCTTTAGGAAAAACCACTGGTACCAAAAAAACAAAAATCAGTCCGTAAGTTTGAGGTGAACAAGAAAATTCAGTTCTTTTCTTTTTAAAATCCACTTTTCCTAAAACGTTGTTCCACAAAGCTGGAATCTGGGACAAGGACTAGAAAAAATAAATCACAGAACCATAACACAAACAAAAAGGGGCCAAAATAGTATCAAACGTAGCAGTCTATAACAGGCTAGTGCCACATTCCAAGATACCCAAGGCTGAAATTCACAAATCTGCAGGAAAAAGGGTTTGCGCCACCATGTCAACATCCGCGATGAATTCACTGGCGTTGCCCGATCCCCCTTCCAGCTCCAAATCCTGGCTTCTGGGACATTCCTCCACGTGGAGGCCCTCGAATCCCACCTCCCAGCCCCCCACGAGTGCCTCCAGGTCCACGGGGTCTGTTATCTCTGCGATCACCCTCCCTGGCAGCTCGTGTTTTCTTCTCCTCCACATTCAGGCGCACCTCTCCCCTGAACATGATGGGCTGCAACAAAGGAAAGAAGGTGCTTTCATTAATGGGTCACCAGGAGCTCTTCAAGATCAAGCAAATTCCTGCAACTTTGTCTCGTATCCTCCTCTCCATGAAAGACTGAAGGGTCTTAGGATTACTAAACAATGGCAATAGTCAAACGATGCATCCAGTCTTGGGGCTTTACCGCAGAAAATAAAGATGTGAAGGAGCGACCCTTGAAAAGCCACCTCAGGCTTAACACTGAACATTCTGACGTGTTTTAGAAAAGAGCTGGGCTGTAAGCAAGCTCACTGCATGGCTGTGAGGGTGCATCCAGAGCCCCTGCCTACCACAGCAGGCAGGCATGGGCACACATTCTGCATTAGCAATCACTAATGACAGGCTGAGCAGGTACCTCCTGCCTTCGTTAGCAAAATTCTTTTCAGCGTGCACACCAACAGAGCTTCTTCCTTTCAGCCTCTGACAAACAAGATTCTACTTGTCCATAGAATCAGACCCTCTCTACCTTGTCTTCCTGAAAGCTATTTATACACTTTCTGTGTTCAGCAACCTCCCACTAAAAAAAGGCTCTGTAATGAGCTGCTACAAGCTACTTCAATGACAAAAGACTGCACAAATCTTGGTGACAGGAAGGAAAGACATCACACCTACTTTAATATGCTCAAGAAAGACTAATAGGACCACATACAATCTCTTCTTGTTGGGCTGAAAAACACTGTCTGTTGTCAACAGACCAAAAACCACTGACTAGCAATTTATTTACCCTGTTGCTAAGGATCTTCTGAACTGGCTCAGGATCATCAAACACCACAAAGCCAAAATTAGGGAGCTTTCCACCACTGTTGATGCGGAGTTCAACAACATTGCCATAGCCTGCAAGAGAAAAGCCAAGTTCTTGGGTCATACATTAGAATGCTCTGTTGACCACGCCAATGGCTGCAACCCCCAACCCCTCAGAGGACAGCAAAGTAACCAACTTACTTTGGAAAAAGTCTTTAAGTTCAGATTTATCCACATCATGGGGAAGGTTCCCAACAAACAGCTGATGACTGTCTGGGTATCTCACAATCCGCCTGGTTTCCACATCGCCTTGTTCACCCTCGCGAACTTGAACAGAAAAGCAAAACTGATTTTAGAAAAGTCAGTCCCCACAACAAACAGAAAAACAAGCCATGGTCAGAATTATCACCATTAGCAAGAATCAATTCACAGTATCTATCCATTCATATACAAAAAAAGTAAAGCATTCTACACTAGCAAGTTTGTAACTACTTGCTTTTTATCACCTGGCTCAGGCCAAGCTTGAGTCTTTACCTGAGTAAAAACTGTTTGCTTACTGACAAAAATAATGAGATTTTAAAAGCTTTAATTATCACATTGCTTCCCCCAAACCTTTAAGCAACAGACAACAGCTTCTTTGCAGCTTCTCTTACTTGGCCTAGGACCCCGCTGTGGTGGGATGCTCGTTCGCTGCTCCCTCACTCGCTGATCCCTCTGAGGTCTCTGAGGGGGGGTCTGAGACTCAGGCTTTGCCTCAGGGCGGGGCTGTATCAATTCAAACAGGAGTGAACAGTTGAGAGTCAGACAGACACACCAGCAGGTTCAGCTTTTAAGAGCTCGCTGTCAAGTCGGTGATAAAATACAGGACAAGGTAATAGTTTTTTCCACCCGTGACCAAAATGCATGTTAGGTCATGTTTGCTTACATGCTAAAAGCAAGCAGCACTCACATGAACATTCTCTGTTCTTCTCCATGAGAAACAATAAATTATCAACCCAAAAACCAAGAAACAACATCTCGAAAAAGTCTATCAGGAATCACAGAATTCTAGAGTCTTTGGGGCCTGGGAAGTCAAATCAGAAGCAAGTAGATTTCACTCTATTTTTCCCCCCCTCATTTTCCTGTCAGCCAGTTTAGCACTCCTCCAGGTGCTGGATTCCTACCTGCGAGACCGGTACTTTGACAACATGAGGTGGTATTCCTGATACTGGGACAGCCCCACTGGGAGGAAGGTTCTTGCTGGTTACTGATGCCCAGGAAAATGTCTTCAAAAAAAGAAAAAAGATAAAGATAATAACATAAATATATCTCCTTCTGAAAAATATTACTGATAGTACAGCTAAGAGACACAGGATAACAGGAAAAAATTTTAACTTATACTTGAAAATCAGGAGCCAGCCAATAGCAGTTTCCCCACAATTTCCTTCAAATTATTTAAATTCAAAAGACTCAATGTAATGACAATGGAGTCACACTTCTACTCGGTTTCTGAATTCCACAGACTTGAAACAGGACACAGCAGTGGCCCAACACCACATATCACATCAAGGTTAACCAAAATATTGGTTTCCTGAGTACCAATCTGTCCACTTTTACCTTCCTTAACACTAAGAAGTGACAAAAATCCCCAGGTAAAAATAAAGCTCTGTAAATAGACAGGAGAGCCATACTGATGAAACCACCACATCAGAGAAAGGAGAGATCCACTGCCATTACCCTGGAGTCCTCTTGCACTGCAGGAGCTGGATCAGCAGGAGCTGGAGAAGGACTCTTTTCCACAGGCTCTTCTGGAGCAGACTCCTCTAATACTGGCTCAGACTTTTCCTCCTGTGCCTCTGGTTCAGGTTCCTGTTCAGGTTCTGCCTCTGGCTCAGGCTCTGCCTCTGCAGCTGTCTCTTCCAGGTGTTCCTCGATGTCATTGCTATTATACAGCAGCACAAAAAGCAGGAAAAAGAGGTGGTATTGTATTTATTCCATTACTGGTGATAAGCAGTGCTACTTATCCAATACAGAAGTCAGGCACGTGACATCTGAGAGGAAGAACAAGGCCACGTAAGGCCAACATTGCACAGGGATGCAAATCTTGCGTTGCTACACTATAAAGCAGCAAAAAAATTAAATCCAGAGTCCTCATGTTCAGCCTAACAGCATTTTGATTTCAGCTGATCAATAAAGAAATCTTTTAACTGTCAGAAGAAAACTATTAATAGCAATACATTCACGTGACCTGTTCTACAAGCAGCCCATCTCACACAACACCTGACTTCATCTATAAATATACTATTACCTGACAGCCTGCTCGTAATAAGCACCACTATCATCAGGAACAGCCTCAGGTGTCTGCTGTCTTTCCTCAGGTTCCTCCCCTTCCTCCTCTGATTCTAAACAAGGTTAGAAAAGAAAAAATAAGACAACACACATCTTTATTATGAGGCTCAAACACAAGGCACCAACCACAATATACAAGTGAAGTTTCTACCAAAGAGCACACAGGAAGCACTTTCAAGATGTGACATGGAACAGACATTTCCTTGTATTTCCACTACCACTTTGGTTACTTGGTTCTGACCAAGGTTAAAAAACATGTTCCAAATACTTCAGAGAACCAGATTTATAACCTACAAATCTGACTGCAGCTGCCAAAAATAAGTCTTACAGTTCTTGTAATAGAAACAGAATATGCCAGAAAAATAATCATCTGCATGTCACAGCTCCTTGCTGGACTGTAAAGAACTACAGGGAAGGAAAAAACCTACAAGTACATGAAATTTAACACTGATCTGTCTTCTCCAGCAAGAAGATTTCCTTTGGTCTAGGAACAGAATGCTGATGTAAATCCAGAACCAAACACCAACAGAACCATACAAAAATTTCTGCTACTTACCCTCTGGAGGCTCGGTGTCAGAGTCTCCAAAAACCTCATCCTGGTAGCGGAAAATATCATTGTGGACGTAGAACTTGTTTGCAACAGAGCCCTAAAAGCAAATCAAAAGGAAGAACTGATTCAATTACAACAATCCAGCAATGTAAAAATTGAAATAATGTGAAAACAAGAAAGGTTTGAGCATATCATCCTTCCCACAAGATTAATACAAATTTGCCTCTCAAGAAAATAATGTTATTTAGGGCAGGAAAACAAAGAAAAAAGATATCACTCCTAACAAGTCAAGTACGCATGGAACAAAGGAAAAAATGTTGTTGAAGTGCTTTTAATTCCAATAGCTCACAACAGTGAAGAAGTGTGAGTGACAACTTCCTGGTGTCTAAAGTATCAATTCTTATCTCCAAGTCATATTGGAAAATAGAGTGATCTTGCAACACTCCTTTTTCACTATCATTTTCAATTCTGTGAACTGCTTTGTTAGGAAAAAGTTGTATTTAAAGATGCCACTTCAAACGCTAAGTCAGCACTTTATGAATAAGAAAATCTGGAACCCGTGTTTTCAAGTGACAGGAAGCATTCCTCTCTTTCTACTGCTTCTTTTTCAGTAAAAAGACCAGTTGCTAGGATAGCAAATCAAAGAGAACATAATTTCAATATGCTTAAGAAATAAATGTGTCGCACTAACCTAGGAGTCCAAAGTCAAGATATTTATAACCGATTTCAATATCCAAGGTTAATGTACAATCAAACAAGTAGTGTAATTCCCAAAGGAATTTTCAGAGCATTACTGCTGAATTCTGTGGCAAGTCACCTTCCCAGTCTAACCCTTCAGACTGCAACCCTGAGGCAGACAGAGCTCACAGATGCTGTCAGAACCCCCTGGCAGCCCAGCTCACCCACCTCAGGTGCGAGCACGAAGGTCTGCATGAACCTGCGCACCGGCTGCATGTTATTGGAGAGCTCTCCCATCACCTGCACCACCACACCGTCGTTGAGGGTGGCGTGGGCATCCACATGACGGATCTTCGTGTGGCAATCCTTGAAGTTTAGTGACAGCACCTTCTTGTGGATATCCTAGGAAAGAGCGGTACACGTGGGTTACGCTGCAGAAGCCATTTCCAACAAGTTAGCAGCTTTCAGAAAAAGCAAAACCATAAAAGACTGGTTTAAGATACGTTCCCTAACTCCGGAGAGAAAGCTTGGCAGGATGCTTGTTAGGTTTGCTTTGCAAGGAATTTTACATTCTGAGCTTTCTGTAAAAGAAGCACATTGTGCCTATTGCTGTCTACAGTTAAGAGATTTTTTTTCTCCCCATTTTTTTTCTTTACAGAAAGCACTTGAACAGGGTGGGGGTGAATCACAGCTGGATACATTTCTCTTCTCAACCACAAAGGGGACAAAATAGAAGGGAAGAACAGCTTTCTTTATTAAAGTTCTTACAGATTGCCCATAGACTGCGTCAGCTGGTTTTCCATTGGAATCCAAGCCACCGTGGACATAGGAAGAGTTCTTTCCATAAAACCTGTTGGAAAGAAATATTTTAATGCCAAGCTTTGCTGTGTAAGAACACTGAGCCTCTGCATTAGAGTACAGTATGAATAATACACTTTCAAGTAAGTTTCCTGTCTGAATCACTAGAATAAAGCCACAAAATCTCATAATCCTGTTACCAGTCTGGGGGTGGGGGGAAAACACAAAGTTTTCTTATGTAAGCTGTAGCATTCAGGTGTCAGAGACCCAGGCACTAACAGTCAAAAACAAAGTCTCATGGGAGCTCATGATCCAGTCTTATTATCCCCTTTCTGCACGAGGTCCCCAAAGCAACACCCTGAACATCCAGGATGCTGAAGGCTCGCCCTCAAGTTCTGATTTCAAGCTTGAGCAAGGCACAACAGGACTGTTTTGCTCTTCTACAGTAAAAAAAGTATTGCAGGTAAATCTTCCTTTCTGTAACTGAGAGACTACCAGCTGAAATGCCCTAAGCACCATGGTACTGCACTCTGCCAGCAGATAAAAGACTGGAATGGATTCCATGGCACAGAGTCAACTGTCCTCTGACCCAAAAGGATGAGGTCAGCTGTCCACCTAAGTGGAGAAACACTCTTAGTAAGTATTCCTGAGACTGGAAGGGGGAAGGTTTCAGAAACTGTTTATCTGGCTACTCAAAACACGGCAAAACAAAGGGTATTTTCACCAACAAGACTAGTTTCAGAAAGGATACCTGTCAAACCAAACAGGACCCATTTGTTTAGATAACGGATTGTAGTTTGCTGCATATCCATAACTTCCTGACTTTAAGAAAGAGCTGGTGTGACTCCCAAGAGAGACCAGTACACAATCACACAACTTATTCAATGTTTCCTCCTAGTCAGGTGGCATTTTATCAAGCCAAAACTACAGAAATGCTTAACTAAGTGGTATTTCTTCAACTTCAGTTTATATTGATTACAACCAGAAGTAGCAAGCAGCATTTCAGTTACGACCAGAACCGAGATATTTCAAGAATTCCTGTAATCTTTATTATCAATCTTTTAACCCAGCTGATCAAAAATCAAAAGTAAATGACACTCAGCATCTTGAATAAATCAGGATTTTAAGTGTCCAGATTCAGCAAGCTAAGACACAGTAATTAGCTCATTCACCCATTTTAACACACAAGTTAGGGAATTCACACAGAAAACCAGCTCAAAGCGAAGCAGAGCTTTACCTGTGCAAATAGTCAGGTGCTTGGTTCAGCAGGGTATAGTACTGCCTCACGAATTCCCGCCCGACCAGCAGGGGACTTGGCTTCTCCATCACCATTTCTTTGGTCAACTGAAAACTGTGAAAAAAAACAAAAGCTCCATAAACCATGAGCATTTCAAATGGCTGTTCACATCCCGATTGCATAAACCGCCTAATCACAGCGGAAAGCACGCACCAGGACTGTTTTACCCTTGTAAGCAGTTTAAGCAATGTGTTTTCAGAGTCATCAGTGTTTTGGTGCCAGGGAGAGGATTCCTGGCTACCAAACCAGAGGTGGGAGAGGCTGCAAGGCTGAGGGAGGTCACCTCATAACCTGCCAGTAGTTAATCATCCCACATATCCTCAGTAAAAAGCAGGTGGCAAGCAAGTATGGTTCTTCAAGAGGATTTGCTAAGTGGCTAAGACATTTACAGTCGATCTAAATTCTACTTACCTCACTTGACTTCACAATCAGAATTAAAAGTCAGATGTTCTCAGGCAAAGCCTGTGCTACTGTATTAGGGGCATTTTTAAAAGGTCAGAATAAGTCCAATCTATTTTTATCAGCAGCACAGCACTGCTTGCTGTGAGTGTCAAGCGCTCTGGAGAAATATTAGATTATATTAAAATTATTATGCTACAAAGAAACACTCTGCTCTTCCCCTGCTTCCACCAGTCTCAACAAGTCACTTCTCACGTAAATTCAGACCACCAGGTAAGTGAACAGCACCACCCATGCCCAGGGACAAATCCATCTGGGTACCTCGTACCTACTTCCCATGGATCTGTAAGTTACAAAAATAAAGTCTTTGCAGGTAGGTTACACAATACATGTATCTTCAGGACAGGCCAGCCCAAAACAAAGCACATTCTCATGCTTCCTTGTTATCAAATACTCATAAACGCTGTTCAAACTCATTCAAAATAGTTTTAAATTCACAGGGATAAACACCAATACCAGAGGATGTTCTTGGTACCAAATACAGAAACAACAGCAGATTTGCTGCTTCACACTCAGTTGTACCAATCAGTAGCAGAATGGGGGCTTAGTTCTTTCAGCGGCAAAACTGTTTCCTTTCTCCCCACTACTGACCCCCAATCTCCTTCACACAGCCCTTTCCCAAACACACGGTATTCAAATTCCATATGCACGTTCTCCAGGTGTGATGCGCAAGTCAAAACCAACACTATTCAGCTGAGCCCTTGAAAAAGCAATTCAGGAATCATCAATTACTTATCTGCTTTTATTTAACGCTGATAACTACAAACAGTGCCAAGAAGTGGTGGCATCAGCGAATGGGGGAAAACTCACACTGGACTGTGGCCGGAACACGGAATGGGGAGAAAAAAAAGAAGCCAGATTAAGCACAGACTAATCCAGATGGAGCCTGCAATGCTCATGCCAAGCCAGGCATGTCTTAGGACAAGCTTTCTCTTGTCACTACACCCAAGAGCATCCCATATCCTGGGAAAACTGAGCTGCCCACAACTTATCCTTTAAACACAGCAAAAGGGAAAGAAAAAGACTGGTTTTCCCACCTGCTTTTACTAAACCTTGTCCCAGTTCATCCAAGGATCTTAAACGTTTGATACTCGCTGTATCTAATGAATTTCAGAGAAGGTGTGCTTTAGACACCAAGAACTGACAACAGAGCAGAGCTGCAGAAGACAGAGGTGACCAGGTTGGTGTTACTGCAGCAACAATTTCAAACACACAACACACACAGGGCTGCAAAGGAAGTCACAACCACACTGCTGGATGGACCAGGAATGCAAAACAGAAGCTTTAAGCCTCAAAGAGAAGAACATATGTAGAAAGATGACATGGAAGCTGTCAGAACATCCAGGGAATAGATCTGAGGATGTGATCACACCCAAACTCCCAGCAGGGGCCAGCATGCACTGCATCCAGCTCTGTTGGAGGAATGCAGCTAAGGTTCAAACCAGAAGATGTAACAGCAGAGCTGTAATTCTGTGTACATTGATGTGTTTTTCTCAGCTTTTAATACAATCACACAGGCACTTCACCACCTCTGTAAGTCTAGAAACAAATGAGAAGCATTCCCATTCTATTTTAAAACACACTTTTTGCTAGGTTTGAACACAGGCAAAAAAATCTGGTGGGCTCCAGAGGATGTGTCCACGAACTCCCTCTCTTTCAGCAGGAGGTGTGTCTATCACCACCACACAAGGAAATATTACCTACATGATAATATGCAGAAGAATAAAAGACTAAATATGAACTAGAACCAAAAAAGGCTTTTCAAAACATTCAGAAGCTTTCAGCTGTTTGAAGATATTTTCAAGGGCTAACCATGCAGAAAGGAAGTAATAGTCCACGGCTGGGTCTGGCCTGCAGGAAATGCTCAGATTCTGCAAACCACTTTCATTTCAGGAAGGTTCCACTATCTGTGGTTTTGCAGAAGCCTTTGAACTCTGAGTGTAATGTATTACAGACCCAGATGTCCAACACCCAGCACAGTCTGAGGTAACAAACGCCTCCAAGAGATCAACTCGTTTGCCTTCTAGTGCACGTTAAATGAGATTCCCATAAAATATTATCAGACAATAAGAAAACACAGCAAAGGTAAAGTACAGCTAAGTGGTGGCTACCACTCCTGACTTCCTCATCCCACTTTGCTTCCTCTTGAGCACCTGTGAAGCTCTATAAGGAGCAGGCCAACCCTAAAGCAGTGGGAGCAGAAATGGCAGACAGACATGACCTGCACTTTTTAGCTCCAGTCAGCTCAACTGACAATGCAGGATTTATTTGCTCCACAACAGTTAAAAAATTTGCTTCTGTGCTGGCAGTTTACAGCCAGGCAGCCAGTCCTACCATATACCAAGATCACCATTTGGAGAATGACAGGAGGTACACTTAATTTCTTTGTGAAGGTACAGTTTCCCTGGAATTCAAGCTTATTCCTACAGATGTAAATAGGCAGGCTTTCTGTTCTGTTCAATGATGAATCGGGCTCTTCTGAGAATTATTTTCAAGTGCTTCCTAGAACACCAACATACAAAGCTTGACATTCTCACATAAAGGCAAAACGTTCCTGTAGCACTCAAATCTCAACAGCTGATTCACCACCAGCTCTCTCAGATTTCTGTTCTTCAGTGAAAGCCCTCACCTGCACTAACCCACAGGCACATCAGCTTCCCTGCTGGTCTCAAGAAATATCAGAAGTGGCTTGATTAGGTCTGTCATACTCACATGCTTAAAAATACACACAAAAGAGCTCCCCTCCTACTAAGGGTGAAAAATCTATCAGAATAACTCCTAACATGAAAAGAGGAATTGCTGAGTGCCCAGTTGTTCTCAAGTAGATCTGAAAAGAAATGGGAAAAACCTTTACATGACCTAATCAGAGGACAACAATCTGTTTTTACTGCTGCTGCACCTGCTGCTACGTTGCCAGATGCCATCTGTTCTTGTTCTCCAGCCAGCACAACCTGAATGGTGGGAGCCAAGCATCTCCTCAGAGTATTTGCTCCCTACCACTCATGAGCAATTTACTACTCCACTATTCCCTGATCCAAGAAAAACTGCAAATACTTTACACTACATTTTCATTGCACAGCACATAATAGCACCAAATGTTTGAACTGCCACTATGTTACTCCTGATAGAAGCTTATCCACACATTTTCCTGTCAATTGACATAATGATGAAAGGGTGAAAATTGACAGGAAAAGCCGAAAATCTGATTATCTAAGATTCATTCATAATCATGCGTTCATATTATCCCATATGTAAAACAAATTGGATAAGTCAAATTATAACAAGTACACCATAACAATTCTGCAGCATAACTGAGCCCCTTCCTTAAGCCAAGGACTTAGAGGAAGACAAATACCTCCTTTACAGTGGTTATCACCTGGCTGGTGGAAAATTCCACCATCTGTTACAATGCTCCCACTTGGCAGAAAAATCAATGTCAGGCACTGAATTTCTAAAATACTGTTATGTAAATTAGAGCCATTTATGTAAATTCTGCATTAGCAAATTCAGATTTAGGTCCACAAAACCTATTAGTATATTAGTATTGAGAAAAATGGACTCAACACTCACAGCTAGCATTGGTTATTTTATTACCAAATTTGTTATTTTCGTAGCAAACCACTCCATGCTGAAAGCAAACTAGTCGTTGCTGTCCCAACTCAATTTGTTTGGGTTTTTTTTTTTTTTTGTTGGTTTGGATTTTTAAATTTATTTTTGAATCAGACAAGTTAGCCTGAATGTTGCTTCTGATGGACTTCCTACACAACAGAAGTGTGTCTCATGCACATCACAGGACGTTTGGGCTCTCAGGACAACCAGCCCCAAGGCTCAGGCAAAAGCCCCTTGGCCTGATGTAAGAAGCCAAAGGACCAAACCCCATTGAACTAAAACACACAAGTCAGAAATGCCAAATTTCACTTCCCAAAGAGTGTGGCAATTTTAAACACCTTCTGTCAAGAAAAAAGTTAGAACTAACAAGAAGACAAGTTAAAATTGAATTATAATGTCAACAGGCTCTGGTGTGTTTTTAACATTAGCCTCATTTCTTTGTCCTCTGACATCTTTAATTACATTTTCTTAACTTGCATTTATATACAAGGAACCTTCTCAAGAAACCCAAAGTTCCTACAATGTATTATAGTCATGACTGGAATATTACTCAGCAGTTCATATCTTCTCCTTCGGCTACTCAAGTGCTATAAAGTGACCATCTGAACTCCACTCCTTCCATCTCTACAAACTGGTGGAGTTTACAGGCTGCCAAAACAGCCATTCAGAATGTCAAACTTTTCACACAACTCCACTCCCTCGTTTTGGTATCGGTGAATTCCTTAACTTAAGGAGGCCTTTTGGAAACTGAAGAAACAGCCAGAGAAGCTCACATGGAGAAGAGGTGTCTGTATCCAAGCACAACACACTGCAAATGTGGCAAATAGCAATTTTGCTGGGAATTAAAGGTCTGGTCAATAGTTAATAGGATTGCATAATTAAGTGTCATTTGGGATTTCTCCAAGTTGCTTAGCAACAGGTGAGCATGCTCAAAGCTACAAACCATTTATCTAGATGGAATAACCAGCTCTAGAAGCAGTTACTGCTGCTGTTATGGACCAAAAAAAAAAAAAAAGAAAGTAATGAAGAAAACGCCCAGTAGGCCTCTAAGAGGCATGAAATAGACTGAAAGTTTAACAACAAAAGCAAACCAAATACAGTTAATTCCAACTCTCCATACATTTTACATGACTAGCATCTGCTCTGCTGCTGACTAAGCAATAAAAGAAAAAAAAACCGAGGCTGGTGCCTGTGTGAACCATGATACAAAACATTAGAGTGAACAATGGAACACAAGCTAAACTTGCACCCCATGGCAAATTCCAGGGCCCATCTCAGCTGGGGATTTATATCATCACACCAGCTTGCTCTCAAGTAGAAAGAGTAATGTTAAGTAAGTGTGTATTTAAAACACAAAGATCGCAGATACACTGAGAAACCCTGATTTTAATACAGCCTTAACTACCCGAGGGGAACAAAGAAACTCAAAACAATTCAGTTGTTGACCCGAACCTATTACAGAGAGCTGAAAATGCACCTCAAATAAGCAGGCAAATGAAGTCCCAAAACACTAATCTGCTTTCAAAAATAGGTCTCATTACTTGCCTCCTCCTGGATGCAGAGGCAGACAATGTCACTGGGACAGTGTCACCACAGCAGCACAGCCTGCATTTCAGACACATGCCGTTACAGCTGCCTACCTGTAACCAGTTCATCTTTTCTGCCTTGTGACAGATTCACTGGGAAAGTATTCAGCCTGGAAGAAGTTATCTTAAGTCAGCACTATCCCATAGGAGGCAAGATGCTAGGAAGCCACAGGACACAGAAATTCAATGACGGGATAACTTATGCAATAAATAAATATTTGAGGATCAAACTGGGACAAGTTGTGAGGTTACCAGCATTCAACTCTTACTAGCATCTCCAGGAAACATTGAGATAGTTTGTAAGATGAATGTATTCACCAGGAACTTCCGAAAGCAGGCACTTCAGAGCACTGCGAATGAAATGTCAGACATATCATGCAGACAGAGGAGCCTTTAATAATCTTCCAAACCAACACCTAATAAAACATGGATCTGGACTGTCAAACTTAGCACAGCTATTTCTCCTTTCACTTGTGACTCATCTCCACTGTATGACCCACACAACCTACAAAGACAGGCAATGCCTACATTCATAAGATACTTGAGATGCTACAGGGAACTGGATCCTAAAAAAATAATCACACAGCAACCAGAATCACCAGGCAAACAGCTTCCTCTGTGCTTAATTTTCCAGATGCAGCAGAAAGGCAGAGCAATACCTGAGCCGCTTCTGAAGCTCTGAGACACACTGACAAGGGACACTCTAGAAAAAGCCAGATGTTACACCAACATATGGATAAGAAAAATTAAATTAGAAGCTTAACTATTTTCTAATCAAAGCATCCAAGCAATCAGACAAAATTTAAGCACAATAAAAAAAAAACCTTTCTATCACAAGATTAAAAAATAATTCAGAATTACATTCAGCACTGCCCATGCCAGTACCAAAAAAACCCTGCACTTGCCAGTGGCAGATGGGAAGCCTTACTCAGCAGCAATGCACAGCCCTTCAAGCACTGGGAGAATACAAATAAACAAACCAGCAATTGCTGAAGAGCTGTCAGTGTAGAAGTCTGCCTGTGTTTTTGCTAACAAACCTAAGTGTGATCCACAAGCTTGATGGATATGATGGAGTCTGCCATTTCTTAGACAAAAATCAGCGCTTCTTGTATTTTTCAGCTCTATCAAGCAAAAAAGAGACAAACTGAAGACTTCTAATGCTTTCAGTCAGAATCTGAAAGAAAAGAGATCATTTTGGAGAAATGTAATTGCCAGGGCATTAAGCTCAAAAGCAAATTAAAAATACAAAGATCACCTGAAGTGTAAGTTAAGAGTAGCTGAGATCAGCATCTGTACCACAACAGCAAGGGATGAACGTTCATCTGGGTAAGGAAAATGATATCAGACACTATTCCCGCAGCTAAGAGCATAAAGGTCCAACCACAAACAGCAAATTAGGTCCTGTTTACAAGAGAAGAAAAAAAATCAAACCTAGAAGAATCTTGAAAACTTGCTGTTAAAACTAAGTGATAAAGTAAAAAATTCTCAACAATGTGTTTGGTGGTTTTTTTATTCATCCCTCAAAACACTTTGCCTTCCCTGAGTGCTGAGCTTGTTACGGTGAGGGTTTGGGGTTTTTTCCTTCCTTTAAAGCTGCTTCACCTGGCTTCCAAGTTCCTACCTGATATCACTCAATCATCACTTCTATTCAGCAGGTACCTGCTGTAACATGAAGTTAAAGGTGATCTGTCCAAAGCCTAACTAGCAACACTTCATATCCTCACAAGAAGAGAGCTCTGTTACATTTAGCATTACAGAAAAACACACGGCCCTTGTGATCTGACAGAAGTCCAAAAGGAACTCCTCTTCAAAATCCAAGTTCTCTGAAAACTCAAAGCCTGAAGAATTCCCAGAAATATTCCTACATTTTTAATAATCCTAAAATCAGAATATCCTAAACAGGCTCTCAAACGTGGGGGATAGACTTGCCTTTCTAACTTAACCTATTTCGTCCTCATTTACCCTGCAATTAGAAACAATGTTTTTCTGAAAAATTACATTTTAAACACGCAGATTTCAAACTAAACGGTGGTAGCATAGTGCTGGTCTAAATGGTTTGTTTAATGAAAAATAAGTCAGCTTTCTGCCTTTACTGCTCTCCAGACTGCTTCATGATAATGCAGCTACTTAGACCCCGTGATTCTGCCATTAGAACAGGTTTTGTTTTGACATCCAAGAGCTGCTCCAACATCTCGATGAAGTTGGCAGCAGGTCCAGTCATCTTCTCTTAGGTCTGCAAATTTTCCATTTGGCTCCAGTGCAGCTTCTTAAAGTAAAAAAGCAAAAGTTACTCATCAGCAGTCAGAAGAGGCACATCAGAACCCTGAGCTACACCAACATTACAGTGAAATTCAAGCTTAATGCCACTCGGATTAGAATCACCAGGATTAAGATTCAAAATATTTTCTGCATGCCAAGCAACAGATAACTGCAAAGATAATCAACTCTTTCACCTCTACCCACTAAAGTCACAGAAGACGCTTAAACTTGATGTATCAGCTGTATCCTGGCACTCAGGACTGACCCACAATGGCACTGTTACATTAAAAACAAAACAAAGTCGGCCCAGCAGCAGCCAGGAAACAGCACAGGGCAAAGCAGATGAAAATGGAAGACGGCCACCAGCATTCTCCAGTGCAGTGCTGCACGTTTGCCTCAGCAAGGAATCGGGTTCATCACAGATCTCTCCTCCGTAACTGACAGCAGCCAGGCTCCTGCTCTGAAAGCAGCACTGCAGCAGCCATGTCTTCCTGGAAGAGGGCCAGACTTAATATAGCAAAACTGGGACCTCAAACCAGTGTAACACTCACTGCCTGCAAAGTTTAAGGATTCTTTTACAGTATCTGAGGATCAGACTTCAGTTTTTCTCTTAATTACTCAATGAGGTAGCTTAAGGTTATCAAGTCTATTAGCAGTTACCCCAGGAAGTAAAATAATTACTTCAACTCTGCAGATTTTATATAGGCACCTATAAAAAAAACACCCAGTTTTCTAGACCAAACTCTCACTTTTGGTTTTGGTTTGTTCCAAGCACAGGAACTATCACCACCCTGCTGAAGTCCTGCTCTACTTCGATTTCCTCTTTGATTCTTCAGTCATCACCTTACTTAGTCAGACAAAAAGGCCCAGTGCTAATATTAAAAACTAGAATAATACTTTCTAATTCAAACAGGCCATTTATGCCAGTCTTGTGAGTGGTCTCTCATCAGGTCCTACTGTTTTGAACAGAAATATCAAGATGTACTTACAGCAACATCACCTTTATTTTATTTCACTTCCAGTAAAAAGTGTTGCTCTGTATGTTTGCCTTACAATTTGCAAGGTGAAAAATAAAGCTTTGAACCAAAGAATTTGCTGTTTCATCAAGTGCATAAAGACTCTGTTTAAAATTCAGACGTTCAAACTCCATCAGCTGTGTTGAACTCTACTGATGCTGCTGTGCCAGCAGCAAAGTGAGCAGCAGAGCAGTGGTCCTGCCATCACAGCACGAACAAATCCTTTTCCACGCTTCTGTTGTTTCTCAGACTGCAAATGCAAAGATTCCCAGCAGAAGATCCTGATGGGCTTGGCACACATAGATTAAGTTTTGTCCACCAGGTTTTCTACTTTCATTTTAATTATGCTTCCCAGCCTTCAGCTTAGGGAGTCCACACTTAAAAGAACACAACCTAGCAAAAAAAGGGCAAATTCACACCAGTCAAGAACTGGAGGCCACTATTCACTCGCTGATGTAGACAAGATTAATATTTTTAAAAATACTTATATTTATAAAATTATGATATACATTTGCAAAGGTTCCAACAATTGATTCTTTTTTTCCTAACAGACTTTGTACAATTACACTTTCTAGCAAGTTTTACTAGTGCCTTTCAGGCAAACCAGTGCTTGCAACACGTGATGCTGTCAAAAAGGTCGTGAGATTTCCATCATAAAGACAAGGATATAAGACTTTAAGCACATGAGTACCTCCAGCCAACCTTTAAATCAGCTGCATATGCCATGCACTAAGCTTTTTTTTTTTTTTTTTAAAAAAAAAAAAAAAAGAAACCTAGACTCACAAGTTTACAGCATTATGTATAGGGGCTGAAACACCCCAGGAAAGGTGAGATCAATTCACAGGATGAGAAGACGCTACCATCAGCATCATGGAAGTATCACAGAGCTACCTAGCAAAACGGTCCGGCTTATTCTTTACAGATAGAGAATAAGAAAAGCGAAAATTTGGTCGAAGGGAAGAATATCAGGAAAGGTCTGAAATGCAGTTTTTGTCTGTCAACTTCTGCACTTCCCTTTATGACATCAATCTAACAACCCTCGTTAGCCAAAAAAAAAAAAAAAA